>JAFBJZ010000877.1:645000-692500 GCA_016785225.1 Psettodes erumei
CCAGAACCGAATGGGGGGGGTCGCAGAGGCAAACAGAGAGAGGGCGACGAAAATAAAGGAAAAAAAAAAACAAAAAAAACACACACACACACACAAAATAAAGAATTACGATTATGAATCGATAATCAAGAGAGAGCCAGAAATGCCACGGCCGTTTAAATGACATTTTAGGATTGGGGAGGGGGGGGAGAAAAACAAAAATGAATATTCATGACCCCGTCCCTCCCGTCCAAATTCAGCACCCTCCCCCTCCCTCCCCCTCCCTCTCTTCCCACCCAAATCCTCCCCTCCTCCCCACTTCCTCTCCCATCCATGGGGTGGCAACACTTGGTAGGGCACATGGTGAGACAGCTGTTGCAGGGCAACATGGGCATCTGTGGTGCTACGTAGAGGCGATGCATGGGGGGGGGCGTCAAGCGATGGAGATAGTATCCAGTCTCTGCCCTGTGTGCACATATGTGCCTGTGCTTGGGCGGGGTCCTCAAGTTTTCAGGGATTATCGTTGGATCTGTGGGAACAGACAGGAGCGACAAAGAGAGGAGGAGGAGGAGGAGGAAGGAAAAAGCGGAGGCCTCGCTCCTTCTCCTTCTCCTTCTTCTTTCTCCTCTTCTTCGCAGCCGTGGACGAAAAGTAGCACCCGTCCTCCAAGCTACGACAGAAACGACATTAGCGCAAGAGGATGGATCGCTCCGTGGGCTGGAGGTGGTGCCTTTGAAACGCGCGCACAAACACACACACACACACACACACACACGCAAACACACTCCTCCCTGTCTGTATTTCATTCTGTCTTTCTCACACACACACATACTGAGACTACACCCCACCTCCCTCCCTCTGCACCTTTCTCTTCAGAGGGAATGGGCATTTTCCCAGGGTTATTATCACATGCCAGGTGCCCCCCCACACTCCCAGCTTCATGCACACACACACACATATCTCACCCCCACCCATTTTTTCTCCCCCCCACTGTTCCTGTCCCAGCACCTACCACACACCCTTGCCATTCCTCTCTCCCCCAGAGCTCCAGCGCAGCCCCACCTCGTGGTGCCAGAGCGGGCAGCCTCTGCCTTGGCGTAGCCTGGGCCTTCTGGTGCCCTAGATAGCTGCGTGCATGTGTGTGTGTGTGTGTGTGTGCGTGTGTGCATGCGTGCACGCACTGGCCCAGCTCTGTCCAGACACAGCCAGCCCTTTAAACTGTGTTAAGGCTCCAGATGCTGGGAGAGACTGGGATTAACGCTGGCGCTTGCATGCAGGCGCGCACGCACCAACGGACGCCGCGCAGAGCGGCCCCGTCTACTGCGTCATACTTCCAGCGTTCAGGCGTTACGTGGCTTTTACCAAAGCCCGAGTGCGTCTCGGGCATAAGTGCGAGGAAGACGATGAGAGGCCATCGCGCCTGCTTTGGTATTTACCGAAACAATTTTTTTTTTTTTTTGGGCAGGCACCGCGTGCCTCCCCACACACACACACATACCTACGCCCTCCTCTTTCGTGGGAAACCCTGGATCGCGTGCCGAAATGTATGAGGCGGGACACAGAGGTATCGGAGATCCTATGGCGGACCCGAGCGACCCTGGCAGGGCTCTGAGGCGACGCGGCGACGCCAGCGCGATGCCAGCGCGCTGCCTCGGAGAGTGGATTTGGATGAGGCAGACACAGAAAAGGACCTCAGAGACCTGACATACACACACACACACGCGCCCCGGCGTCCGTACACTCGCCCCTTTAGCCGCACGCCACTACCCCGAGGGCACGAACAAAACACACACACACACACACACACACAGGGCCGCGACGAAACACCAGCCGAGCGTCCACCTACTGTTCCTTTAGTGGCGTGCCACTGCCCTTGGGGCAGCGTGTGCGCGGGTCAACGCGCAGGCCCCGCACACAACGAACAGATTCCCACAAATGCGCGCACACGCACACACACACAGCGGCGCGCACGTTCAACTGGTGATTCCGTCGTCGCCGTCGCAGCCGGACGCGGCGAACGGGAGCGAGGCGAGACTTGCCCAGCTAGTCCCCCGCAAACGAGCCGAGTCTGCAGACTGCTAATTACAAGGATGCGAGCGTGTGTGTCCAAGTGTGCGAAAGAGAGGGAGAGAGCGAGCGAGCGAGCGAATGCTTTCTTCCAGCGTTCGGCCTCTCTCTCTCTCTCTCGCCGAGCAGCAGCTACGGTGCCAGTTATGGAGTGTTTGCCGTAGCGGGGAGCTGCCTTGGCGCCGTGCCCTAATTTAGGGGAATTAAAAAGCACTAGACAGGCCCCTTTGTGGCACCGTGCGCCCGCTTTAATCTCCCCACGCCTCAGCGGGCACCCACAGCACCGGGAGTGGGCGCCGTGCCCACGTGACCCCAGGCAATATGGAAATCGCCACAAAAAAAAAAATCCAGACGAAACACCGAGAACCCCTGCCCCTGGCGCGCGGTGCGACGCTATCGCGCGGACGGAGGACGACGCCCAGTTCCGCAACTGCGCGCGGCCGCGCTGCACTCACGCCGAGGCTCGCACGCTTCGATTAAAAACGTGGTAAGTAACCGCGGGCCGTCGGCGTTGAAACGCAGGCGTGCAAAAAAAACACACTCGAAAAAAAAAAAAAAAAATCCCGCACACGGGTGCTGCAGAGGGCCGTGAAACCAAACACCCCTGCAGTCGCTCCAGCGCTTTTCCACTCGCCCCGAGTCGGCTCGCTCTCGCGCGCGCCCTTTCAGGCGTAGGTGTGCGCGGCGCTTGTCATGAGGTCATCCATCAGGGCTAATGAAACTGGCAGACCCTGACACCGTCTCACCGGGCAGCACCGCTGGCGCCGCGCGCTAACTCAAGGAGAAACGGGCTGATTTAATTACACGGCGAGGGTCGCGCGAGAGAGAGAGCGCACGTGCACCTTGCGCGGTCGCGAGTAAAGCGCGCGCGTGCACACGTTTGGAGGGGCGAACGTTCGAGAGCGCGCGGCTCGCAGCGCTCGACCACTGCCCATTAGCCACTTCTCGTCCAGCACCGTGTATCGCCAGCTATGCGGCGCAGTGGTGGAACCTTTTTTTTTCTTCTTTTTTTTTAAAAGTGCGAGCTCCGCACAGATGTTAACCTTTTCTGACAAACAAGGCCCGCGGTGCGGCGGCGGCGTAATCGTCTACGCGCCGAAAAAAAAAAAAAAAAAAACGTTAGCGAGCATGGCGCCCCCCTCGCTGCAGGTTCACAGCGTTCCCTTTCCTAAAACAAAGACCCGCTTTGGCCAGGGAACAGGACGCACTCTGGTCCCTCTCTCCCTCTCTCTCTCGCTCTCTCTCTCTGTCTCTCCGTCTCTCCCTGTCCATTTGTCTCCCTACTGGTTTCACTTAATAAGCTTCAAAGGTTTCTGGGCAACGTGCCCCCAAAAAAAACAAAAAAAAGTTACCATGGCATTTTTTTGGCACACAGCATCTTCCCTCTTGCTGAGGATATGGGGTTGCCATGACATCAGTGGGCACCTTATAAAGCATACAATTGTGTGTGTGTGTGTGTGTGTTGTGTGAGAGAGCGAGTGAGAGAGAGAGAGATCAGCTAAATACTTAGACCCTGGTAGAAAACCCAGGAGAGCGTTGCCCGTCGACTCTTGCTTCGAGACCACTGCATCGTCCGAGACACACACACACACACACACACACACACACAACACGAAAAAAAAAGGAGTCCTGCTCTGCTCTATTGTATCGATGGCTGGGACATAATGCCAGGGGACGCAGAAAAACGGCCGGCTTCAGAAGTTTGCAATTAACCACAAAGTTTCAGCACTTCTCGAGCCGTACATAAGCGGACATGAGATGAAAAAAAAAAAAAAAAAAGACATAACATGTTTTTGGCTTCCACATATTATTGATTAATAAACTCAACAACAGAAGAACTGGCTAAGAGTGAAAAGCATACATGCTTTTTTTTTTTTTCCTACAAGTACATTCTGTGTTTGTTTTGGTTAAACTTACCCCAGAGAATCTCAAATCCAACAGCTAACTTTAAAATTGGCTCCGGATTTCCACTGATGGTTAATGTTTTCGCTCTGGCATCTCTCTTTCTTTCCGCTAATGTTTTTGGTGTGTGTGTGTGCGCGCATGCTTTCCCGTTTTTCCCGCGCACGCTCCCCGCTTCCAAAAATAATTGACAGCGAAGCGCGGGAAGAAACCTGCAGTTCCCGGTCGGGAGACGGCGGCGGATTCAAGGGGCGTTCTTCGGCCCGCAGACGTTCCGTCACGACAGGAGAGGCCCGGGTGTTTGTGATAACATTAAAAACAAAAAAAAGAGAAACGGCTCTGTTCTATTCAAGTGTCCCAGTAATTTATTTCAGTATTTACGCATCAAAATGTCAAATGAAAAAAAGGCCCACAGAGACTCTGATATTACTCACGTTTCACGTTTGTGAAAGGCACATCTCATTTTTTTCGCCTCACATTGAACGCAGCACCGATTTGAATCGAGGGCCGACTGAAAATAGCCCCTTCCCAAAATCGCAGCAATTAACAGTTGCCCCTTTCGCTTAACTTTTAAATTTTTTTTTTTTTTCGCGCGTGCGCGTATTGGCAACATCACGTTTCCGTCTGTCCCACTCTTGCGCACGTGATATTTCACGAACGCGAGCCCGCATCCGGCACTCGATATCCGCTTGGACGCAAGGATGAGCTGGTTAAAATTTGTGCAAAGGTCAAAAGGTCACAAAAAACACATTTTTGTCCTCGACTCTGTCGTCGCTGCGCGCTTGATAGGAGTCTGGACAGACACGCATGTCGCTCGGCTGGCCGGCAGAGACGTGCAACCAGGAAGTGTTCGTTGAATGAATGAATGAATGAATGAATAAATAAATAAAGGCTGTGCTTTGGTCAATCCTTGGTGTCCATTTTGGCCGGCTAGATCTAAAAAAACAAACAAACAAACAAAAAACACTCATATCACGGCATAAAATTGGAAATGTTATTGTACACAATGAAGCACTTCATGACTGAAGACAGCACAAGCTTTTACTCCACGTACAGCGCGGCCATGCAATCCTATGGACAGGGCCTCTAGTGGCCTCTAGTGGCTCGTGTGTGATATTACTACGAGGCTTTATTTCAGCAGGAGAGTTCTTTTGCACCCCGACACGGCTGCGTCCCAAATCCACACACCAGCGGCAAAATTATCAGCATTATATGAACAACAGATGAATCCAAGTTTACAGAAACACTGTGATTTTTATTTCACAAACACAGAGCTCATTATAATATTACTCCAATTTAACACTTTTTTCCCTAGTTTTGTTTGTTTTCTAGGACCTTTCTGGTGCTGCTTCACCACCGTCCACAATTTACAGAAATTTTTTTTTCCGCTGTGAGAAGCGGCTCCTTTTTTTTTTTTTTTTTTGCAGTGCATTGTGGGAGAACGGTGTCTCTGCGGAGACCACTAAACCTGCATACAGAGGCGCCTTTGACTTCCCTTTACTATAAATTCTGCTTTTCATAAGACTTTAAAGATAAAATAAAAACATCAGGAGAATACTTTTAAATAAAAAAAAAAATCAGGCAGTGTATTTAAGAGCAAAAGCTCAAAATGCAGTATTACAGCCAGAATTTATTAAAAAAAAATCATGCTCCCCATAAACACCAAAGAGCCTACCAGGGATTTTCCATATCAGCCTTTTTTGTGAAATATTAAGGAAATAAAAACACACTCATTAAAATTTCAGCAAATGTTCATATAAGCTTGTGTTTTCCCCGTGAATTTGCACCATCTGTCCTCCGTCCACTGAGCGTGTGGTCCCTCCCTTGTCTGCTCTTTCAAAGCTCCGCGTGACCTTTTCAGAGCGGCCGCGACGGCGGCTCATCCCCGGACTTTGCCAAAAGTTTGTCCCGGGCCCTGAAGAAAACGCGGCTTCACATAAATAAACCAGGACAAAAACGCTCCTGTAGGTAGCAACCGTCCAAAGCCGGGACGTGGGTTTACTTTCAAACCTTCCCTGAAATGAGATGCGCTGGGTTTCCTGGGTGAGACGCGAGCACGGATCCGGCCGGTAAGAGGAAACGGAGCGTTGTAAAGAGCTCTGGGAAACGGAACCTCTGACAAGCTCTGCTGCTGCAGCGGACGAGCGCGGTGCTAATCTCTGTTCAGCTTTGGTTCACCCCAGCAGTGTAAAACACCCCACAGAGCTCAGGTCATATAATTTGCCCCCCAAAAAAAGAAAAAAAATCCTTCCCCATGCCCCAGAACATGAGTTTAATAGTTATTCTTACTAGCCCACACAACTGCTGGGAGCCTGCAAAATAAAATAGCTGTTTTTCTGTTGATCTGTTTACGCTCGCCCGAGGAACTTTACCGCCGAAGGAGCCAAGACTCTGGAGCACAAACAAAAAAAAAAAAAAAAAGAAAGAAGAAAAAAAAGACCTTTCTCCCTCTCCCTCACAGCCAAAGTGGACTTATTATGTTACTGATGGCAGAATTCCCAGTGTGGAATTAGGACTTTGAGCTCCGATAACGTTCCTGGAGCCCAGCACGGCGCTGCTTTTTACTGGTGGTGGTCACACACTGCTTTCTGTCTCGCCTGGAGCCAAACCGGCCGAGGAATTAGTCACTAATAGGGGGACGACTCCGGCTGGCTACTGTTTCCCATACCGCCGAGGAAAGAATAGAGTTGTGCAACCATCTCTGTGATGTCGCTGGGGGGGTGTGTGTGTCTCAGAAACACTTCAACGGCAGGTGAGCGGCTTCTTGAATCCTCTCCGCTCTGGCGGGGGGGGGGCGCCCGGGAAAGTTTCTCGCGGCCTCCGCGCCGAGAGCGACACCGGTCAGCCCCGACCCCTCCCCTGCTCCTCGTCATTAGTGGCTCCCGCGGCCCCCGCGTTGCCATAGTAAAACAATGGAGTGCAAATCTTCCAATCTCCTTAATGTTCGCTAATCTAATGAGTGCGGCGGGCATATTAAGCAGATTGCTGAGCATTACGTTTTACCATTAGAGACGCAGCCACCAGCCATTTCAGCACTTCTGGACTCTTTTTTTGTTTCTCCCCTCGAAAGACAACCCCCCCTCCCAATAAAAAAAAATAATAATAAAAATCTGATTTGAGCATTATTTCTCCAGTCTGATCCTATCGGCCCGCTGCGTCTTGGGTAGATTATGATTTGGCGCGACGAGGGGAAGTAATCAAATCATGCTGCTGCTGCTGCTAAGCGCGGTTACTGCGCGAGTGTGGGAGAAAGTGAGCGCGGGAGCGTGTGTGTGCGTCTCTGTGCGCGTGCGCGTGTTTGACGGTGAGATAGAAAAAGCAAACGGCACGATAACAAGCCAAGTTAATAAAGGGGGAAACAATTAGGAACGTAAAAGATTGATATGGCTCGCAGCTTTTAATGCTTTTGTCTGTCTTAATGAAATCCCTTGGACTGTATCTGCCTCACACACACACACACACACACACACACAAACGTCCACTCATTATAGTGGTCTCATTGCTTCCCTCAGGCTCTCCTGACAGGTGTGGCTCCCACACACAAACGCACACAGACAAACATTCACAAACGCGCGCTCGCACACACAAACCAGGCCCTACAGGGCATTTTTCTCCTATCCTGGGACTTGCACAATGGGCACTTTGTACACCCTCCCACCTCCCCGCCCCGGCCCTCGCCCATCAGCCCCCCGCCGGCTTCCAGCACATCCCTCTTTAAATGGGAGATTATGCAAATTGAGCTCACGCCGCCACGGCACCCCCACATACGGGCGCTGTGCATTCAGCGAAATGCGAAGGCCCGTCCATGGGAGCGCGTACGGGAGCCGACGCGCGAGTGTCTCTTCCCACCGTGAGGCGGAAGTGGCCTGAATACACGGCGGGCGTCCCAGGTGCCGGGGCCACGCTCCTGGGCTGGAGGGAAACTCTCTCACTCCAAATATGTTTGAGTGTTTCCTGGATCTCTCTCTCGAGCTGCGCCTGAGAAAATAAAAGATTATCTGATCTGTATCAGCTGGGAGCGGACTGAGGGTAGAGCGCCTGCCGTACACGATGCCGCCGAACAAGCACCGTCAGAAACGCGAGCCGCGTCGCGGGGGCCATTCATTCCGGTACAGAAAGAAGCGTTCAAAACACCCTACGCAAGTAAACGTAGCAGTGACACGGTACAAAACACAAGCCAAGCCACTGGTGGTAGAGCTGCTTGTGACGGACAGGCGACAATTCATCCTGTTGTGTGAAAGGATCACTCTTCGTAAAGTTAAAAATCGAAAAATTGTACGGCAAATATATGTTGTAATGTCGAGCTTTTACCTCAGTCAAAGTAGAAATACACGAAAAGCTAAAATGTTTTCTCTTGCATGTAAAACTCTACTGATGTTGTACTGCATCAGTGGGTCATTATGGAAGACGCGATAGTGTTTGTGCAGCGTTGCATGTTTCGGCTAATTTGAAGTCATGTTCTATTTTTTTATTATTTTTTTTTAAACCTCTGAGTATCGTGTCGCTTTTCACAAGCTCGTAGCTTTTTGCGAAATTCTGCAAAACTGCCTTTAAGCACAGTGTTTACTTGTCTGCCAGAGATTCCGCACGTGCGCAAAAGCGCAGCAGCAGCAAGAAGTCACGCAAAGTTGTGGAGGCGCCACGAAAGGAAGCCCGGGCCAAGTTAATACAAGACCTCCGGATAAGAGACAGGTGATTAAAAAAAAAAAACTCTGCTCCAAATATGAGAAGCTTCTCCCAGGTGGAGAGGCGAGCGCGGCCACCTGGGCCCTTGAACGCTGGGGCCCGGACGCCGGGACCCGTCGGCGCTCAGCTTCGCGCGAGCGCGGGCCCCGTTCACACGCGTGCAGCGGCCCGGGCTCGGGGGTCAGGCCGGGACACAGGTTACCACAGGGTTAAAGCCTCGCGCACATGAGGAAAAACAGCAGAAACAGATTTAAGAGAGAGGTGGATGCCAAGAGTGCCATCTGTTTTAGTTACCCCCCCCCCCTCCCTCCCCAGTTTCCCCTCTCCTCTCCATCTTTGTCTCCCTGCACATTCCCCCATTCCAGCTCCTTCCAAAGCCACATACATATACGTATTTTGTCAGGAGCTAAATATCGCCACCTCATTATTTATTTTTCCACCCTGCTCAAGCCCTGCTAATAAACTAAGATGGTATAGATACAGGGACGGGAGTGTTGGGCGGGGGGGTAAGATAAGTCCAAATCTGGCAACCGTCTCAAGTGTAATGACACCTCCATCTCTATGGAAAACCATCCCCTTTTGTCTTCACTTGCATGGGAGCTCTTTCTTTTTACTGTTTTGTTCCCAGAAAAAAAAAACCATGGAACATTTGCCAACATTTTTAAGAGCTGCGAAAAGCAGGATTTTTTTTTTTTTTAAGTCTTCCACCTCGCAGGTGTTTCTTTTTAAGGCATGCTCGACAATGCCAAGCTCGTCTTGGCTCGTCTTGAATGCCTCGGGCCTCGGGGGGGAAAGAGAAGAAGAAGAAGAAGAAGAAGAAAAAAAAAACAAGGTTGGAGAAATCTTATTGATTAGCAGTTGTCGCTTCCCTTTTCTTTATCTCGCCGCGGCTCTGCTTTGCCGCCTCGCTCGCTCTATCTCCACTCGCGTTTTAAGCGTTGATAGGGGGATGAGAAACCTTTGAGGGACAGGCCAAGAATAAAAAAAAGAGAGAGGAAAGACAGCAAAACAAATCTTGACTATAAAATGAAACCCTGCGCTCTCTCTCGCAGGAAGTGACTGGACTCGACACGCAGACGCGCGTCTGCAGCTCTGGGGCTTTTTGAACGAGGAGGGTTCACGCACTTGAGTCTTCGCACGCGCTCGAGTTCACGTGTGGGAGTCCGACGCTACCTGGAGGCCCGAAAGCGAGGGGCTTTTTTTTTTTTAAAAAAATCAAGCAGTGTCTAATTTCCCTCAAACCCTTTTTTCGGCTTTGCAGACGCCGTGAGCCGGAGCTGATTTACGACGTGCGGCCCCGCACGATAACGCAGGAAATGAAAAGGAATAATCGGCCTTATCTCGTCCTGATGCGCTCGCGTCGGTCCGATTAGTATGCCGCGGGTAACTGACGCCATCGCGGCCCAGGGGCGGGGGGGCGGACTGCTGCTCGCCGGAGCCCCCGTGTGGCGCAAAGGCACGCGGCAGCCGTCCTGCCGGGAGAGCTGGGAGCCGCGTTCGGCCTTGACGAGACGTCACGTAAAAGTAATAAGTAATAATAAAAAACTATTTACTGCCCTTGAGAGACAGAAAAAAAAGTAGTCAGGCTATGAAATTAGAGAAGTGGGGAGTGGGGGGGAGACAGAATAAACAGGTGGAGTGCCAGTTAGGATCAGTGATACGCCGGCTGGATGGAAAGAAGCATGGAATGGGGGGGGGGGTCTGAGAGAGAGATGAAAAGAGGGAGCCTGGAACCATCTGTTTTTTTTTTTTAAGGGACAAGGAAGATAAAAATGCGAGTGGCGCTGTGAAGCAGAATGCTGTGTGTCGACTGAGGGTGAGAGAGGACCCGGTCTACGGGGGGGTGCACTACAAGGGGCACGGAGAGGTAAGGGAGATGGGGCAGATACGGCAGGACAGATGGAAGACAGGAAGATGAGAGAGGGAGAGATGGAGGAGGAGAGGGGGACGGGGGGGCCTGGCAGCGGCGCGAGCGCGCTGGGCACGCTCGCATCAGGAGGGGACATGACTCGACACGCCGGCTCAGCCCAGCTGGGTCAACGCGCCGCCGCCCGCGCGTTGTTCCGGCTTGGCACGCACCTCTCCCGCAAACACACGCGCAAAAACCGACAAACAAATCCAGTTACCCGCCCCACCGCCGCCGCTTCCACCCCGTTTCATATCGAGACGCGCACTCACTCGCAGGCAAACGCGCACGCGCCCCGCCCCCCCCCGGAAAATGCCACGGTTTTGGCTATCGCCGGGCCGGGCAGGCGAGGGCCCCGGACTAATGGAAACGCCAAACTCGTTACTCTAACGCTGGGTGACAAGGGCACCTTGGGCTGCAGATGTTCCTGCTGATGACAGATGGAGCCTGGCACTGCCAGGGGACAGTGGGCCAGGCCCGCGCCAGCTCCACGCCACCTGCACCCCTCCTCTGTACCCCCACCACCACCACCACCCCTCCACACAAACCCAAACGGGCGCACGCTCCCTCGCTTTCGCACTTGGCCTATCTCTCTTGAACACTGGCGTGCTGCCCCCCCCCCCCACCACACACACACACACACACACACACACACACACACACACACACACTTTTGCCCCCACCTCATATGTGCATGTCTGTCTGTCTCTCTCTCTCAATCACTCTTCCTCTCTGTGACACGCGCACACACTGGCATGCCGCTCCTCCTCCTCCTCCTCCGTGAGGACGACTGTTTGTGGACAGATAAGTATGACGCTGGCAGAACGGGGCGGATGAATTGCGTCTGTGTTGGTATTGATCCTATCAACAAACACAACAGAAATTAGCATCCCGCGATCATAATTCGAGAAGGGGGGGGGGTAACAAACTGGTTCGGTCACCGCGGGACCGCCCACCGCCGTGACAACGCGTTCGGACGGCCGAGCGCGATCCGCAGCCATTTCCACTTTCGAGCAGAAAGCGGATTCCAGATCAGCTAATGCATGATGGAGACTGCGTAATGATACCATTTATCTTCATGCACGCGGTGACAGGCTTCTGGAGGTGATTGGCCGGGCCTGGCTCAGTGAGACTGTCCACCAGGATAATTTGCCCGACGCCGCTCCTCGCCAGATTACCAAAGTGTGTTCAGCTCTGTAATTTTCACGATGGCAGAACGCTGCTTTCAGCTCGCCGTGAGAATCCGCCTTGAATTTCAGCGGCGATTCGTCCCGGCGTGTCACGATGTGGGGGGGCGCATCATTTGAAGCAGCTTTTCCAGTGAAGAGCAGTTTTATTGCGCCTCCGCTGCATTTCTGACTTCAGCTTCTGGTTCAGTGTTACAGACAAATAAAGGGGGGAAAAAAGGGCCAGAGAGGGGCGGGCGCACGAGGAAGACGAGGGGAGAATTCACATCAAAGTGTATTTTTTGTGTGCGTGTGTGTTTTTTTTCCTCCTCGCAGAATATACGATGGGATTCTGGAAAAGCGTTTGTTCTGCCACGCCAGCTATAAATCCAGGCGCATCGTCTGTCAGTCTGGGATTCCGAGTGCTGAAAGAACACCAAGACACCAGAGAATCACATGTTTGCCATTTCATAAATTTTGATAAATCTGACCAGGCCCCGGAGCCAACGCAGTGTCTCCAGCGTAGCCCAGTGTGGTCTTCTCCCACTGTTGGAATCTGCTGACTGCGATATTGAACTGCTCTGTGATTAATGCGCGTTCTGACATTGAAGTCTTCTCGAGGCCCTGCGAGCGAGCGAAAGACAACATGACTGATCATACTCGGAGTTTCGTAGGAGCTCGTGGACGTTTTTAAAAGGCTTTGCAGATTCTGCAGCCGCGGCGTTGAGGCCGCAGGCTTTTTGGAGCCTGCTCCTGTGCTGCGTATGACCGCCTCGTCTGCGCTGCGACCCCCTCCCCTCCTCCACACTTTCACCAGTCTTGCATCACATCTGCACCCCCACCCCTCCCTGTGCCCACTTCATCCAAAAACCATGTGCGGCGTGTCATTTCAACTCCCTCCACGCTGAAGAAGGGCCCCTAACAAAACAAAACAATTATCTCCTCCCTCGTTAGGACCTGGCCAGCATCCCCTCTCCTCGGCCCTCGCTCTCTCCTCTCTCTCCCGTAGCCGTCTCTGTGACAATAAGTTGGACTGAGGGTCTCTTAAGTGTTTCTGGAGTGGAGCGTTTATCTGATTTTAGGCTTCATGTTTCTTTCAAAGGCCCAGGGAGGGGTGGGGGCAGAGGCACGGCAACGGTCGCCGCATAAAGAAGAGGGTGAGGCGCCCATGAGAGAGGGACGGAGCAGAGAGCGGAAGCGGCGCGGGCGGACGGTGGCACGCAGCGGTGCGAGGGCGGGCGCTGACGTGCGCTGGTGAGGAGGAGAGGGGAGAGCGGACGGGCTGGCAGCGGGGAGGGTGGGCCAGGTTTTCCCCGTGCCAGCTCTTAATTACTTTAATTGGAGTCATTAGCTAAGTGAGCATGAGAGACATCACCTGCGTGGCACGCAGGACTGCACCTGCCACGGCGACGCCGCTATCATCATCACGCACTCGAGCAGAGGGTCGACACTCGCTGTCGGTGCAAACATGCACACGGGCGCACAAATGTCGTCATGTATACATTTGCAGCCAAATGGTCACCGAGTCAGGAATCTGCATTTGTCAGCAACAGGACAGAGGAAATAAAATCCGATCAGATCAAAAATCCTATACATGTTCATACAGGGCTGGCTTTAGTGATTTGGAGGCTCCCAAAAAAGATCAACGCGAGGCCTTTTCCATTTCTCCTCCACCATCTGAATTCATTTGACAACATCTATACGGAGGCAGCTATTTTCAGTTTAAAAAGCCATGGCAATACAAAGGACAGACACCCATCAAAGTATTCTTTCATTTCTTCAAGACAAAATTATAGACCGTACTTTTTTCATATGAAGCCAGGTCACGCTGACAATCTACTGTACTACAGATGTGAAGGGGGGCGGTCAGCGCTTTGTTAGCCGTGGCCTAATCTCGGCTACTAAAACTATTTCACTCACGAGTGTTCAATGGCGTTGGTCTTGATGAAACATGGCGGAGGGGTGAGGGTTTGAAGGGACGCCAAGCACTCACCGTGGTTTCACAGGCAGCAGGTCTGCGGGTTGACCTGGGGGGGTCACATCATTCCATGATTCATGGTTCAACAAGGTGACAACTGTCTCCCACACTGTAGACGGGGTCCGCCGGACGTCTGCGGCAGGTGCGGCGCAGCTGCTAACGTTAGCTTGCTACGCTTCTTCAACCAAAGGCCGTAACGTCAACCACGTCTTGCTCCTCCGTCGCCGTTAATGGGCCGGTTGGAGAACTTCGTCGGTATTGGCGAACTTTCCTCGAGCGAGGCATCTCCCTTCTCCAGCTTGCTCTTGGTAAATCCACTTTGAAAACGCTTCGCGCAAACAGCGACAGCGACGGGCGTCCGTCCAACTACAACTCCACTGCTACGTCATCTGATTTGGCGCAAACGTACCGGAAAGACCAGGTGGAATGGTCCATTACCTGTCAAGCGTGGGTGACACTAAATTTGCTAATATAGATATTTCATTGGATTTATTTATAATTTACAGATTATTATTTGTTTGGAGTGACAAGAAAGAAAACTACTTAAATGAAATTAAATAGAAAGTGATGTCACAACGAGCTGACTTTGTAGGAGTCTAAAAGTGTAATTCAAGACAGAGTGAGACAAAGTTTCACTTGTCTCCTGTTTCTCTTATTGCACATAAATTCAAGTCTTGTCAAGACAAACTGTGAGATGAGGCTCAAACAGTACTATTTATTTTCCTGTGTTGCGAAACAAACCCCTCCGCACCTGATGTATCTGACTTTCAAAAGCTCGCGCTGTCAGAGGTGGATGAATTGGGGAAGCCAAAGTGAGGATTTATTGTGCATATATGGATCCAAAGTAATTACATCTGTTCATTAGTCTTTCTCGGGGTGTGCTGTGCTTGGTCAACAAACATCATACTCACACAAAGGGGTTTTTTTTAATGATATAAGGCAATTTAAAACACACACACACACACATTTATCTATCTCAAGTTACTTTTCCATCTGTACAGTGTATACACCCTTTTTCATCTACATTATCAAGGGGGCATCGAGAAAAATCCAGGTGCTGATAGCACTGTATATGCATGCAAACACACATTTGCACACTCACTGCTGTTTTATTCTCAATGTTACATTGGTACTTTTAGCAGCAGCAGTAGAGGTAGAAGGACCAGATACCAACACCACAGTAGGAGCTTATCTAATAACAAACTTTGATGTTCAGATCCCCAGGCTACACCTTCCTCTGTCCTTCTCAGCACCCAGCAGACAGCCTGGCAGGCAGTCTGGCAGCCAGGCAGAGTGGCAGTAGGCTGGCAGGCTTAGCCCCGGGCACCATCTCCTGCGGAGCCAGCTCTGACCAGCTGGTCCAGACTAACACCACAGAGTGAGCATGTACCACTGCATGAGTGGGGAGGTAAATGTTAGCCATGGTCCAGACACCCTCACACCTTGAGCCTGACACCTATAGCAGCAAACCTGCACCGGTGGGATTTATGTGAGAAAACTCTGTCTGGCCTATGACTTAACAGGTCATCACATTATTTCCGAATATTCCTCCTGGCCTACCCTGTCGACCGTCCCAATTCATTTCCAGAGAGTGCCCGATGGACCCCTTTTCACTGTCACTTGCTGATGCCAGATCAGCCCAATCTGGTCCAATTTACCATGACGGTCTAGCTCCCGCAGAGCCTCAAGTGGATGAAGAAAATCCCGTGGACCTTCCAGTTCCAGCACAGATCAGCTAGCTAGCTTAGCACTGTTTGTTCAGTCAGGCATCATCAAGAGACGCAAGAACACACAGGAAGGCAGGCAGGGTAAGAAGCATGAAAATGTTCCAACCTGGGGAATATTTGTTTTCAAGCCAATTACCAAAAGGCACATAGAACTACAATAATCATCTCACATGGTTAATTAACTATATCCACTGGTCTAGAAAAACATATTTCAAAGTAAAACTTGGGGTGAAAAATAGGTCTAAAATTCTTCATGTATTATTCAGTTTCCCCTTGATACACCTTGCCTGAACTGATATTCAACGAGTTCCCCCCCTCCCCCATCACGCACACCTCCCAACCATTTCCATGTCTGACAGTTAAAAGGCCTACACACAGAGAGAAAGAGCAGGCAGCTCATTGTGCGTTTTAAAGCGCTAACTAGGCCACTTAGCACCCCGTGACGCTGATCTGATCCCCGAGGCGCTGAACTTGGCAGCGGGCCCTCCTCCTTTCGCTCCTTCCTTTCCCCTCGCCATGGGAACCAGGCCATCCTTAATGACGCAGGAGTGCTCCGCCGGATCCCACAATGCAAAGGGGGTTGACATCTGTCTTGCTAAGTGGTGCACTCTCTTGTGCACCTTGTTTGTTCAATCAACAACCGCCCCCTCCTCCTCCTGCTGCTGCCCTCCCTCCACTATGCCCCTTTTCTTTTTTATCTCTCTTTTTTGTCAGAAAAAAGACAAAAGGTTGGAAGAAGAAGAGTGGTACAGAGTTTGTAAAGAATAGACGGTGAGACAGTTAGACCATGACTCCCTTTTCCTCCATTGTCGTTGCGCAACAGTGGATTGGGTAGATTATTATAGATATCAAGTGTGTCATTGTATAAGGATGGAAATGTGTGATTAAACAAGGCGCAGGTTTATTCATTAATTACTCAGATTCTTCACCATAAGGAATGAGAGATGAACAAGCAAATTCTGTGGACTGTTAGCATGACTGCATTAGCCTCCCACACTCTCCAACGTCTAAACATGTAGAAAAAACAGTGCCTGATTAAAAGTGCTGCATAATTTCTCACAGTTAAGACCTGGGCAAATATTTGTCCCATCAATCTTGGAAAATTTAGCCATCAACACAAGATGCTAATCACATGCTAATGGAATCCAAGGGACTCAATGCACCCCCGTAGCGCAATGAACGCTTTCACTTTCTCCAAAAGCCCACGTGAATGCAAATGGCCATCTAAGCAGTCGTTTTGACAGTATGCCAAGGCAACGTAAAGAGCCCCCTTCTTTATGCTCCTCTGGGAATGTATGTAAGGATGTGTGGGATGAGTTCACTTTACCAGGCCCAGGTGCCAGGATATAAATGAATAATAGGTTTTATTGGCCCTAACTGAAAAAAGCACATGCGCACATAATCACACATGCCCACTCGCTCAAGTGCATCTGTAGTGAATGATGTTCAAATTCCCACAACTACTCTGAAAAGAGATTGGGCATGAGAATACGTGGTTCCTATACATAATTCAGGGGTCCATGCTGAAACAATTATGTTTACTTACTGCTAAGTACCCGTGCTCAATAGCTCGTTTGCTCTCTAGTTCGGTGCTTTCAGATGTAAGTGGTATGTGCTAAAAGTCGGTGGGAACACAGCTTTTTAATAAAATATAGGAGCTGACACTTGAGCGCTTGAATACGAGAGTGGGAGGAAAAAAAACAACAAATGCTCTTCGTGTTTTTACTTGAGCTTTGCATGCAAACTAAATTGCACTTGTAAATCTAACGGCGTTGGCAGAAAACGAATTAGCAACGCCAGCCGAAAGGAATGTGAACAAATGGGACATTTTAATGGCAATATGACAGATCACAATATTTCAGTTTAGATGTCTCAACACAGCTTTGTTCATTTACACATGTCCAGTGTGGACAGCTTCATCTGTTTCAACAGAAAACTGCATGACCAGAACATAGGTCATTTTGTCAGCAAACGTTGGCGGAATAGGCCACCAGAATATTTTACTCTGAATATAACATTCAGACTCATGTACAAAGAAATGCACATACAGTTAGAACAAAAACTCTCAGTTCCTCTGTTTCCACTGTAACAGAATAATCACAGTGTCATCAAACATGTCACAAACACAACACATCAAACGTGTCATGTACCTTTTGTCGCAACAGCTGTAAATCAGTCACAGCTGCATGGAAGCTGCAGCCTCGATGATCCTTTCCTCATTGCTTGTCTCACACTTGCACTCCTCCACTACCATCACTCTCTTTTCCCGGACCTCGGTGCCACAGCGCAGGGGCACGGTGACAGTGTGAGCCCTGGATGGGGCGCAGCGTGAGCAGGGGGCCCTGTGGTGATGGGCCCCTCTCCCAGCACCCAGCCCGGCAAACTCACCCTCGGGTGGGACAAACAGGGAGCTGCACTGACCGAAACACAGCTTGTTGTGTACCGTCACTGTGCTGCATCCATCCGCTGTCACATGCTGGAAGGAGATGACAGAAGAGGACAAGATCAGGCTAAACCTCACAGCAGTATGTGTTGGTGTTAATTTACCTCTACACTAAGAGTTTCTGTGAATTGAATTGAATAATTGAATTAAAAATTATCCTTTCCTAACATTGCTATTTTCTGTTCCTCTGAACTGACAGAATCAGTCATGGACTTTTTTAACGTATGGTAAGAAATCTATTTGGCAGTGAAAGGTAATAAAGTCTGGGCATAGCACAAGTTATAAAAGTTTTTCTGTCTTACCTGAGTGAAAGGTACAGCTGTGCAAGTCTGTTTAGTGTCCTTCAGGTTGACTGGCAGGGACATGGTCCTCTTGTCTCCTTTACCTATGGCTCTCTGCCACATCTGCAGGCCTTGTCTCTTCTTAAGTTCACTTTCAGTGGGGCTGTTAGGGTGCAGGAGGCGAAGTGGACTTACAGGGACCTTGGAGGATGAGGCAAGACCTGGACGCCCCTGAGACAAGAAGGCAGGGAAGGACAATCTGGAGCTGAGGGAGGGGGCTCTTCTGGGGGTTAATCCCCTTCTGAGGAACCCTGACTGGGCCAAGGCACGAGAGTCCAGCTGCACCACCTTGACAATTCCTCGGAAAGGTTCTTCTGGTCCACTGCCAGACGATTCAAATTCAACCCTTGAGCCTTTGAAAGTGTTGTGAGGAAACGTAAAAACTACAGCTGTCCAACTGGACAAAAAGATGAAGCTGATGAAAAAAGCCATGCTTTGACACAAAAAGAGATGCTTCTCAGTTGAATAGAAGTTGATTCGAAAAATAGAAATGCTCCAATTGATTAAAATAAACTGACAACAAAACCAAGCAGAAACAAGTTAAAGCAATAGTTGTCCGGTGGTATGGTTCAAGGTTCCGAATGGCAACCTTGCTGTCAGTGCTTTGTCAGTGTGATGGCGGAAGTCTCTTATATAGGTAGTTGCCAGTTCTCACCTGTGTTTCAACGCAAAGAAGGTGTTACAATTCCCACACCAGATCAGACATCACAACAACCTTAAAACTCCGGATGGTTGCCAGACTGAGAGTGTTTCAGTTTCAAGGTGAGCATTAAAAACAAGGTCATAAAAAACATCTGAAGGGGCTGCTCCGATGTTTCAAAATACTGCAATACTTACAAGTCTTTGGACTTCGCAAGGAGAACTCCATTCCATAATTTTGTTATTTTATTTTATATGATGGCTGTGAAGGGTCTTTTTTCCAATAGGGTTGAGATCTGATGAGAGCAATAGCCAAATGATATCAATTTCCTTTTGACATGGTTACCAATTCAGTCATATTTCTGTGAAGTCATAATCAACGTTATCAATATGCATCTTGCATACTTGAGACCGAACATTATTTGAAATTTGTTATCAGCACCATGTACATTCACAAATAGAAGTTGAGTGAAAACAACATATATTTCTGAAGATAAATACTGTATGCATCTACACTGAATTTGCAGATCAAACAGAAAAAAGCTGTACTTGGAAAATGCTTCCTTTTTTTGGATTCCAGCCCTCAGTTGTGGGGAGGACTGCTGTAATTAAAAATACCGTCAACAGTAAAGCTGTTCTTTTTAAGCAGGTGTTTCTGTAACCTTTGGCTGTAAAGCAATAATGAGTTTATGTTCTCTGTGTAAACAAGCTGTCTCCTGTCCATTTATTCCCGCGAGCAGCTTCTCAGCCTGTCCCTTGACAATCCCATCATTACACCATTAGACTTCAGTGTGCTCTCTCACCCGTGACCTGATCACACACTGCCTCTTAATGGAAAGGTGTTTGACTTTCTCATAGAGTCATGAGTATTAAGGAGGCACTTTGGATCTATGGCCTCTTTTCGGCATCTGTTTCCCTTCCTCCACAGAACATCATGGTTCAAATAGATGTAGGAAGGGGAAGGGTATATAACGCATGTTTTTTTTTTATCTTGAGACTTTCTCATCTCAACCTGGGACATTTACACACTGGGTGTTGTGGTCTGCAGTCCCAACCATGTTCAGCAGTTGCATTGATGTGTTCAGTATAATTCACTTTGTCTGGTTGCAGAACACACATTTGCCACAAGAGGGTGAAGTTTGCAAAGTAATGCCACTGCTCTCTCACTATTTATTGCTTGAAGGCCTGTTCCCAGTGAGTGACCAACCATGGATGACAATTCATTTATGTTGTTGGGATTACCACCTTGTCTCTCACGCACACTTAGTGCGCAGGATGGATTTACTGTTTTTCAGAAAAGACTGCATTGAAACGTTGACTCGTCTTCTTAGTGGGGTTAAACAGAGTTTAATGTGGCATTTGTTGAGGCCTTCAAAATCATGATGAAACCTATCATCTTAGTCAGTCATGTCTTCTGCAATAAACTGAAAACAGACCAAATGCCTTCTTTCTATTAGGGTTACTGTCTCTATTTTGCACAATGTCCTGCATCTGTCGCTGATGTAGCCAAGATGAATAGCGTCCTTATAATCAAATAAAAGGATGTATGATAATATATGAGTACGACAGCCCTGTGTCCTGATTCGCGGCCTAATCTTCAGAAGGAAGTGGTGGAAGGTGGAACTATCAAAAGGACCTTAGAAAACCCAACAACTGGGACACTAGAGGAAAGAAAAACTGTTCAGTATGAGAAACAACAGCCCATTCTCATAATTCTGAAAATCATTTTACACTACCCCTTCAAATCTGTATTAACTGATGTTTTGGCCACAATGACAAACAACTTTTTTCTGTTTGGCTCAGTATCAAATCCATTTTATATGGATGACAAAAGAAAACCATAATAATTTTTAATCCTCTGTAAAAAGTCAAAATTGTGATTTTTATTACTTATATATAATCAAACGTACAAAAATAAAATGTTTCATATAATTGCAGTGAATATGTGGGGCAGAGACAATTTATGCAAATACTTCTCTGCACTGTGCATCATTACAAATACTTGCCACATGTTTCAGCACATACAATGTCAGCTGATAACAGCCCTTCTTAACATAAATAAATCACAGGATGAACATGTTAGCTCATGTGACTACCACTTCTGTTTTCTTTTTAAGCTCTACGTGCCAGTTAGATCATCAACCTGCTCTGAATCAAAGAAGAATAAGGAAAAAAACGCATATGAAAAAACAGCCTACAGGTAAAAAATTCTCCACCCATTTCAATGATCTTCTCTCCTCTCAAACGGGGAATCATCATCATGCCTTGTTGCCAATGTCCTTGTATAGAACCATCGAAACCACCATGGCAGCAACCTGTAAAGACAACAGTGCGTCATTTAAACACAATGAAGTGTGATTGAGCTGAAATGCAGGTGCAAGAGTTGAAAGCATTCTGTAGGATTTAAAAAAGCCATTCACTATCACAACTGAAATTGTTTTTATTTTTGTTAACTATTTTTAAATACATTTTTTAAAAAGTCTTTTAACAGCCTCAGTAAAATCCCAGTAAAATCTACCCTCATTAATCACGAGGGCGAGATCCTGGGTCGATCTCACGTTTCCGTCTGATGGAGCTTGGTCAAAATCAGCCTCAACCTCATATTGAACTCAAAAAAATTCAAAATGATTAGCATAAATGAATCAGTTATTTAAGATATATTTTGTTCCATAAGAAACTCAGAAAGACATGTGTTTTCCAAAATACATTTTCAGCCTTAACTTGTGTGTGACACTACTAACATCGTGTTTATAGCATAATGGCATTAGTAGTGGGCAAACAGTTATGATATTGGCTTTGTGGACTGTTAGGATGCATTGTCTGTTTTATTTTAATGCAGAGGACTGTCAAAGACATCGTGGCCAAAGAATACACCATTGTTCTAGGTTGATGTAAATAATTCTGTACCTCAAGAGCAACAATTGCCAGAGCCACAGCTGCAACGATCACAGCGTTTTCCTCGATCAGCATGAGCAGCTTTTCGAAGCATCCATCAACCCCCTGGCAGAGAAACAGCAGGTCCTTAGCAAGGGACAGGGCTGACAGCTGCATTTCATCACAACTAACAGTTTTGTTGTCAACATGCACGAAGTTAAACAAAAAGTAATTTGGTATTCGTACCGAATCCTGGGCATTTTGTGCGTCACATTTATTCCCAATGGTTGAATTGCAACATGCCGATGGATAAACATTTCCTCCCCACGCAGTTTGAAAAGGGGAGTCTTTAAAGTCTGTGTAGTTGTTGAATCCACAGCATTGCAGCTAGAAGGAATCCACAAAGTGTTAACCGCAATAAAAAAAAGCACCCCAATAATCCAGCATTGCGAGTGAGTTAAAAACAAGAGTCTACATGTTCAAGAAATCAAAGAATTGTTAGATGGCTGAGGTGTGCACAGAGAGAGCCCTTACTTTCATGTCAAAGGTCTGGTCACATAATTGCTGGCGACTATAGAGATACATATATCTAAGCATGAACGAGTTTCTAAAAAAAAGTCAGTACCTCCTCCATGGTGGTGTTCCACAGAGAGGACAGAGTGTCATCACTTCCATAGCTGTTTCGAAGACTTTCTCTAACTTCCTTCTCCAGACCCTGGAGAAGCTCCTCAGCCTGCAGGACAGATAGAGACAGGAGGACATTGTGATATACATTTTTTTAAGCAAAATCTCTCTGCTTTTTCTTTTTACATCTCTAAATCTCACCACTGGCACTTGAAATTCGGCGAGGCACTTACCACACCCTTGAAGACGAGCAGCACCACAGCTCCCGCCACCTCAACGAGGAAGATGATCAGCACAATAATGAAGAACTGAAGGGAGAGGAAATGATGGATAACGTTGTATGACCCTCACAGTAAAGTATTTGATTGGTGGCAGTAATAAAGCCAACTGAGTGAGAAACAGGCTTGGATAAAGAGCATTAATGCTCATGTAAAGTTAGCAGAAAGACAGCACACACTGCAAAGCTCAAACCTAAAGCCACGATGGCTAAAATATTAAACTGCTTCCCCCTTTTGTCTTTGGCTATTAATGTTATTGGTAGATAGGAATTGAAAGAAATTGTCTTCATTCTACTACAGTGGTGCAACACTGTGACATTATTTCAAACATACAGAAGATCAGTTATGTTAAAAAATATTAGTACAGAGTCTGCTTTTATGATATTTAATATGTTTTTTTAAATTTTACACACTTAGCCTTATCTCCGTGCTCTTTAGCTTTGTCCCACTGAACATTGCTCACCGTCAGCAGCATACACCTGCTCTCCCTGATAGCTCCACAGCAGCCCAGGAAGCCAATGATCAGCAGCACAGCACCCACCGCAATCAGCACGTAGCTAACGTTGACCAGCTGGGATATACCAGAGGCCGAGTTGTCCACACTCTCCAGTATACCCAGAAAAGAGCTGCTGTCCACCTTCACCCACACTCCCACGCCCAGGATGGCAACACCTGCAAGCTGCGTGATGGGTAGGGGGAAAGGAAGTACATTGGGGAAAAGGGAAACAATGGCTGAGAGCAATTACTGAAACTGAAACAAGAGCTGAGTTAAGAGACTTTAACATGAAAAATGAGAAGTCATTTGCAGATAAGCAGGAACTACTGGCATTATAGTGTTATTACTAGAGTGTACTCCTTTAAGCTGCACACTGAATTTATGAAGTACACAGCAAGATGTTTCCAGATAAAGAAGGAAAATATACAAAGCTCAAGGAAATCGCTTGCACTCAGCTCGTTATCTTGTGTGACCATGAAGCGTGAAATAGAGCATGACAGCAGAAGAAGAATTTCTTCTTGAACTTACAAAGATGCCACCATTGAAGATAAACATCATAATTTTGAGAAAGCCGGAGCAACACATCTTGGCGTTTTCTTTCTTTTCTTTTCTTCACACTGTTAAAAAAAGAGAAGAAAAAACAGTGTTAATTCAGCAGAAATCTAGTCACAAGAAAATCTGTTGTATGGGGCTGACTTACAACACGAGCTAGCACCAGCATGGGTCAAATGGCATTTGCTTTGGTTGTATATTAACCACAGTAACTGGCAGGAAAACAGATGGGGTGCTGGTCATCTTTAGATGTGAGTACGTTTTCAGGCTGACGTAACCCAGGGTTTCGGTTGACACGTGAAACACATTCATATCCTTGCTTTGGTTTGAATTTTACTCATGTGCAGGTGACATTTTCAGGTTCCTCCACATGCAATAGATTACGTGGGGTATAGGGGAAAAATTCACTTCCTCCAACTGCGAACTTTATTGCTGTTCTGTGTAAAAGAGTAAAAGCAGTTTCCTACACTGTTAATGTGTTCTGGACTTTGCCATGCACTGCAGTATGCCATAAAATCCATGAAATACAGGTAAAGGAGATGTCATGTAACTGATGACCTCCTCTGATTCGTTCAAGGTATCTTTTCAGTTTGTTGGTTGTCACACTGCAAGAAGCACAGAAAAACCATAAAACACACAGACATACCCTTGTCCCCAACCTTGTGCAACTTTGTTTCCGCCATGTATCATCGCCACAGGTTCGGTTTTACAGTTATTGATAGTTTTCTTCCTTATTGCAGCTTTGATGATAACAGCGAGTGTAAACCTACTTGGGAACTTTTTTCATGAAGCAATAAAATGCTCCCATAAAAGCAGTACAATAACATGTTGTTTGTCTGAATACATTAGCTGACAGCGTGGAGGCAACACAACAGCACCAGAAACAGTTTTTAATGCACCTTTAATAAAAACCAGAGAGAAATTTTAAGGTTCCTCACCAGTTTCCCCTGCTATGGTCAAAGTCGTTTGCTTTCTATAGTTACCGTTAATTAAAACAAAACAAAAATGGAACAATGCTTGGTTTATTCAGGCCAAACCATCCTTGATGCAGAATCATGTTATGTGATCATTTATGTTCGGATTAAAAATAAAATTTTAAAAAAATCTAATTTTGGCGTTGCGTACAGTGATCAGCCACAACATTCAAGCCAATAACTGGCTGATCAGTGTATTTTCTGACTTCGTCAAGCCTTGAAACTATGTAAAATATTTGAAACTGCAAAATAAGTTTTAAATCACGAGTGATTGGTCAGAACGAACTCTTTTTGTGATGGTGTGCAAATACATGTATTTGGGAATGACAATGAAAAAGCACATACCTGTACTGCAGAGACGTCTGTCTGTCCGATGAATCAGGAGTGTCTGTTTGTAGAAGCTTTCATGTGCGCTTTTATCTTCTCACAGGTCTCTCTCGCTCCCTCTCTCTCTCTCACACACACACACACACACACACTGACACAGATAGGGCAAAAGGTAGTTCTTACCCAGACGTCACTGACTGCTTTCGGGGTCAGCAACATTTCCTGGTGTCCAAAGTCCCTTTTAAAAATAGAAACTTTTACGACCTGATACTTTACAACCAACTCGTGGTCAAAATAAAATATTGATGTCAATTAACGACTTCTTACAATAACACAAACCCTGAAACCACAGTGCCATTTCAAAAAAAGCACAAAAAGGGGCCAGTCTGAGGAATAAAATAATTAAATGTCAATCATGGCCGCACAAACCTGATGAATGTTTTATTTTCTAATGGATGGAAAAACACTTTGGGGATAAAATGTATGACAGGATTGATCCCATTTTGGAGTGATTAATTACTGATGTCAGCACTGAGCGGAAAACCTTTCCAACTTTTCCCACACACACACAAATGAAAAGCAACAGACATATAGTACTGATCCATATCTTTTAATTTCAACTTTTAGAGCGACACAATAAACCTGGCAAATGAAATGTCTGACTAGCCATTAAAAGTACAAAAGAAAAATATAAATTAAAAGAAAAAGAGAATATCCCTCCAAAACAGTAATAACAAATCTGGTTTACACACAAACACCTGGAATGACGCAGCACCTTTCAGGTATGTTTGTAACTTTGTACTGTAGGCCTGGCAGCCTTTTTCCTCAGCAAGATTAGCTGGAGCTAATTTACAGGACATACTTTAAAGTGCCAGGCGGTGAGTGACAGTGATGCATTTTCATGTGGCACCCACAAGGGAGCAGCATGACACCAGTAAACCACAGTGACCCCCCCTCCCAATCCTCCAGGCCATGCTGCTGTCTTTCAACAGGTTCTACTCGCCCAGCAAACAGGACATTATAGAGCAAAGGCAGTGGGCAGAAGGCACGGCCGCTCGACGCAGCTCTTTGGCATCTCAGTGTAAGAATCGCATTCAAATTACCAGGAAGACGCCACCATGTGGAGAAAAGTGAACAAGAAACAACAAGGGAGCAAACCATCCATGACAGTGTTGCAGTAACATATGGTAAAGTACATTCACAATGACAGATTTTTGGCAATTCAGTTAATCTGTGTATCTGTGTGTGTGTGTGTGTGTCTGTGTGTGACTATGAAACCTGCACTCAATGAATTGCCACCATCGAGGATCAGCATGCACAGCCGCCCTGGCTGGTGCCTGGCGTGTCCTTCAGGCCGTCTCCCTTTTGACCCCCCGACGGGCCGGCGTTGCCGTTGACGCTCTCGGTCATCTTCTCACAGATGACGTCCACCAGCTTATCAAAGACCTGCTTCACGTTGACGTTGTCTTTGGCACTGGCTTCGAAGAACTGGAAGCCTGGATGGGAAGTTGAGAGGGAGAGACGGGGGCGGGGGGACAGGATTAGTTATGAGTAATTAGTGAGTAATGTTTGGTTTGTGTGTCCTCGCATGTGATAAAAAATGTGCGGGTGTGTGTTCTGACCGAGCTCTTTAGCCAGTCTCTGGGCGTCCTCGGTGGGAACCTGCCTGTCTTCCTCCAGGTCCAGCTTATTGCCCACCAGCACCACCTGAGCGTTGTCCCACGAGTACGTCTTGATCTGGGTTGCCCTGGGAAACAACAACACAACGGTTTCACAACCACCTGCCCTGGAGCGACGGTCCATCCACTCACAACACTGAGGAAAAGCCACTGTTCTTTACATGTACTCATGACACTGAAAGGCTGCGTTATCATGAGCACTGTTTAAAGACAGTGGTCAAGTACTGCACTTGAGTAAATTTTAAAATACTTTTACTTGATTATATTTCAAAGGTAAAGATGGTACTTCCTTCATTGATTACATTTTGAAAGGTCAGGTTACGCATCAGTTCAGATTTAACTATCCAACAGTGTAGGAAGGCATTTTGGGGTTTTCTGCATAGTGTTGCTACTTTTACTTAAAGATATGAGAGTTCATTTTCTGTAATGTTATGTTTATTTTCACTGATGCTACTGCTCTTATTTGCATGCAGCCTTCTGTTACTTTTTTCCAATTTTCCATTGCTATATTCTGCTATAGAATTTTCCCAAGTTCAGTTTAGTGTGTTAAACAAAAGGGCGGGGTGTCTCCAAACAAATAAAAACTGCAAACAATCCATTTCACAGGACGACACATTGCTTTACACACACACACACATAAAGCAACATAAATGGCAGGTTTAATAGTGTGACATCTTATCTACCCACCAGTCCTGAACAGCGCAGAACGACTCCTGGCTTGTGATATCATACATGAGCAGGAATCCCATGGCCCCCCTGTAGTAAGCGGTGGTGATGGTCCGGTAGCGTTCCTGCCCCGCTGTGTCCTGTAAACACACCGTCCATCTGAGAAAGTCTTGGACTTCCTGGAATTCACTTACTGTAACTGTTTAAAAAACACAAGCATCTCAAGGAAACTGAGAATTCATCACATGACGTGACATGACGACTGGGTGACAGAGACAACAAAAACCACTGTTGGCAACTGAGCTGAAATGAAATTCCAACAAACACAACACAACCCTCCTGATGAATATTAAAGACAGAGATTTCAAATGATGTCTGAACACAAGGACTTTCACCGAGGGAAGAAAACACACAGTGAACTGTGTTAACAGTCTGTCCTGAGAAGGAAAGGTGAGTCATTAGCTCTCTTCCAACAGAGGCTAATCCCTCACATCTTGTGTTGATGTTGCCACACCCTGTAAATACACCAGGATGTGCTCTAAGCCTTAAGGGACAAAAATAACCTCTGAAGGAAGATGTTACTTTTCTTTATAATGCTCTGGTTTGATTATGGGAAAACTGTTGTTGTTGCTGACACACTATAATTAAGTAAGACTGATCAATTTGACAGGTTTAAAATGCCCCCCCCGCCCCAAGCATCGAAAAGTAATGCCAGCAGCAGTCATGTACAATGTTAACCTCAGGCACCGTAAAGATGGAGACTCGGGGCCTGTCAGTAAACTACAGTGTATGTCATAGGAAGCGTACTGTGGCAGTCATGGTACGAGATGTTACCACCGCCTCAAACCCTTTGCATGTTACAACATGAGCCTGTTCTAATGCCCCCGTGAAACCCGTTCACTTCGCTCAGCAGCCGATCGTGTTTCAGCTGAACTGGGCACTTTCCTCCTGTAAAATTATGCAGCCGTGTCAATGTTACGCTGAGCACAGAAGCCATTCTATGTTGAATACATTAAGAAAGAAAAGGAAAAAACTGTGTATTACTTTCACCTTAACAGGGGTACTGTGTGTAAGTCCTCGCCTTCCACTACCATTCAGTAATAGATGTGTCCTGCGTGTCAGTCTGTGCAGTAAGCACATTCAGCCCATGCATTTTTCATGAACCCTGCCGTCTGGGGACAATGTTAAACATCAGCTGTCATTAACTCCGGAGTGTGAGAAATTAGTTTATGCCACAGCCATGACAGGCAGCGGCGTGTAAGAGGGCAAACCGGGGAATGTGAGGAGGATAAACAGCCTGCGTTGTGCAACAATGCTTTGAAAAGCACCGCTCGCTCTGCCCTCGGTTGAGGCTGTATTTTACAAACTCTCAACCCCAGATAAATGCCTTTAATTACCACAAGTAAATTACAGCTCTGGCATTAAAGAGCTGGCAGCGTTTTATCCTCAATTTTGTTGATATATTGTCTGTCAGACCTGTTTGCTCTCTACAGTATATCATGAGTATATATTTATTTATATCTTTCATGGGGAATGAAAAGGCCTCTTGAGCATTCAACCAGAAATTATTAGGAGCGTTTCAGACCTCAGTGGGGTGAGTGTCACAGCTCTTTCTAATATGGCACTTCTACACTTACTCCTATAAATCTAACTTAACCACTGTTGGCAAAGTTTGGATTTTCTCAGCCATGTGCCCAACACAGAGATATTTGGCGTGTTTCTTTTATCCTTGTTGAACTGAATGATATAATCTATACATCAGTGCGTTGGGTCTTTGGGGTTTGATACGCTTCACGGCTGGAAAGTAAAGCGCGATCCATCATGACTTTCTAATATAGTGGGTCAATTTTGGCCATTTAGTGAAATAAAAATGGGTGAACAATCTGCAGTGAAATTCGATTTTTATTAATCTAATTGTTGAGTGCGAGAGGTGGCTAATTCTTTACTGACTCAGCTGAAACATTTAAATTAATCTGGGTTTTTTTTTGTCCAGCACTATGTACATAGAGGTTTGCAAATAAAGCCTTTGATGCAAATGCTGTATATTGGTATTATCATCCACTCCACTGTATATCACTCCTGTTTGCAGACATATGGTTTTGGTTATTTGTTCCAATAGAACTAGCCCTGGGCTAACTGCTAAATGTGCATAAAAGTGGATCAGCCTTAAGAATGCACAAACTAAAGGGAGGCAAGGGTGACTACTTCTGATTTTTCAAGGCTGTCTACCACTTGAGAATTCAGGTATAAAACAAAGCAACCGCCACTCGGAGCAGGAGACAACAAAATGTCACAGGGTGGTGAACTACAAACGTGAGGTTTTCTCTCTCAGTGCTCTAACCCTTTGTGAGTTAAATCTGGTCAAACTGTAACACCGCCTGCCAGCTTTCAGTGCTCGACTTCTGCGCTGAGCAAACGAGTCGCCGTTTGCTCTGAACCCTTATCTGCCAGACGTCCACACTTTCTTCCTGTGGTGGAGGACAAACCAGACTGTGTGTGTGTGATGGTAAACAGCTTCAAAGCAGGAAGGTGAAGGAGAAACGAAGGACCCTTTCTATAGTGCTGCTCTGAGATACTTGAAAAAGTATGTGGCTCTATCTAGTACCACATAGTATCACAGTACAACACTGCAACAACCAGACAGTCCAACTTTGGAAGCTGTGGTAAGATGCAAATTCATGTTTTCCGAGAATGATAGTGACAGAAGTGCTATATTTTGCCCGCGTTAAATCGTCTACCAATAATAGCCAATAACCTCCCTTCAGAGTATGGATTATTCAGCATATGAAGACGAATGTTGCTTTGTATTTTTCCATCTCACCCAGATCTGCAGTTTGACCCTCTTGTCGTTCCTGTAGATGGTTTTGACTTTGAAATCAATGCCCACTGTGCTGACAAAGGCCGAAGTGAAGGAGTCGTCTGCGTAGCGGAACAGGAAGGACGTTTTCCCCACGCTGCTGTTGCCAATGATCAGCAGCTTGAACATGTAGTCGAAGTTTTGGTCGGCTGCATCCCTCGGCTCCGCGCCTGCCCCTGGATCTCTGGCTGATGCCATCTAATGAATTGAGAGCAAGGGGAGAGGAGCAGGGCCTTCAGACTGTGAAACACATTCATGAAAAGGGCACATCTCTGAACAGAAACCTGTAATCAAATTAAAGAGTTGTGCAAAATTCTAGATTTTTTTTGCAATTAATTCTTCTCTGCAAAAATGCCAAACACTTTTTGGCTCCATCAGTGTGAGGATTTGCTGCTTTTCTGGGAATCGGCGTGAGACAATCGCCAAATGTATTAAATCTCCTGTTAAATATTCTGTTAAATGCCTGTGAAGGTGCTAATGTTTAGTTTATATCCAGTACATTCATTTGCCAGTTTAATGTGTAAACTAACCAAGCACTGTATTAGTTAGTTGATAGGTTAGTTAATCTTCACGTCAAACATCATGCGATCTCAGTGACTTTGACCACAGCTTGATTGCTGATGCCAGATAGTTTGAATACTTGTGAAACAGCTGACCTCCGGGGATTTTCATGTATAAAGTCAAGTTTTTACTCAGAATGGAGCCAAAACACAAAAAACATGAGGCTGACCACGTGCATCCTGAGATGGCCACAATTTACCTGTCCTTGAGTGCCCCAAAAGGCACTTATGAATAAAATACATTATTATAATTATTACTATTGTTATTTTAAAGGATACTTCCACACCTTTGGGATGTGGCAGAAGGAGAGATTTGCAGCATGAACATGCAGCTGACGAATCTGCAGAAACAACGCGATGCGACCCGGCAGCCTGCTGCGATATTAACATTGACCATCACATATCGATTTTCTTTTTTAAATTATTATTTCAAATGGGAGAAATGTTCAGGGAATTGTAAAGCGGCGCACAGCGAATTGATCCGTGCCCCCCTCACCGCGGGTCAGCTACCACCACAAACACAATCGAATTATGTGGAAAACACAAATTCTTGCCAACAGAGACCAGGATCTGAAAAATAACGTTTCCAACATCTCGTGGAATCCATGCCATGAAAAACTGAGGCTGTTTTCAGAGTTACATCAGACCCTACCCAGCACTGGCATGGTGTTCCTGATGAAGTGCTTGATAAGTGTACACCCTCCCTTCACAACAGTCTCAGTGTTCAGTTTTTATTGAGGCGGTTTTAGATGGAGTTGATTCACTTTTATTGTTACTTTGGGGGCTGCAGTTTCTGTTGACCTGTATTGAGTTAGTACTGAGTCTAACATAATGTTGACTACTGAAAAAACAAACAGAGAGAGAACCGAGACCAGCAGTCCATCCTGTAAAGGGCAGGATAACATCTAAATAGACACCAGTAAACTATTTGAAGCACGTATGTCAACTGCTGATAAGTCATCCACACGAGCGAGAGCATGCAACTGAAGAGTACAAACGTTTCATGTAAATAAAGACTATGTGGCACTGGATTGGACACCTGGGTATAAGAAACGTGGTTAAGACAGAGTGAGGAATCTCAGCTATTTGAGAATTCAGGTTAACACCCACACGTCTGAAATGAATCCATGCTAATAGCCGAGCAGATTTTGAAATGCAAGTGTTGTGTTTAAAATGGTCTATCCTCCTCCCTCATCTCTGTGGTATGAATCCTGGCCTGGTGGCGCTCCCCCACTGTTTCCTCCCTCCATCGCTCACCCACCGTGCTCTCTGTCCATTTGTCACACGAACTCACGTTTATGAATCTTATGGGATCAGTGGACGCAGAAAGGTGGGCGAGGGGGGCAATAGATTCTCCTCCCCTTCCTCTATATTTCATCCATCATGCGTGGGACCATCCATCCACCCGCTGACACTCCCACTTACACACACACAAACACACCCACACACCCATTTATCTTCCTTTACTCTCGCTCATATTCTTCTGTCTGTGCATGCCTCCCGACATCCATCCATAACTCTCCCACGCTGCACACACTGTCTCCATACCTCTGCATCATAAGGAAGCATTCATCCACACATCCAGGGCAGACCCCACCCCACCCCCACCCCCCACCCCTTCAGAGAGGCTGAGCTGAGCCTTACTCCTCCCTAATTGCTGAGATCTCTCAGGAGACCAGACAAGAGGGGCATGCATGGCGTACACACTCAGCAAAACACCCACTCTCTACGCATGCGCGAGAACATGAGCTATGAAAAATAAAAAAAAAGAACCTGATGTATGGAGTTTAATAAGGCTGCGTGTGCTTACAAAAGACAACAGATGTTGTTGCACAAAAGTAACCGACTCACAATGCAAACTATGACTTGAGCAGCAGATGTGGACACCTGGTATAAAATATAAGGGGAGTTAAACTAAATGAGATGGAGTGGGCACTTCCCCGGACCAGGCTTCTGTTTATATGAGGACACGTGGGTTCCTGGCACCTGTTGACATTTTGAATTAATGCTATGAAAAATGTATAGACCGGTCTATTAAACCACAAAGATTTAAAAAAAGAAAGAAAAAACAACAACTCATCTCTAAGCTGTCATCGTGTTTACAGTTAGCCTTATTTGCCTACACCGCCCCACCATACGGTAACTCACCAAACCTGAGGGCACTCAGGACAAACGCGCTGCCTTTCCTGAAAAACTGTGTTGAAAGTCACTGACCTCCGATGAAGACGATGTCTTTCTCCTCCGTCCGTCCTCCCCGCGGTCCTTCCACCTCTACCTGAGCAGCCGATGGGTGTGCGTTGCCGTCCGGACGCTCCTCTTCCCGGATCTCCAGACCGTGCATGTGCCCGTCACCGGGAGATCCTCCGTGTAGGTGAGTCAAGTTAACCAGAATTTATACAGCCCACTTCCGGTGTAGACTTTCAAAATAAAACCGCCATCGACGCCTTTCGACAGGGTGAAAAAGTGGACAGTTATAGTTTCAATCTGGGTTTGCTCTTTATCGATTAAATTGTTGATTTTACTTCATTTAACTGATGAAAAAATAATCAAATTCCTTACGTGTTTGATGAACAACGCACAAAGCCGAGGGGTTGTTTACTTACAATTACATAAAACAGAAATGCTTTGAACAGTCAACGGTCAAAATTGTAACTGACCAACTTTCTTTGCATTGGTTGTGTATTGGTTTGTGCTATAATCGTTGCAGAGCAGGTAATACGGCAGAACCCTGCATTTTGCATGACCGATTGTCACGCTGATATTTTTTAATTTAAGAAATGATTACATTTCCGGTCCGTCAGCGGCTGCTTGACATAGTTTAAGTAGTAATTTGAAGTCGTCTCTGCTGTAACGTGTCTTGAATGGTGCAGGCATTACGCACTGCTTACGCACCCAAACTCATGACCTCTCAGTTTAATTGATCGCTTATATACCGTGGATAAAGTATAGCAGCTGATTCGTTAAGTCTAAAATTCCCATTTAATACGCTAACTTTGAGATGTAAACTGCTGAAATACTGCAAGTCTCAAGTCAGATAAACCAGTTCTGGTCTTTAGCAACAAGCATCGGCCTGACTGTGAGCAATGCAGGGAGTCATGCACCCAGGCTTATTAATCATGTCCCAACCAGATCATCTCTGCTTGTGTTTTGCAAACCACAAAGGAAGGTATTGTTAAATGCTGAGAATGCAAGCGTGTATTTATGCTGTTAGGCCTTTCTGTGAATACGACACAAAGTAAATCATGTTGGAGCAGGAGGGAAACTATCGCTGCAGGGCAACGCTGCAACAGATCTGCCAAAAAAGCTGCAGCATAAAAGAGAGGGTTTTTTTTTTTTATTGGTGCTTGGCAAAACACAGAGACCGCAGTAGCACACCCTGAACACTAGACTGGATTTTTGCAGCCAGTAGATTTTGGTGTAATAACATACACAAAGGCCCACACTAGCCGACATATAAAATCACGTAAGGGATGACTGATTATGTAATGACCATGAGGAAACAAGAGCAATTTGGTCACCTGTGCTAATCTGTCGAAAAAGCAACAGTCATCACATACTGTCAGTGGAATAATATATAAAAACATAAACTTAGATTTTAAAGTTTAAGAAATGTTCTTATGCCCCAAAAAACAATGAATCTTTTAAACAAGCTCTACTCTTTGTTACCATTGATTAATATAACACTTCAACAGAAGAGTTTTTATGCATAAGGAATTACTCACTTCAAAACTAAAATCAGATCTGCTTTTTTTTTTAGAAATATTGATTACACAATGCCTTTACACTCCTATCATTTTTCCACTTTCACCTGAACCAAATCTTCCAAAACATAAAGTAACAGAGCGTCTTCATAACAAGAAACAATCAAACCTGGAGAGGCCTTTTTCGGCCGAGCCAACTTCACAGATTCTACATGTGAGCTGCCTTACCTCAAAGGTTCACAGGCTCTGACTCAGAGCACGTCACGGCTAATTAGTCACTGTTTCTAACAACAGTGAGAGCCGGTTTTTGGTCAACCAAGCGGTGCGACAGAGCCGGATCACTGTGCACCCACAACTTGTGGAACTCGTCGACGAAGGGCCGCAGCAGCTCCGGCTCCTCAGTGACGATCACGTTCTCCATGTTGCTCTGCACCGCCGTCAGCGTCCAGTTGAGGGAGCCGGTGATGAGCAGCCGATCGTCCACCACTGCGAACTTGTGATGCATGTGCACGGGGGTCACGCTGCACCGCACACAGATCCCTGGGGAGCAGAGCGTAAATGGGGAAGAGAGTGAGTACTGACGGGAGATTCTTCAATGCCTCTTACAGTGTAGTGTGTGTGTTAATCCCTATTCTGACTATTTTTATGTGTTATTATGCAACAGAATAAATAAAAGATATCAATAAATCAACATAAATTTTACTGAGATTGCTCTCAGCTTCTCAATCCCCCCCGACTGTGCATTTTGCAACTTGTGGAACACAATAAAATTGAGTTTATAACTACAGTTGTTATTGTATAGAAATAGTCACTCTTCGTTTGTGTGGAATAGAAATTATTTAAGACAGAAGCATTTCTTTGGTAGATTATCTGATTCAGTTTGGACAGACCAGTAGTTTTTAGACTGACTACAGAATAATCTAAGGGAGGGATCAGACATGCAAGTTCTTTCTTGAAAGGATAAATTCACACCTGTTTAAAAAAAAGAAAAAGAAAAAAAACATTTGAGGCAATATCTATGTAGATTCTCAGTCATCCAGGTCATTGTGAAGGTTGAAAGAGTTCTGTAAGGCAACTGGATCTCAAGTCCATTTGAGGTAATGTGTTTTTGTCAGGTGTTTTGGGGTCAGACAATCAGAAACCCTCATCCAGGCAACCCAGCCGGGGTCGATCAAGCCCCGGGTGGGTCCAGGCAGTGCTACACCAACCCACGACTCTCCCTGATCCCAAGCCAGCTCGAAGAATCTTCTGTTGCCTCAGTGGTACATCTTGCTGGCCATTCGCCTGGCCCCTGCTGTGCCCAGCATGTTGCAGGCCCTGTAAAGGGACCGGCCGGCCTGAGATCCCTCCGCATCCTGCCCCGGTGGGCTCACACCTCACTTCCACGTTGGAGTTTTAGGATATTGGACATTTTACACATGTCAACTACAAAGGAGCCCTTGTTACTTTTTGCTGGATTGGAACCAGACTGCAGTTTTTTAATATTAATTATTTGTTGTGACATAGACGCTGGCTATCTGACCCTTTTCAAAACCAGCATCGTCGTGCTGCTGCTTGTGATGTTGACTGCCGTGTCTGTTTAGTTATTGCAGGAGTTGTAGGAGCTGATTGTCCCTTGCAGCAAAAAGACTTGCAGTCAACTTGCATGAACACACATGCAAGTTCCCTCTTGAACACACACACTGAAAACACTTTACCTAATGAAATTTGTTGTCTGGTTGCCAATTTCTTACTTACTTAATTCTTACTTAACAATATAGCCCCACAGTAATTTATTAAATGCAGAGAGGGGCTGAGAGAGAAAGTGAGACAGCGTGAGTCGGACACGTGACACCAAATCTTTCAGAGCATGATTACGCTGACTCACACAAGGGCTTGTAGCAGCAACCTCCATTCACCCAGACGGTTCCTATCATCGCTCTATACACCACTGAGGAAGCCTGCGAGACTTAATGACAGTGACACCGGCATTCCGAGAACACAGAGTGAGCACCTCTTGTTGTGTAAGAGCCGAGTCATCCTTCCCGTATTGCAAGTGATATTTGTCTATAATAATAATCCCACACAGGTTGGTGTGACTTTTCAAATCATATCTCTGTGGGGGCTAAATATAACTCCCTGCACCCGGTATTTGTGAAATTTCTTGACATGCGTAAGCTTTTTCACTGTGACTGCATGAAGATATTTACTTAATAAAGATTTTTTTAAAAAAACAACAACCAAAAAACAGATCTGCTTCACTTACCGGCCTTGCGGAGGACCCCAATCTGGGAGCCAGTGATGGCGGCGTAGTCCTTGTCAGTGATGACTCGGATGGTTACACCCTTGCGACGCAGCGTCAGCAAAGCCCTGCACAGGTCCATGTTGGAGAAGGCAAAAACACACAAGTCCAGGGAGGAGGCGGCGGACAGGATGCGGCGGAGAAGACGGGAAAAAGAGGTCTCGACGCCATGAGGCAACGAGCAGGCACAGGAGCTGGAGGAGCGGAAACCAAACAAGAAAACAACATTGTGTTATCTATGTGGTCTTTCAGGGGCTTTACTTAATATTCCTCATGCTGCCTTCTTGTTACGTAATACATCTCTCGCCACGCTGCTCTCGAAAGTGCGCTAAATAATTGTGCGGTTGCAGCAATAACTAATGTTGTGAGGTCTTTTGCTAAATGCGAGAAGCTGCAATGATCTTAGTCATACTTTCATTTAATCAAGGTTTGGTTTTCAGGTTTAACGTGGAGAAATGACTTAAGTAGGTCACAGATTGGTTCGGCTGAGTAAGGAGCAGTGTGGGGATTAAGAATGGTTAATGCACTGACTAAATCCAATTACGGGAAGTATCTCGGAACTGGGAATAGTGGCATCAGTGGCCATTATCACAACAAACTGTACAGTGATATGGAGGGAAGACTAACTTCATACAGGGGTGGTTAGGTTTCACTCACTGAGGTGAAGAGGCAGGAGTGAAGATGTGCTCCACGCAGGCCAGTTCTGAGGGGAAGAAGAGGACCTGATTGAGGGTTCTTTTGGGCCTGAGGCGATGGAAGAACCGGACAAGCAGCTCCAGACTCAGGAAGAAGGCCACCGCGCCCAGGCTGACCACCTTCACCATCCTCATCACTGACACCTTCCACATGATGAAATGATATTTCAAGATCCAAATCAAGCACAATTCAAATGTTCTTATCTTTATACATGTGATGATGAAATTCTTTTTGAGAGATTTGTCTTATGTGATTATGGGCCTTTTGAAAGTGGTCTCATGCAAAATTATGATTATGTTTTGACTGCAGGTTCTATAGTGCTGACAGAAATCCGTTAATTGTCATTATTTTTCTGGTTTCTATCACTGTAAACAGAAGATCACTTTGTCCTTCTCACGAAACAACTAAATGAATTGTCAAGCTTTGTCAAATGTGAAGCGGCAGAATATTAGAAATACTACAATGCAGTTCAACCTTGAATATGATCTCAGTGCTAAAACATATACTGTAATGTACACCTCTGTGATTGTTATGAGCATCATAAAAGTGTTTCAGTCAGGCCATGACGTTGAAGACGTGGTGACCGGAAGAAAAAGACAGACACAAGCGATACTAGGACGTAAAAGCCATTTAAAATAAGCTAACTTGTCGGTACGTGTTCAGAGCTGATAACTTAACGCGTCCAGGGCGGTGAGACAGCAAACTTTGGAGTGATTTTGTCAACACACGGGGCCTCACCTGCGTTAGCTCAGAGCTTCTGTCGCCACCACGCGGGAATAGGCAGTGTCTGAAGCCGTGTCGTCATCTGAAACTGACATGTCAGGCAGCCAATCGCTTGCCGCGGTTCGCACATTCTCCCCCAATCAATAACGCCAGCGCCGGGTCTTGTGGAACACTCTTCCTCATTACCGCAACGTGTATTTTCTACGACCAAAGGTAAACAATATTATACTTTTGGTACACAACAGTTGTGCTGTGATTAATAGCCGCGGCTAGCCGAGGTGTTATCAAGGACGTTTTCTGGACTGAGTCCATTTAACTCGTAATTTTTTTTATAACGAGTCGATTTATGTTCTACTGGGGATCAACAACAAACAAGCTAACGTTAGCATGCTAACTTACCGACAATATGGTGCAAAAAAGCGCACTTGTTTTCTCTGCAAGTATTCGCACATATGTTGTCAGCATTCGCCCCATCGCTCGTTTCCTCCTTGATAAAGCTGAGAGCCTTTTGTCTCTTTCGCACGCAGATCTCTGATTCTCTTCGTGTACAATGGGTCGCCGCAAGTCCAAAAGAAAGCCCCCTCCCAAGAAGAAGATGACCGGGGATCTGGAAAGTCAGTTCACCTGTCCATTCTGCAACCACGAGAAGTCATGTGATGTGAAAATGTAAGTTGCCGAATATTGTCTTTCCCAGATTTCATTTTTTGGACGTTCTAATCTGATCGTCGCCACCTTTTCTTTTGCTTGTTTTGTCTGCAGGGAGAGAAGCAGAAATACTGGGATAATATCGTGCACGGTCTGTTTGGAGGAGTTCCAGACCCCCATTACCTGTATCCTCACTCATGCACCAATTTGCATTTCTATTATTTCTCTCATACAGCAGTACAACAACGGAGGCAGAAGTGCAGAACATTTCATTTTAAGAAATTACTTTAGTGAGGGTTTAAGTGCTGAACTTAATTCTTAATTTGACAAAAAATAATATCAAATCAAAGTGCACCTATTAGTTTTTGGTTGTTGTTTTTCAAAAGGATCTAAAAACTCTTCATCAGTGTTACAGAGGATGATCAGATGACCTAAAGTGTTGAATTGCAGTAATGTGGCTTGGTTACTTTGCATTTCCAATATATGAATATTCCAGTATGTGATTCATTGTCACGACAGAAAACAGTTTTCTCAGAAAAGTCACTCATCTTTTCCTTTTGTATTGGTTTTCAAAGTACACGTCATCCTTTCTTTATCTGAACTCTTATTCTTAAACAGCAGAACCTTGTTTGTCCTTAATCCATCGCTCTTCAGATCTGTCAGAGCCCGTTGACGTGTACAGTGACTGGATAGATGCCTGTGAAGCAGCCAATCAGTAGCCCTCATGGAGTTGAAAGCCTCTCGGGAAAGGGATGAGGACGTGGCTGGTGGATCCGGGCCCATTAGGACCAAGCTGGTTTAGAGGATATTTCTGAAATGTTTAGAATTTCTTAGGTCACTTCAAATTCACAGCTGTGCAAACGGCTCATTAACAGCATGAGGTCTCCATCACAAACAGGCTCTGAACTGTACCTGTTGAGTTCATCTTTACTCTTGAGATTATGACATTGTTATTTGTAGTGTTTCCTGCTTTGTTCTCACACACAGAAGAACTTTTCAGCATTTTCTTTTTGTTCTTTATTATTTAGGGCTGGTCTCAAAAACCCTTTAAAAGCAACATAGACATACCTTCATACAATATTCGATGTTGAAGATTGGCGGAAATAAATGAGCAAATGTATATTTATGCAGGAGACCTTTGTTGAAAGAGGATGGTCTCTGAGCTTGGCATGTTAATGTGAAATCTTTCTGGTTGCCGTGATAACAGGCATGCGAATATGTAGGTCTTGACAGGAACAGTATAAAAAACCATGTATTCATTGTAGGTTTGAATAACTTAAATTACAGACACTCATTCTGCATCATACAATGCAGCATTAGGATGTAGTTTGAGAGGAACCTTCACTGCCAGCCTTACAGGAGGTCAAGGCGAGGGTGAAATAATCGGTTTTAATCTGAATACAGTTCAAGCCCGCAGCAACACTGGAACGATGTCACGCTTCATTAGTTTTAAGCATCTCACCTGAACGCAGCACAGTTGATCTAAGTGTTGTCTTTTCTTGTGTTTTTGGTGTTTGCAGAACTATATAAGCCTTGTCGCTCACCCTCAGGTAACATTGACGTTACGGGTTCCGTTCACAGTCGTAACTACCCACAGATCTCCTCATCCTCATGAAGTCAGCTGTGTCGCAGCATTGGGTCATTCCACTGGAGAGAAACCAACATGGGGGAGATAAATGCTGAGCTGCTAAATTCATTTCACTTCTCAATTGTGCTCATTTGTGTAAGAAATAAAAAAATGTCAAGAAGTACAAATTATCTGTATTAAGTGTATGTGTACAAGATACTTTAATCTTATCCTGAAATCAACTGTAGTATTGAGTGTTTTTCCTATGCAATGACCGAAAAGAAGTTTCTTTTTCATGTAATGACTTTGAAAAGTGTTGCCTTGGAAATAAAAGGAGCAATAAGACTTGATGCCAGTTAATATTGTTAGTTTTCATTTTATTGTTTAGTAAAATACCATAATGTACTTTTGATACCATGATAGAGCAGATCTTTAATTTACTACACAAAGAATTCCAGTTGCACCAGAAACTGGTGAGCAAAAAAGTTGCGTGGTGAGGCTTCTATGGATCAAGAGTTTCCCCTCACATCCTACAAATCCTGGATCAGATTGAGAGTTGGAGAATTTGGAGGCCAAGTCAACATCTTGAACTTTCTGTTGCGTTCCTCAAACCATTCCTGAACATTTCTCACAGTGGGTCAGGGCACATTGGAATGTCACTTGGGAATATAGCTGCTGTGAGAAGGGGGTACTTGGTCTGTAATGATGCTTAGGTTGGTGGTAACTGTCAAGGTAATAATGTCCAGTGTAGGAGCTTTCAGCAGGGGTCAGCATGAGCACTCTGACCGGTCTGCATTAAGGTTTTCGTTTGTGTTACAGTAGCTCTTCTGTGGGACTGGACCACACAGGTCCACCTGCATACCAATGAGCCTTCGGCCCCCATGACCCTGTCCCCAGTTCACTGCTTCTCCTTCTCTTCTTTGACCACTTTGGTAGGTCAGTGCATACTGAAAGCACTCCTCACCCCGCAAGACCTGCTGTTCTGGAGATGTTCTGACCCAGTCGTTGAGCCGTCACAGTCAAAATCTCTCAGGTTGTTACACCTGTTAGTTTTTCCTGCTTCCAGCACATGAACTTCAAAACCTGACCGTTCGCTCGCTGCCTTTTATATCCCTCCCCTCGACAGGTGCCACTGTAACTAGATAATTAATGTTATTCTGTCACCTGTCAGTGGTTTTAATGTCGGGGCTGATCGGTGTATCTTACGTGCCATAAATGTCCTGTATGGCACTGAGCTCCTCGAGCTGGTGACAAATGGACAGACAACCTGGCAGTAAAATATCACGGTTGGGATTTGATGAAGAAAGAGGCACAATATTCATATTACAAGATCATTTTACAAGTTCTGGAAGAAGAAGCTTAAGTTGTTGTACTTATGAATTGTGCTGAGCATAATATAGATTTAATAGCAGAAGTCAGAGGAACAGACTCATTTTTGTGCTCATTCATGTGCTTTTATTTGACTCCATCTTAGTGATGTCAACAATAAGAGCTAGAGTTACGTGTACTCTTCCACTGTCCCTGCTTTGTTTTAGCACAATATGAACATGCTTATTGATTAAATCCCGGGATACCCGCAGCTCATGAATCAAAAGAGATCCGCAAAAAATGCCTTTTAAAAATTACTGCACTTAAATTCCAAGGTGTCAAAGGCACTGACGGTGCCTATTTCAAAGTAAAATGTCCCTGGGCGCAGCCTCTCATCTATTCTCCTGTGGCATGTGTGACTGTGACACATTATTTGGGAGTCCGGTATCCATTCATCCCCACAGAGCGCAGGATGTAGCAGATCACAAATGAACGAAGACACAGTGTAGCGAGGCAGTGCAGCAGGCAGCACAGAGCGATAATAGATGAGATGTGGAGTGCCTGCCTGGGCTCTCCACCCAGGAAGAGCGTGTCCGTGTATGCGCGCACCGCACTGTGCATTGTGTTTGATGATGGACCCCAGCTGGAGATGTATTGACGACGCCTTATGAAACATGCTGGAGGGTGATTACAATGGAGAATGATTATCACTTAGTCTCTCCTCTGTCTCCGCACGTCCCCTCCCACTCCCTCCCCCTCCCCTCCAGCTCCCGCTCCTTCGTTCTCCTCTCCCATTCAGCACGCGAGGTCAAGTGTCACTCCGTCTCCGTTGTCAAGGCTGCCAATCACCCACACAGTGAGTGCAAGGCAACTGTTGCCAAGGAAACAGCGATTCGGTTGCTAGGCACCTGGAGCTGTGCTCACAATAGTCATTTTGTTGCTTAGAAGCGCACACATATGCATACACAAATACGCACAAAACCACAGAGATGGCTTTTCCCAATCAACAAGTTTACACAGCTTCAGACCAAAATTCACATAAATTACAATTATACATTGTGCTGATAAATAAGCGATTTGCTTATGCAGTTGAAAGAAATCATGGAATAATAAATTATAAGAGCGCAATTTATCACAGGCACATTTGCAAACAGATGCTAATATATTGCTGAATTTGCAATAAAATGCCTTTTCCCCCAATTTATAATGCTTAGCAACAGTGCTAAAGCGCTAAAAATGTAATTCATGATGTTTTATTCTAAAACCTTTGCTACCTGATTAATCAGCATGCCCTGACGTCCGAGAATTCTTCCAACCCACACCTCAACTTGATCGATAAAAGACATAAACATCCATCATTCTGACTAAAAATAGTTACCCATAAAATCAATCAGTCCCTTATTTCCCCCACTGGCATGCAGACTCAGTGAACCTTGCTAAAAAAAATGTGTGTGTGTGTGTGTGTGTGTGTGTGCTTTCATACATATGGGGATCTATCTGTAAGCTTGTTTTCATAAACTCCATCCATCCCCCGAGTCTCCATCATGACAGCCAGTCAGCTGAGCCGAACACTGAAGTGTCAGCCACGGGTGCGAGCCTTGACATGTCCTCATGTGTTACTGTCTCCTGTTGCTGCTACAGGCATCAGACTCACACTTTTTTAGCATGAGCCAGGGAGTCAAAAGTAGGAGTGCGAGAGTAGTTTGTGTAGTTGCAGTGGGATGATGGTTGCGCACTGTTATAATGTGCCGAGGTATTGCATCCGTTCACGTCCGAGGGCCCACGCGAAGCCGTTTCTGGCGCCAATTTTTTTTTTTTGCAAACTCCAAAATCATGATTGTTGTGAGGAAAATATCGGGCGCACAATGTGACGGACTGTGAGAGACACTCACCAGCTGATAAGATTACAGGCTCACTTGTGTGCACGGCTGACTGGCAAGGGCACGTAATCAAGAAGGTTTGAAATTAACGCCTAGAGTCGCGAGACTTCTGTGTTAAGCTCCCTGAACTAATGCCCGGGGGGTTTAGCTTAGTGGCACGGTGCGAGTCTTCCCCACCAGCGCCTCTGCAGGAGAGGATGAGTCTGGCCAGCGACACAAACTCATTTCCTCCACAGGTGTAAAGTATGACACGGTTGATAAACCTGCGATGATAAAACCTCTTCAGTGGCTGGCTTTGATTTGGGCACCTGGCTAGCCCTGATTGTGTTCTATTTAAAAACCTCTCTGATTAAACAAAATAAGCCCATAAAAATTCACCTCTCGGTGCTTCATCAAGATCCACCCCATGTCCGCGTCACCTCCTCGGCTCGGCCATGTGTGCATATGTGTCGGCCGCGGCCTCTGCCATTGTCGCTTACTGAGCAATGCTCTGGCTTTGGTCCACCGTAGATGATAAAGCTTCCACTCGACTACGCGTATTCTCAAGCAATAACATCCACATCTGTATTATCAACCCAAGAATACCCGTGGTCGAGACCGGAGCAAAGAGGCCCACCTCCTCCCCTCCATTCCCCTCCTCTCGCCTCTCAGCCCTGGAGCTCATTCTCCTTTCTTTTCTTTTTTTTTTCCTGTGTGCCGTCCCTTCAGCTCCTGCACTCTGAATGAGATTGCAGCGTGGAAGGAGGAGAGGTCTGTGTGGAAGCAAATCTTTAAGGACAGCACCTGGGATAAGAGAGACAAAAGAGATCATATTTATCCTTGAATAACTAGGCAGCAGCGGCACGGCTCAGAGGTTATAATACACATTTCACGCACGTTTCAAGTCGCATCTTGAGCACGTTGTTACACTAATAACCCGAGTGCAAGCTTTACACAATAGCCACACACGCATGCATACACAGAGACACACAGGCGGCCTGCTATGCATCTTTACCTGAACTGCACCAAGTAAACAGATTACACTGCCAACAGCTAGTCCCTTTGCTCTCCCTGGTATCAAGCAACCATTTAGCCAAACGCTGAGGGAGAGGGGCAGCTCACCAATTATCAAATAGGTGTCAGTGTGCGTTACGCTGGTGGGGGTGGGGGGGTTGGTGGGGCTGATTACCAAACAGATGTTCAGCCCTCACCCCCCCCCCCCCACACCTCCCGCCTTCGTTCTTTCATTCCATTTTCCACTCCTTTTCCTCATCTGTCTCCTTCTTCCTCTCCTCTTCCTCTCCTCTCTCTCACAGTTGGAAGACTCCCTGGTATGCCCCCCACCCCCCAACACACACACACACACACACACACACAAACACACACTCCCTCTCTTTTTTCCCTTCTTCGGTCCGTCCCATGGAGAATAAGCCCGACTCTTCCCTATCCACCCTTGCCAATTAGAGACACAGTAGTTGTCAATCAGCGGCTGAGGAACAGAGAATGAGAGGGAAGGAGAGTCTTTGGGGAAAGTGTGTGTGCGCGTGTGTGTTTGTGTGTGTGTGTGTGGGGGGGTCCCCCTCACTTCTCCCTGTAACCTTTCCCCTCTAATCATTGTGATCCAACTGTTGTCTTTCCTCACTCTCGCCCTGTGTTTAGCCTCTTTTACCGCGCTCTTCCTCACTTTCTCATCCTCGGATCAGCTTGTTTATCCGTTAAGACGCGCGCCAAACATAACCCATACTTTTTTCTTTCTTGCCTCTATCCCTTCTCCCTCTATCCTGCCTATCAAAGCTGCACGCCACGGAACCTGACACTCCCGGAGGTTTTTCCGTTTGCCACCGACGGCCCCCTCGCCTCACTCAACACCCCGTGATAGTCTGCTCCCTAACCCGCTGTCATTGCGAGGGAAGAGCCAAAACCAGCTGAGGCCGCCACGTCGAGAGGAGCCTGACACTTGTCTCCCTCATTACCTATACTCCTCTAGTCCTGTCTCCTCATCGCTCGCTCTCTCCTCGCCCCGTGCCTTCTCCTCCTCCTTCCCAAACTGTCCATGTCTGGGGCTGCCGATGATGACAACTCAAGTGGACGTGTCTCCTGTTCTCACCAAGAGCTGTGAAGAGATGTACGCAGGTGTCAGAGATCTGGTGTAAAAATACACCCTGCTGCTGCCCTCCTCACTACACAGGACCTGTCTGTGCCGCTGGAATGTCTCCGTCTAATTTGGAGACATGCTTCAACGTGGCTTCTCAGCTGTGTACGTGGGGGCTAAGATGTGATAGCATGACACTCATGTATGGGTGTGCCTCGTGGCTGCAGATTTGGATGTATGGACCAGCAGGCCTTTTTTTGTTTTTTTTCTTGTCAGCTCAGTTTTACCTTTTTCGCTTCTGCAGACTGCATGAATGTGTGATCAAACCTTAATTCCTATTATCTGCCATATAGACTGGATGAGAACTTTATGTCACGGGGGAAAGGCATCTGGTTTGCATTCATAAGAAAATCCATTTCCTGAATTGACTTGATTGAAAGTGAACTGGCTCCAGCTGGACAGCCTAATGAAAGAAAATCGGTCTGTGTTTCACATTTATGTCCGCCGCAGACAGACTTATCAATCCTCGGATGTACCTGGTATGTCAGATGGGATGCAGAAGCGTAAAAGTGGCCGTGCCCAGAGCCAGAGACGAGACAGGGCTTGAGATGGAGACAGAGACTGAGCGGACGCTGGGAGCTGCTGCTTGCGCATTACTGCTTAATTGCTTGGAACTAAAGGCGCTGTTATGAGGATGTTTATGCTTATGCCTGCAACAGCAAATCTTTCCAGTCATCCTGGCTACACTGTGGAGTCCAGTAGTCACTACCCAGACAGACAAAAAAAAAAAAAGAAAAAAGAAAAAAGGACCCAGCGATGGCTGCTGCAACAAATTCAGCCTGGAGTGCACAATCAGAAACCACTCCTCTGCCTTTGGCCAAACTTTTTGGTAACAAACTTAACAGAGCCACTTTGGGTTTTACTCAATCTTGCCGGGCCTAAAAGCACAGGCTCCGGTTGGCCTACTAGCCCACATAACCAGACAACCACACACCAACTGTAAAACTGCAGATAGCCCAGCACCTGTCCCCTACGTGACAGGCTTGGATATTAAGCTTTCTTTGTTTGTAAATACATCCGCTTCCACTGACAAGGAGAACCCAGTTCAGAGTGGCAAGCAGGGATTGAATCTTTAACCCTTCGCAGGGAGTGTGAAAGGGATTTTAACCATCTTTGCCACCCCCCCCCCCTCCCTCCGAGCTACAAAAGGGGGAAGGCACGCTGACTTACTGTCGCTGAAATATCAGGCTGCGTGCAGGTGCATTTCTCATCAGGTCATTTGACAGGCACTCGGGAGTGATGCAGACGGGACCAACCTGTTTAGCTTTCAAATCGTAAAAGACTGCCAACGAGAGGCTGATCGGGCGTTCATCCCGTGCCGTGCACCGCCATATGAAAACAAACAAAAAAAAAACCGACTCCCGCAAAGGCTTAAATCCACAAGTCCCGTTTCCTTCACTTCAGGGATCGATCAACAAATAATCTGTAAATACCAGGGACGGTCTGAAGTGATGGGACCCGGAGCGAACGCCGCGCTGTGAACTGTGTCCAAATCATTTTTTTTCATGGCAAATAACAGATACAACAATAACAATGCACATGTATATTGAGGCAAACTTACCGCCACATCCACCTTTTTTTTCTATTCGGCTCCCCCGAAGAAGCCGCTCCATAGCCCATGCATTGTATATCCATGCTGAAGTGTGAGAATAGGCTATACTGTGCAGGGAAACGCCCCCCCCCCCTCCCTGCTATTCCTTTCTCTCCTGTGCGCCTCTCCTCCTGCTGCTTGTGGGGAATCACATAACCACTCCTTGTTTTTTCCATTCTCTCCGAGGGAGGGATGGAGCGACGGAGCCTATGCAGCAGCATCAGCATCCCGTGCAACTCGGCTGCAACCTCTCCCC
>JAFBJZ010000877.1:697500-996895 GCA_016785225.1 Psettodes erumei
GGGGGACTATACAAAAGTCAGAGATCTTACCTCTGTGTTATACACTGGCGTGTGCCATTGAATCAGTAGCGTCACGGTGAGGACACGGCGGCGGGCTGAGGGACAAAGAAAGAGGTGGACGGGACAGATGCAGAAACAGCACCAAGCTGATGTCAGTACCACTGTGTCACACAAACAGAATGTGTTTAGATGGAAGGTCATATGAGAGAGAAATAAGGGGCACGAAAGGGGGAAGAGGTGAACTTCATGGAAACGAGAGCTGAACTCCACGTGAGTGGCGCGTGAAATGATAACAAGTCTCCGAATCTATCCCGGCATGGACGGTGAAGAGCCGACAGACGTTTCTAACACACACGCACGCACACACACACACAAACACGCACCCTATCAGTAGGTAACACTACAGGGGCGACGTAAACCGATGCTCCGAAACAAAATGTGGTGTCACAAGTGCAGCTCGAGTGTGTCTGCATGTAAAATCTCCATTCTATCACTTCGCACAATATACAGCAAGAGATCACACCAATACCCCCCCCCAAAAAAATAACAAACCCAAACAGTTTTCTGAACGCTGAATCGGTTCATCTGTGCTATAATTTACAAAAGAGCTTTCCTCTTTGACAGCATCTCATATTAGTGATAATTAGATGGTACCTGCATTTTGATGACATGAAAGCTTTGTTTTTAATCTGTGGTGTGTTTAGTTTTTTTTCCATTGTGTTGTCCTGAGTGTTAGAAAATGGTCTTTTGAGGACAATCCACTTGCGATTAGGATTCTCTTCCATCCCCAAACCCTCAGCTCTGTTGAGTTTTTTTGTTCTTGTTTGGATCAAGTGGGTTTTTTTGTTTGTTTTTTTTAAAATCAAGTCATCACCAGCCAACAGTCTTTTAAAGTCACTGCTGAGTCTTTGCGGGAAAGGAGAAATGAAGGGATGAGGGAATAGGACTGAGTATTGCTTCAACAGCTCCGGCTTTGGCAAGTCTTTCATTGGGCGTTTTTGCACCCGAAAGAACAGGGAGGCCATACTGAAGGACAGGGCAGAGGGACAGGTCTCCATCTCTGATTGGTCCTCCGTGGATGACAGCGTCTCGGTCAGGCTTACTTTCCCCGCTGCGACCGCTGGACCTTCACACCTGGGTGGACTTGACTCGCCGCAGAGGATGTCGTCCTTCGGGGTGGGCGGGGCAGGGCGGGGGGCATTCGGAGGGCAGGTCTAGACTGCGCTGGTGAGGCAACGCCGCGAGGGGAGGAGCACATCGGGAGGGGCGGGGGATGGGATTGGCTGATGGTCATGTGATCTCAGAATACGGTAGCCCTGGAGCCTAACGGAGAGCGGGAGGGAGGGGACAGAGAAGGTAAACTCGACTCGACTCGATCGGAAGAGCAGGAGAGCGGAGAGAATTAGAAAACGGAGAGAATTCAGACACAGCGGGACGACGGCGTGAAAAACAACTCCGAACACATGAAAATGTGAGTGTTTACCTCACAACACCCTCAGTTCACCACAACATCATCTGTCCCCCGCCCCTTACCTGGAGGCCACTTAACTTTTCAAGTGGACTCTCCACACGGGGCAGGCTGAGGAGGGGGAACCCGACGGAGGGCTCTGGACGCTGCGGAGGCGGAGGGGACGGCGCCGCTATCTGGGTTGGCTGGAAGTTGTTGATCACGCACGACACCTGGACGGAGAGCGAAGAGGAGAGCAGTCGAATGATTAAAAAAAAGAGAGAGAGTGATCCACTCCACGACAGCAAGACCATTCTCAGGTGCGTGAAGCGCTCCGAGCGTGCACGGAAACTGATAACAGATTCTGAAGAGGGCGGTTACACTAGGATAGGAAGAGATTGAGCAAAAAAACAAAAAATAAAGAAGTGAGAGGAAAAGTGAATCATGGGAAGAGGCGCTGAAGGGATGCTATAGTCTTTGGGATGAAACACAGGCAGCACTTTCATCTTTGCAGTTACATTGTTTCTGGATAATCTACTTTGGCCAAAAGGACTGAGACTAAATAAAACTATTTCAGTGTGCCTTGAGTTTAACCCCTTCACATTCAGAGGTGCAACTGTGTGTGTGTGTGTGTTCTCCACCTCGCCCTCATCACTGGTCCATCCCCCCACCATCTCTCCTGCTCCCACGTTACTCCAGTGCTGTTGCTCTCTTTTCAGCCAATCAACTCTTTCTCCTCCCTACTCTTTTTTTTATCCATTCCCCTCTTCCCCCTCTCACCAGGAAGGCAGCGATGGCCCCTCCTGTGACAAACCCGGCCAGGACATCATTCCAGTGGTTTCTGTGCTCGGTCACCCTCACCACTCCCACCAGCACAGCCAGGGACAGCAGCACCAGGCACAGGGTGGGCTTGGTCAGACGGGTCCCCTTGGTCCGGAACACCAGGGTCACGTACATCTGGAAGGCACAGAGGCGCCTGAAGTGAGAAACGCCGCGGTGATGCCGAAGCTCGCTTGTGCTCGACGGAGTCAAGCTGGATGAACTGCCTGAGCGAGCCACAAGAGGCCGCACTCCGCCGCGAGTTCGGAGGAGCCGAGTCGTCTGACGAGGTGCAGAAGATACAACGCCGCCACTGCCGGTTTACTGCTTCTGACAAGATGACAAAAGCCTGGCAGCGCTATTAAAATGAGAACAAAGCTTTTAAAAGGCTTTTATCAGCACTTAAAATCATAAATAGAGCAAAAAAAGATGATTTCTATGTCTTTATTATTTGATTTTTTTTATTATAGATTTCCTACAGATTGAAATTCTCCAGGGATTGATTAAAAATGTTATCCAGCTAATATTCAGAGATCAATCTGGACTTAATGAGGAAAGTCTTTTCATTTGTGATATGATTTGTTGTGAGAGGGAGGCAGCTCCTTTGTCATCATGTTTTTGTACAATGTTTCAACATGTGTGCTGAAGTGATTCTTCAGTGTATATAAAAAAACTGCGTTCATTCCAGATTGCGTGTTCGCGTGACGTGAGTAGTTCCCTACCACCGTGTAGATGGCTGAGTAGAAGCTGAGCGCTGCGTCTTTGGAGGGGAAGGATTTGCGGGCGGACGCCACCAGGTAGGGGTTTCCCGTGCAGGCTCGCCGCTCGCTGATGTACTGCAGCGGAGACTGGCAGCCCAGGGCTGTGTAGTTTGGCTTGCAGGCAGACAGGAAGTGAGGCGTCTGGTTTCCGGTCACCACTTGACCGGCGTTGGCAAAGATGGTGGTGGCGAAGAGGCCGAAGGAGTAGACACCTGCGCGGCAAAAGAGAGGGGAAAACGGTGAGGGAGGCGACGCGTGCGCGTATGTCGAGTCCGAAAAACAGTGAATCCATGAGAGTCGGGAACAAGCAGCGAGACGGGAAGTACGCGCGCGTGCCGACTGCTGCTGTCTGCGTGGGAGCCAGAGGCCAGACAGACGCAGCCCTTTGCTTTCACGCCTCTGAACTTCAGACCGTCGCGTTCAAAGATTTATCGCTCGGATAAACGCAGGCTACACAGATGACGAAAGAGATCACAGAGCATCGGCAGAACGGGACATGAAGAGAGAGGCGAGAGAAACATGAGCACAGTTCCCAGACTGAGGACCAGAGCTCTGTGCGACAGAGGAGAGCCTCTGCAAGCCTTAATGAGCCTCGGTCCCGGGGCGCAGAGGCTCCGCAAGTGGACGCCATGAGGAACCTCCGATCATCAAGAGTGCGACTGACCCAGAAACCGTACGATCCTACGGAGGAGAGGGTTGAAGTAACAGCAGTCGGCGGTCACTATGGTCTTCTCCTGAGCTCCCTCTGTCTTCACAAAGAAGCTGGTCACCTCCCCGATCAGGATCTGGGACACAGAAAGAGAGAGGGGAAGAAAAAGCTATTTTCTTTTTTGTCACACAGAGAGCGAAGAGTGCGTGGTTACGGACTGTCTTCTGTCACGTTGGGTCCGGCGAGCAGCGGGGATTACTCTCGAGCGTTCCTCCCTCAGCTTTGCAGCGATTACATTTCTCCTTGGCAAGCTTGCATTAAATTTCCCTCACCATTTGGCTGATTATGCCGCTTTAGTAAATCAGTGGGAGTGTCTCAACCTTTAAGTCTCATAGATCTTCCGACGCTCCGTTTCTCTCTCATTTTTTTCCCCCTGTACAACTTGTACTGGAGCTCCATAAAACCCTGACTATCTTTTGATTAACAACGGCGTGCAGGTTAACAACCTCAGAGAGCGAACACTGGCTTTGCCAGATAATATAAATTACACACATATTCCATGAAACGCTTGACATGTATTAGCTCATGTTTTACCCCACCCTGATCAGACCTTAATAAAACCCCCATTAATGCTTTACTATTACGCCCTTAACCCATTTGGAACACCAGTTTAAAGAGCAAACACCCCCACAAGCCCCTGGCAGCGCTTTCAGTAGCAGCTTTAACGGTTTTAAAATCGAGCCAATTCAGCAGGACATTGATCTCGTTCGTCAGAAGAACAAACCGACTCAACAGCTCGTAAACCGCTCATGGTCAGCCTTTCACACCTGCACGCCATACCTGTCTGATCGGGGGACCGTGGCCAACGGAAGCACGCATAGATGTAGGTTATATACTCATAAAATATACATGACCTGGAGCCAAGCGCGTGGGACGACGATAATGCGCCAAAAGCTCAGCGCGCTCGCTGTGATGGATGAAGGCTGAGGTTCGTTGCTGTCGGTACACTTCAGCAGAGATTGAAGAGCTGGATTTACATTGAAAAAGGCTTATTATTTTATTGTTAAATTGTCTTCATCTTTATTGTGGACATTCTTTGGAATAAATAAATATAAAAAAGTAGGTGAAGGCAGCTCGCTAATTGCGCGTTTCAAAACAGCGGCCGCTGGTGCGACCCCTGCAGGGCAGCAGGATGTGCAGCCATCACAGCTGCTGTGGCCACGCACGCTGAAAACTTTTAATAAATGGGAGCAAACGCTAATATCTGAATCTGCTGTGAGATTAATTTGTCTTTACGGCAGTGAAGACTCGGGCCAGTTTTATGAAGTTTCACAGGAAGGGACAGGAGTAGAGTTTAGCGTGGATTAGATGTAACTGTTTAACTGCTGATTAGAAGTGAACAGTAGTTCAAAGCTGATAACTGTTCATCATTACCGACTTAACAATGGACGTGCACGCTGGGAGAGACATAACATTACCTGGCTTCATACTTTCCTCGCGACGGATTCCTTATCCAAGAATAAGCCGACAGATTCTTTGAGGGCGTTCAGAGAGAGACGCCTGTGATGTGCATATCTGCACTTTTGTTAAGAGATGCTGGAGAGGACTTGTTGAAACAAGCATTTATGGCTTTAGATTCCAATGAATTATTCATCTCCCATGCGTCCGCCGTGCTGCTTATCAATTCGCGGCTCGCGCTGAGTCGCACCTAGTGCGGCAGCTGCAGATAATAAGAACGGACGCTGAACGCCTCTCGCTGCTTCACACTGGGGGCGGAGGACCAGGTCCCCATTAGGGGAGGAGGAGGTCACCCCCCGCTACTCCCGAGCTAAAGTGTTCACACTGACATTCGATTGGGTTCCTGCTGAGTTGTTGCACGCTATATTTCTCCCAGTGCCGTGCATTCCAACGCATCAATTTTCATTACGCATCCCTTTTCATAGCGATCTGACTGAAAGGTCACTTCCTGCTGCTTTACTGAACACCCACTTCAATCACAATAAAGGGCCTGGAATAGAAGGAAGTGCGGAGCGTTTTGACGGCATCCCGCTTGCGTTGCCGACGCCGACGTCTTTGTACGGTCATCGATAAAAATGCAAAGAATACAAAAATGCTGAAAGCCATCCTGCACAGAGTTGTCAGCTCCTCAGCTCTAGAGAGGGCTTTAGCGTCTTTCGGCTCCTTGTTTTGGTTTTTCGGTCCGCATCGCTAGCACCTGGTTCACTCTCACTGCTTCCAGCATTGTTTTCAGCAGCAAACAGCCGTTTACTGCCAACCCTGAAAAGCACAGAGTAAAGAGATTAAAAAAAAAATGGCAAGAGGAAAAGAAACAAATAACTTGTGCACGTTTGTGCAGTTTGTGTTTAAGCATGAGATAAGGAAAAAAAACTATTTAGGAGATAAGATGGGGATGTGACGAAAAAGTAGGGAGCGAATGGAAGAAAATCCACAGCCGTGAGGAGGAGGAGGATGAGATCGAGCAGACTGAGGTCGGTTCGGGTTCAGAGCACAGCAGCCTCTCCCGTCCGTACGGAGGTTAGCGCTGCCATCCAGCTGCGTGAGACGAGATCACTTCAGGATTGAGGGCTGATTTAAAAGGGGATCTTTGAGGCCCTGTGCGTGGAGCCGACTCTGAAAACAGAGCACGGTCCCACTTTTGCAACACGCTGAAGTCATAAAAAGCACGGCTGCCCGGGTTGGAGGTGAGCTTTGTCCCCCCGCAGTTTCTTCACGCTCAGCTGAACCACTTCAGCTGAAATATTTTGTCGGTGTACGTCCTTCGAACAGGTTCGGGACTCAGAATGGGGTCACGGTCCCAGCTCGGTATGAATTCCCTGTGAACTGAAATACCGAAAAGTCCAGCGCTGACAGATCAGAGAAACATCTCGAGAGTTCGTCTAAAGCAGACGCTGCGTTTTGGTCCGAGAAGATAAAAATGCATCCGGTTAAAGGAGGTTTCATTTTTGATTATAAAGCACGAATCTGTGAGCTGCGGCAGCACGAAGAGGAATGTGCTTTCCTTACTTCTCAAAGCAGAGGCTCCGATGTAATTGTAATTTCCAAAGAATTAATGGAAGGTTAAAGGTTTACACTGGAAGAAGGTAAAATGCAGACTCAGCAGCTAATTAGTTTGGAACAGATGTCGACAGTGTTCTGGAGGCATTTGCTATGTTGTTTTTTTTTTTAAAAGGCTGTATTTCGTCTATCCTAGGACAGTCAGAGGGGATAAACACAGATCTGAGCTCCAAGACACAGGCAGACGTGTGAGCAGAGAGAGAGAGAAAGCGACGGGGAGCGAGAAGAAAGCGAGAAAATGGAGGAGTTGAGGAAAATGACAAAAAAAGAGAGAGAGGGAATAAGAAAAAGGGGCAGATGAATGACTGACGAAAAACTTTTCTTCTCCCGCCTCAGAGATCCTCCTTTTGTCGAGAAAGAAGGCGGGCGCGCCTGCGCTGCAGAAACTGTTGGCGGCGCTTCTTTTGTGTCAGCGGGGGGGGAGAAAACTCCCAGAGTTTTTCAAGTGCAACCTCTCAACTCTTGACGACTGTGTAGATAAGTTGAAATGACGTCCGCGGGAACGGTGGGGCGCAGGGAAGAGCAAACAGATGTGTTTGTTGGGAGGCTGATGGGGGTGGGGGGGCTCGGGAGGTCCTAATTGCCTTTCTTTGCGCTTCTACCTATATTGACAAGCTGACACCCGATTTTGCGCTCGCGCGTGCGACTCCAAACAGCGTTTGTGTTTGTGTGTGTGTGTGTGTGTGTGCAGGGTTGTTGGATGGAAGCCGACAATGACAATCAAGAAAAGGATGGAAAGGTGATCACAAGCTCGTAAGATCCTGTCGGTCGCAGTCGGTCAGAAACCTGAATATTTCCAAGAATGTGCGGTGAGACGGCGGGGTCAGTCAGCGGGCATCTGATCGTGGGTTCCGACTGCAGGGCAGCAAACAACGACCCGGCGGATTTGTTATAATGATCGTGTGTGTCCCGGATGCTCAGTCGACCATCCCTTTCATTTTTTTTTCAGTTTTCAGTTTTCAGTGGGAAAGCACGGACGCTTTCACTGCACACCGTGTACTGTGACTTAAACTGACAACGAGAAAAGGCGATGCCGCATTTAATGACGTCAAAACTGTACAAAAAGCATCTTAAGCTGAAGGGGGCGCGTGGGAATACGCAAATGTCGCCGTTTCTTTTTTAGTAATCCTTAAAACCTTGCGGATATTTTGCGCTGGCACCAAATTAAGCCACCGTGCAGTTACACCAGCAACTGCTGGATACGGTGTTCCTGATTCGTCATCGACACGCGTCTGCGTCCTCTGTGAACGCGCACGACGTCGTACCGACTGACGGCTCGGCTTGTCAGCGGCTACTGTGACCTGTCAACGCCGGGCTCCCGCGAATATCGCCACATCTGTTGACATCCCCGAGCCCAGCCCTCTCCTTTAAAACACGCACCGGCAATGGTAACCATGACAATTTCGTCGCTTCATCATCACCCACACTCTCTCCATCCATCTCCTCCTCTCTGATGCGCCTCTCTGTTCTTTTTCCGATGTTTATTTTCGATACTTTCTTTTTTCTTTTCTCATACAAATATAAATCATCCTTTCTCGCCTTCTTTGTGCTCTCTCTCTCTCATCGTCGCTCGAATCCCATTTAAACCCAGGGAAGTTTCAACCACGGTTTGAGGTATGACCCCTTTCTTCTTCCACCCCTCCCCACACCTTTATTTTCTTGTCTCTTTGCATTTTCCTTTTCCCCCCTCCTCATGTCTCTCCCTCTCTGTCGTCATCCTGCTGACTCTCCACCTCTGTCTCCTCTCCTCGTCCCCCAGGAGGTTGGGTTCTACACGGGCTCCGCTCTTTAAGAGGAAACGGAGGGACCCTGGGTGGATCGGCGTGGGCGGAGGCCTCGCAGCTAATCTGCCCGAGTTAGGGCGTGAATGAACGGCCGGATTAGGGTTCTCATCCGCGGGATGGAGCCTGTCTTACAGGCGATCAGCAGCGGGGGAGGACGGCCGGTCGGGCGTATCGTCACGGGGGCCCCGCGGCCTGCTGTCTTCATCCCAGCGTGATTGGCGGTGACGGGATAAAGCCATGATTATCCCTTATTATCCCTGCTCTTCTTTCACCGCCGCGTCTCTCAAGCACGACGGCTGACGCACACATCTGTCTGCCTCTCTCTCTCTTTTGGACATGCAAACACAAAGGAAAAGACGGACATGGGTGGACATACAGAGATAATAACAGAATGAACAGATTTCCTGAGGCTATTACTCAACTCTCCCAGCTTTTCCCCCAGGCACCTGATCTCCACCAGCCCACAGTACACACCTGCCCCCACCCTCGCCGCACAATCCCTCGTTTAGAGACAATGATTACAAAAAAAAAAGTTTCAGTGTGATGCCCTTCCCGGTCCTCTATTTTCCTGCCATATGCGACTCCATTATTCATGAAGGATTGCCCTGAGGCTGAGCAGCGGGTGAACTTCTGGCCAATTTGCATACGGGCAGTGGACTGAGGTACGTGCCAGGGTCTTTTGCGCTCATGTGTGCGCGCATCTGCGCTCAAGCCATGGGGCGGGCGACAGCCAAAATCAGCTCCCCCCGTGTCGGAAGAAAGAGGATGATTGGGCGACAGAACCGCGTGAGCTCTCCCGTTCCCCGATCCGCTCGCTTCAGCCTCACCTTGCCGGGCGCGCGCGAGCGTAGCAGGTCGCGCCTGGGCTGCCTGTCAAAGATGGCAACCCTGATTACCATAACAACGGCAGGCAAATATAGAATAGAGAACGGAGAATAAAAAGAACGGGACCAATCTGAACAACGTGATTCGCTCAAGATTAGCATGAGAATGGAGCCGTCAGGGGGCGTGATGGCAGCCATCTTTAAGAGAGGGCAACTGTGCTGGCAGCCACCGCTGAATCACGCGTCCGCCCGACCAAGGCATAGAGAGGGCAACCATGGCCGAGCAGTTATGACACAGAGGGGGAGGAGAGGCTTTTAGATCTGACACTTGACACCGTCTGATTTCTGAGATCTGACGGAGAAGATTGGATTTTGCGACCTCGCTGGGTGTCACCACAGCGGGGCTGGCCTCGAGGGTTCGGATGAGGTGCACATTTAAAGCCACGTTTGGCGAACTTGACCTCTGACCTCAGGCGACGGTGTGGCTCTACGAAGGAAGGGAGGAAGGAAGGAAGGAAGAGAGAGAGAGAGCCGGACAGTCCCCTGACGGATGTGGCCCTGATGTAAGCTGTGTCGCACCGCCCGCTCTGCAGATCGAGGCGATAACGTCACCGAGTTCTACTCGCCTCGGCATCCGCTTTGATTCTGCCGCTCGGTGTCCCTCACTTCGCACCGACGCTGGGCTGCGCGAACCGTGAAAAAACAAACAAAACGCCGCAGAGAGACTTTGACCGCGCCCGCCATCTGTTCCTCAAGATATGACGGCGGCGCGGGCGCAGCGCACTAGGGTCACGCATCGAGAGTTGTCGTTTAACAAACTCTGGCAGGACTGGATTATGTGGCCCGTCCCCGATCCCCGTCTCTCCGTCACGCGGAGCCGCATTATTGTGCACGAAGGCGCTTCCTGAGGTTTAACAGGAAGCGGCAAACAAACATCAGAAAGGCCCTCTCGTTCCCTCGAGCTTCATCCTTCAGCTGCTCTGCGCTCGTCCTCTCTCGTACCTCCGCTTCTCGTGTTTCCCTCTTTCTCTCACCGCGTGTGTGTCGCACGTCGAACTCTCGCCTCCTCTCCTCTCGCAGAGCGTCTTCGCTTCGGCTTCCCGTGCTGCTTGAGAGGCGTATATTTAGCAGCATTAGCGCGAAGCTCTCCGGGGCAAAAGTATTCAGCATTATGCGTCTGACCCACATAAAAAAAAAGCTGCAGAATACATTTAAAACTTCATTCATTCGCGGCCTCCTCTGGCTCGTACCCCGCACGTGTTGGCGTGGCGTGGTGTGGCTGTGAGGGCTCACGCTGCGACACGTGTGGGTACGAGCCCGCAATTACCGTCTGATTTCGCGACCGGGGGGGCCGCGTCGTGGGGCCCCTGGGCGTGCCATCAGAAGTCTCCGTGACACGATGCGCACCCTCGCATACAAACAATGAGCAAATGGCTCCAGCAGCACTTTACCCTGTTCTTTCAGCTGGATTGGCAGGATAATTGTCCTGATTGCTGAAATGTCACCTGCGCTGCGTCTGCCGCGTGCACCGTGTGTAGACTGTGTGTGTGTGTGTGTGTGTGTGTGTGTGTACGTGCACAGTGCCAATGGTATTAGCATTTGCGGATAGTCGCGGAGATTGCCTGAAGGCACTCTGACTCAGAATTCTCAGATCCCAGAGCTACACACACACACACACACACACACACGCTGCGCGTGCGCACACACACACGCACCCACGCACGCGCACACAGACTCCCACTTGCGGAAACAGAAGCCGTTTTCAGTGGCGTTGGAGGAAAAGTTGTGCGCCATCATCCACCCACACACTTACCTTCACTGATGCACCGAAACTTACCACACAAGTGTCTCCGTTTCACTTCCGCTCTCTGCCTCTTCACACACACACACACACACACACACACACACTCACGCACATACTGCTCTGCTCGAATTCTCACCTGCTTACAGCATCAGTGCCCGGCCGCGGCACGGGGCTGTGTCAGATCCCGCAGGTTCGGTCGGACAACGAAAGCCATCGTTCGCTACTTTTCCACGCCGTCGGTTTTGCAACAGATGGATCGAGCTTGAGAGACGCGCTGGATCCACTTACATTAAAAGATTCTCTGGCTTCTGTTTTATGGCTCGTGATCGCGAGCTTTTGCAGAATCTATACTCCCCATCTTTCATCTTAGTGTGTGTCAACAATTGCTCATAGTTGTTCTGTCCTAAATAAACAGGGTAAACAAAAATACAAAAGACAAACATACAGTACATTCTAAATAATATTCTAAACACGCTTGCTTAGCGACATTTTTGCACCACCTTCCTCAGCGAGCCATCAAATGAGGAGTGCAAGACATTCGGTCAGGTGATTGATATTTAACCCTAATATAATTGAGGAAATCTTACTCATCAATGAATATCCGTGTTCAAAAGAGTTATGTTGACATTCAGTGTCGCTCACCAAAACTCACTGAGCCTTTATCGTGTCGCGACATGAACGGGACAAACGAAACCCGCTCGTAGAAAAACAGCCCCTTAGTGCTACTATAATCAAAAACTCAACAGGAATGATTTAGCCTTTTTGGGATTTTCTGGGAGCTTGACTCAAACCAGGGACTGGAAGTCAGAAACAACACAGCCTCCGCAGCCACCCGCGTGGAAGAACAAATGCAGAACCGGTTCCCCGTGCTGAATTCAATCAAAAGCCTGAGGCCGGTTCGACGGAAAAGTGAGACGAACGACGGCGCTTTTATTGTGGCCGAACGGAGGCCCGTGGGACGGAGCGGTACCTTGGAGGGAGAGCGGACGCAGATGCTCCGTCTTTCAAAAAAGCCGCTTCGCGCTCCAGGCGAAATCACGCCTCTCCACTCCCACTCGCCGCTGCTCACACACTCCTGGCGTCAGCAGCCAGCAGTTGGGCGCCAAACCAGCAAACACACACACACACACAAATAAACACATAGAAAGTGCACGTGTGCATCCGGCATATGCGGTTTGGAAAATTGCTTGCTAACTCAGTAATACTGCATGTTAATATTAAAGCTGATGCTATCGGTAATTCCTAATACAAGCTTAAGAGAATCGATATTTCCAGTAACACTGACCTGAGAACAGCTAAATATTGGGAGACCAGTGACCCAGGACAGCCCGTACCCAAGTACGTGTGTTTGCGCATGTGTGTGTGCCCGCAAAACACACGCACACTGCCCGAGTGTGTGGCTCAGGGGAAGCCATGTCGTAATGCCACTTAACTGTGCGACATCAAAGAGACGAACCCTGCGGGACGAGACAGCCAGTCATGGAGACGGGGCTCTGATGAGGAGGATCTGGAGCTATGTTCCATTATTAATAATGTTCCACTCCACTGAGGGGGAAGCATGGCTGCCGTCATTGAATTCAGTATATTTTAGACCAGTAACAACAAGGACTTTCCCTTGCGATATCCATTTAAAGCTGATTAGGGGCTCGCAAAAAAACGCACGAGTTTGAAGTTTGATTCGCTGCGTCAACCCTGCCGAGAATTCCTGACGTACACAATACGATTCTGTACCGATGCTCAATTATTAAACACGCTCCAGCATCATGAAACTGTGCCGCGGACGCCATCCTGAGCTGATGTTTCACTCTGCTTTAACATCGCGCAGCGCTTGAAATGAGGACAGGCTCCCTGCACACTGTAGCCATCTCCGACTGCTCCGTGGGAGACAAATATAGTGCCCGTTGCCATGGTTACGACAGAGCACGCATCCACACAAACAGAGCAGCGAGACCACGAGGATACACACCTACGCACTTCTCCGCTCTTTCGGTCCACAAACACCACGTGTGGACGAGGAGGAACTAGCCTCGTGTGTGTGTGTGTGTGTGTGTGTGTGTGAAGGGCACGCACGTAGGTGTCATGTCCGTTTGTGTGAGATGTGCGCGCATCATGAGCACCTGTGGAAGTACGTTTTTGTTTTTTTTTACTCGGTTGAACACAGACTCACCGTCACGGTGGGGATGGCGGTGACGAGGGAGTAGACGAGGACAGGCGGCGCCTTGCTGTTGTCCTCCGGTCCTGGGTACGGCTTGGAGTAGGCTTTGTCGAAACAGAAGAAGCCCTGGACGTGCACGGGGAACGTGTCCGTGTACTCAAAGTAGTACGCCAACAGCACGGTCCCCGCCATGATGACCAGCTGGAAATAAAACATATTGGTTCCGGCTTTAGGATTTACACCCGCAGGGAGAGAGTAGGAGTTGGGAGAGAAAAGACAGCTCGGAAAGAAAGAAGTGGAGAACACTGTCGCGGATTTAAAAAAAAACAACAACAAAAAAAAGAAAAAGAAAAAGGAGATATTTTTCCTTCAGAGCGCAAAATGATGGATGCTTCCGTAACGTGCAAAATGAATCAAGTGTGCGTGGAGAGATAGTGAGGGAGGAGGATGAGAGGAGGAGGAGGAGGAGGGAGCGATAGAGAGAGGGAGACAAATAGGGAGAAAGACAGATAGAGGGGGGGAAAGAGAGAGCAATGACAGAGATAAAGAGAGGGAGAGAGAGCGAGAGAGAGAGAGAGGGATCCCTCCAGCAGTGTCAGTATGCCGAGTGGGAGGGTGAAGAAACAAACCGACCGGAGGAAACAACGCTGTGTGGAGGAAAAGAAGAAGGGTGGTCTCGGGGGGAGGGTGAGACACACTCCTTCTTGAGGTAAGAGAGAGAGAAGGAAAAAAAAACATCGGAGGAGCGGAGGACAGAAAGAGTTAGGTGTGTGTGTGAGACTGTATGAATTAAGCGAGCGCACACTCCAGTAGCCCCTTGAATAACCAGCTGTATGCAAAACACAAGCCAGCAAAGCGGAAAACATGACCTTCACAACTGTCCAAAAATGAAACCATAAAGATGCAGAAAGTCACGACAAACTGTGTGTGTGTGTGTGTGTGTGTGTGTGTGTGTGAGAGAGAGAGAGAGAGAGAGGGAAGGGAGGAAGAGAGGATGATGAACATGGGCAATGCTAAAAAAAAAGCACGTCATTTTACACAGCACTAATTATTCATTTGTACTGCAGCAAACACCACCCTCACTCATTTGCCCACTTCTCGACAGATTTTTTTTTCTTCCATAAATGCACAGTAAGCTTCTCTAAATCTGGAACCCAAAACTGGAGGGTTTCTTCTTGTTGTCGTCCATATGCACAACAGAAACCAAAGGGGAATCACACAGCCTGTGCGCTTGAACGACGATGTGATTCAATTCCTTTTCGTCGCGAGCTTCGCCCGGCGCCGTGTATTTCCTAAAGGCGGGCAATTTTCAGCCTCAACAAGCGTTTCATCGGCCGATGAAAATCGCCAACGAGCCGCTGAGTTTCACGGCGGGGGAAACGTTGCACAATACCGCAACGAGTGAAAAACGCAGCCAATCAGGCGCTCCAGGGCCTTCTGACATTTGGGGAAAACGATTCATTCGCTTCCTCAGACAAGTTAGAGAAGAGCCACTCTCATGTTTGGTTCACACGTAAATAAATATAAAATTTTAAAAAAGCTAGGACAACCTTGAGGCTCTGCGAACGAACAATTCAGCATAAAAAAAGAAGAAGAAAGTTCCCAGGTGAGTCAGGAATATTCACTGAGCATTGAAATTCATCTGGAAGTCCATAAAAAAAAATGGACGCGACAAACCAAACGCCCCGAAAACAAGCGTCTCAGACCTTTCGGCCTCGTCGTCCCTGTGAAACGTGACAAACTGCAGGGCTCCTTGCTGGGAATCTTGGAGTGACTATCGGGAAATGACGGGCCGTCATCTGCGCTCGTGCTGATTCTATCTTTGGGTGCACGGAATTAGATTTGGTGTAGAAACACTCCTTGCGCTTCGCAGCCCCGGACGGGACGCGCCTCGTGGTGGCGGATGGCTGAGCGAGTGACGGGTGCCTGCGGAGCGAACCTCCTCCGGCATGTTTATCCTCTTCGGCCGTGCGACGGAGCACACCCACTCGGCGTAACGCTACGGAGAGGAGGAGGGGGAGAGTTGTTACGCGTAACGCTTGAACGCGCGGGGGGTGACCTCATTCCAACTCCTTACATTACGCGCTGCGCCCCGTTGTCAGATCCGCTTGCTCTGCCTTGCCAGCGGGTGAACATCGGCAGACGACTCCCGATGTGATTTGCGAAATTAAATAATTGAGCTGTATGTTCCCGTGGCAACGCGCAAACGTTCGTTCTGTTTGTGCGAGACGTCGTAGTCTTTGCACCAGAGGGGGTGGGGGGGCATCGCAACGGTGGGAGGGTGCGTTCGGTGACGACGCGCCCCCCCGTCCCGAGGGCCCTTAGAACACAAGGCGCACACACACAAACACGCAGCGCAGGTGCGCACAAACCACACAAACACCTCCAGCCTGCTGCGTACGTGTAGTCCAAGAACATGAAGCAGCTCGTCCCTCCGTGTTTCTCCATGTCCGTCGCCGTCGACATGAGCCTTTGCGTGTGTGAGCGAGTGGATGTGCCGGAGCGTCCTCCATGTTTCCAGCAGGCTCCAGGCCCCGCGACACGGGTCTGCCAGCGCATCCGTTCCCTCTCCGCTCGCAGAGTTACAGGCGGCGTGAGGGAGGGAGGGAGGTGCAGGGAGGTGGGAGGTCCACGAACACCCATCAAAGTTTTCACAAACGCGGAAAGCCTCGGGAAGACGCCAGAACGAATCCTGTTCATCGTCAGACGGTGACGACAGCACGACTACAACGCAAAACTTCTAGCGGGCAGGAAACACAGCCGACAGACAGGAGCGGGTACGCTTTTTACTCCGGGACACCGCGCGGCACAAAGTACACACATTTGGCCGTCGCTGTTTTTTTCAGGCGACGTCTTGTCCGACACGTTGCCAGTCTCAGACTTCCATTAAAGAGGACTGTTGTTGTTGTTCAGACCTGTTTTTACTCACGCTCGTGGCTGTAAGGAAAAGAATCGAAATATCGATATATCGTGATATTTTATTTTGGGGTACTCTATGGATATTCAAAAGATTTTTACTGAAAGGAAGGCACTATCTCCGTTCTTTGACTATACACACGACTTCTTTAACTAAAGTCAAACGCTTTTCGCTTAAATCTGTACGCACACAGTCGTCTCCTTCGTACTGCCATAGTTACAGTTGGATCTATGTCACGTTAAAAAAACAGAATCACAATATGTCACGATAGACTGGTCGCCAGGTTCTTACTGATACACAATTTCCAACAGTTAGTATGTATTACTGAATACTAACATTTGTAAAGAGGCACAAAGTAGGACACTGAGGCCGTCGTGTGTGACGCTGTCGTCTCTTAATCTATACATCAGTTCTCTTCAGTTCTTGTTAAAATACAGAAAAGGCCGCTGTTAATTTCACGCAAGACTCCATCTGCCCATTGGGTTTATTCCCACTGGTATCGGCAGTTACAGATTAAACTCACAGCGCGTCAGAGAGCGACCCCGTCCATCTTTTCATCTTTCCCATCTTTCAACGCTACAGAGGAAAAACTGCCCCCGTCCACACATTTGTTTGAAAAAGAAACAAAAACCTTCAGAGCGGCGCTTCTCGCGAATGCAGAAAAACGAGGCTTCCGTGCATTTCTGAAGGCGCAGCATACAACGAGGTATCAAAGGCTAATGGATCGCAAACTCCCACTCGAGCGCAAGACAGACGAGCGGAGTCTGAAAAAGCAGCGCGCCAAAGTGGGTTACGCGCGCTGCGATAATCAAATGCACACGATCAGTACGACATGTGAGGTTTCCAGCCAGTGAGCTCGAAACATCACAGCAGAATTTGGGAGCAGGCAGTTTTCTGAATCACTCGGGTTTGGGTACTGCCAACTCACCGTTTCATTATCTCGGCTGATTTCGCCGGCGGGAAGGAGAAACGAGGGTTCCACGAATCTGACTGAGCTGCTAAAATCCGTCGTCATAATTTTCTGGCGCGGGATGAAAGCAGAGTTCATGAAATGAGACCGATTTAAGATGATGACCCTTCTCCGGCCGATCCCATAAACTTACGGGGCCCTGTAATTAGAGGCTTAAGGCTCCCGCCTCCGCAGTTGAAAAAGGTAGAGAACGAAGCAGAAGTGAGGGAAATGAAACGTGACGATAATAATGTGTCGTGGGTAGGAAAATAGATGCTAATTGCTATAAGCGCCTCTTCGGGGGTCTTCTGCCCGAGCGGAGCGCACAAATGGCACAAAACTCAGCTGATGAAGTCAAACAGGCCGGTGTGGAGATGATGGCCCCCTGCCGGGGCAGAACGAGTGTCACGTCGCTCGGGACAACGCCGAGACGCGCCGCTTCATTTGGCTCTCTAAATGTCTGATGCGCTTTTGAACGAGCGCTGTCTGCAGCGCCGCCGGCGCCGGCTTTCAGGCTACGCGTTCGCGTGCGCGTTTTCAAATGAACTGTCGCCCCGAACAGTGGGGGAAAGGAAACGGCAGCTACCGTTTCCCCCCCCAATCTGTCCAGTATTGGATGTCAACAGGGCATGTACGCACCGTTACCTTTCCTGCATGAGGTCTACACACTCTCTGCTCGCATTATGAGCCATATTTGTACGGTATAATTCAATACAGTGCAATTGTTCTCCATGAGGTCGACTTTTTGGCACCTTTAACGTAAGATTTTTGATGACGCTGTCACAGAGGTGTCGGGTAAATGACATGCTTGAGCACTGATGTCATAGATGGTGGTGGGGGTGCGTTATACTCGGAGGTGTTTCTAATATTCTGCTCCCCTCCCATGTGCAGCAAAGGGGAGGGCGAATCTGTGAGAAGCGCCTTTCCTTTCCCCGGCAATGCCGACAATAACTGAACATTGTGAGTGCCTTGTAAAGATGGATGTCGCGGCACAGCTGGCGTCGCGTTCGTTCCTTCGGACGGCTTCACGGAGTCACTGCTCCCACACCCCCTTTCCGTGTGATCCGGCTTCCCGACGAGCTCAAGCACAGACGCTCGGTCGTGCGATTAGAGCCGAAGCGGCTCAATTCTCGTCCCTCGTGATTTTTCGGCGCATGACCAAGCCGGTGGACGCAAAACCAAGCTCCTCACACACGTTCTCATTCCCATAAATCCCATGTAAACACATGGCCAACGCGCTCGCTGGGCCATATCACAGGATCATCGTGGACTGCAAGCGAATGACTGGGCTTGACTGCCTCCTGGTGTCGCCGGGTCGCACTGCAGCGCGGCGAGACGACGCGCAGGACGGACGAGCCGCCCGACGGAAAACAGCGGACGAGCCGGAGGGGCAGAGCCTTAAAGAGAGGGCTGGGGGAGCGGAAGTAGATAAACAGAGGGATAAAGCAGTTAATGAGACATTAGTACATCACAGGATGCGGCAGGGCAAAAGCCGAGCGCGCCGCCGGGAAATAAAACCAAGAGAGGCGGCAGGGGAGGGGAGAGAGGAGGCGAACGGGAGTAAATGAGGACATACAAGAGAGTGAAGGAGGGCGAAGCGGAGAGAAAGGTAAAATACAAAGAGGGAACAAGGGAGAGGAAGAGCATCAAAGCAGGCGCTCATCTCACGAGCACCCACATGCCCTCCCCCTCCTTCTCTCTCCTTCCAGCTCTTTTGTTTGTCTGATTACTGGGTCCATTTTACCACCAAGCCTTGTTGATCTTAAATTCATCAGCCCCCCCCTCCCGAGAATCATTTTCCAACCTCACGTGTCTGCCCCTTCCTCTTTTCTCCCTCATCATCACTGTCAAAAAGCCTCTGCTCGCTCGCACACCGGACAGCAACTGCAGGTCCGCGAGTGGCGCGTTTAAACGGTCGCAGGATTCTGCAAAATTCCCTCGCCGGTCCTCGAGCACACGTGCCCCCGCATCTTACAAACGGGGAGGAATGAAAAGCAGATGCAGGATTACTCACACACACACACACACACACGCACACACACACTCACACACAGTCCCCCAGAACAAAACCCTACGGTACAATGAAAGGTTTTCATTCCAGAGCTCTCTACTCATGGATATAAACAAGTATGATCACGCAGTGCATTTTTTAAAATAAACTATCATATGTCGTCCTATTTTTTTTTCCAGGAATAAAGAGCACTGTATCTTTCTTTTTTTAAGTTTTGCAGCAGTGCCTTGGAAATAACTTCACTGACAAATTTGACTTCTGCCAATTTCACAGACTGCTTCGCTCCTATCTTGATTTTGGCACGAGACTCTCCTAATTTGGGCCTTTATCTGACCTCATTCACAGCAACATGAGGAGAGAATCGCTCCCATCCCGGCACGTCCGGCCGCTCAGAAAGAATCGAGAGCGAGGCGCACGGTTCCATCTTACGTAAGAATTTTTTTAAAATTTATTTTCGAGGCCTCCTCCGACGCGGATCTCATATTTCTATTCCGGATGAGATAATATGTGGCCTGGGCGTCGCGGCGTACGGTGGCCTCTCCTCCCTCCTTGAAGCGATTACAGGTGGGAAGCAGCCAGCGAACAAGTGTTTGAAACAGCCAGCGCAGCAGACAGGCGGGCGGGCGCTATTCATGGAGTCTGAGAGATAATGAGGGGAAATGTAGGGAGGCAATGATACGAGAGTGAGCTGTTACTGTGCAGTGTGTGTGTGTGTGTGTGTGTGTGTGTGTGGCGGAGGGGGGGGGGGCACATAAAAGAATATTTTTTTTCAAATGAGCATGAAAACTAACACCGTAAAATTATTCAATAAGATATTCTAGAACAAGGGAATTTGCTCGGGGACGTGATGAAAACTAAATTACATTCTCACATACCTTTGCTGTTCCTCTCGTGTGGTAATAAAAGAGATGGTGATGGTGTATTAATGGCCATAAAAAGGTGGTAAAAAAAGAAGAGGTGGTAGAAGCAGTACGAGGAAAAAGCTTTAGAGGGCTGTGAGACGTCGAGCCGCCTTTACGTGTCACGATTTTGCGCAGCGGAATGACTTATCTCTGTAACCGAAGTCCGGAGTTAATACTACTAATACTGAAGGAGCACCACTGGTGAAAGTGTGAGTACACTTTGTTTTGTTTTTTTCTGGGGGGGGGGGGTCTCAGCCTCGAAGCAAGTGAAACTGTTTGGGAACCAAAACATCTTTAGGCGAGAGTAAACAATGAACGTGCTGCCCGGAGGTGGGAGATGTGCCGAGGCGGTGTCCACGCTGCGGGGATGATGGATGAAGTGAGCGCATGCGGGGAGGGAGGCGCTTTGTTGACCGCGGGGGCCCGGTGCGTTTGAGGACAGCGCCGCGAGCCACAGCCTCAGACCGGGGGAAAGACGCCGGGGGCTCTCCGTTGCGCGAGGTCAGTGTTTCCTGGAGTCGGCAGGAAAAAAAGAAGCGCTGAAAAAGCCCAATGGTCAGAAACAAAACAGAAGTTTGGGCCCGAACCATTAGGGGCAGCCATGCCTTGTAGAAAATAAGTTTACAGACTCGTAATTTTTACAAATATGTCATGTAGGAAGTGTACTGTAATTGCCTTGCTGGAATATGTTCGTTGGAAATGCCTATTGAGACCTGCCAGACGCACTTAATAGCGTCTGCTCAGCATGTTGATAGGAAACGCAGCTGGGGCCGAATTCAATTTCATTCCAAACATATCCGCTGTCGTGAATGAGACCATAACCTACGCTTTTGCGTCCAACTGTTTAGATGAAGCAAAAAAACCCAAAAACGATTCAATGGGGAGATGCTGAGGACGGGGGCAGAAAAGTTTGCAGGACCAACGTGGTGGCGTCCGCGGCGAAGCGGGGAAACGAGAGACGCGAGCGGACGTGAAACCTGCACCTCCGGGTGTCATCGGAGGACGACGGCCCGTCTGCAGAGAACTGGCTCTGCTACGAGAGGATGCGGCCAACCAGGCGTGAGGATGGAGCGGAGAAGTGGGGCCCCCCAGCTGGCAGGAGAGGCCGAACAGCAGCGCCGGGTAGCCTGGATTACACACTGCAAAGGCTGGGCACCATAAATTGGGAGCTGCAGATCCGCTAATATTTCACAGTAATTATCAAACCCTCGCGCTATTATTACAGCATGAATGTCTACTGATTCTGCTGTTAATACTAATACTACTGTGCTATTTATGCAAGTTGTACGCTCAGTGAGATCCACTCAGAGAGTCCACTTGTAGTCACTCGGAGTACTTTGTAGCTCGGCTGCAGTAACAGATTTTCACAGTGGGCCTCGCTGGCCCAGATCACGCCGACACGCTGGCCCCCTCCTCCCCTCCGCCAGCGTCTGAGGCGAGTCAGGAATGAGTTGTGTCAAAATGACTTTTTAAAGAGGGCCCTTTGAAGCGGCGCCTCCGCGAGGCCCCGGACCGGTCCTCGGCGCGATGGCAGCGACGGCGGGCGAAAGACGAGAGAGAGGGGGGAGGCGGAGAGACAGAGAGAGAGAGAGAGATGAGGCAAGGAGAGGCTTTCCATTGCACTGTTGCGCCGCTGCCAGTGGAATTGTCCGAAATAGCCCCCGCATTTCGGTCTTGAGCGAGAAGGACTCGGCGGCTGCGGTTAAACGGAGAGAGAGAGCCAGATTAGAGATGCTACGCCATCCTGACATAACAGGGAGCAACGAGCTGGCGGCGGGGCAGAGGAAAAAAAGGCCATCGTCGGTGAAAGAGAGGGATCTCGCCTGTGAGGAGAGAGCGCGCGAGAGAGAGAGAAAGAGTGTGGGGGGGTCGTCAACAAGATCACACGATAGGAAGAGGAATGTGAGCCTGGGCGTGTGGAGTGGAAAAGAAATGGGTAATGAGATGCTAATATAACAACAAAGGAGCGAGTGCCCTCCGGGGGCAAGCTGCTTCAATATGAACTCAGCAAAAAAAAAGGGGGGGGGGGGGGTTAAAAATGGCCTTTATTAAACTACTGCAAAGATCCATTCAGGTGCATATACAGTGATTAAAGTATCGGCGCACCCTCTGGACAAAGGGAGAATTACGGCGACAAAATGGGAAGAAACGCCCTCCCCAGGCCCAAAAATGTTCCCGTTCCCCTCCAGTCTGTGATATGAGGTGAGCATGAGCACAACGTCTGCCCTGAGAAGGGATGGGGTGAAGGAAAGAAGCGGAATAAAGATTAAAAAAAAGATAGAAGAAAGAAATGTCAGGAGGCCGACGGAGGAGACGCGAGGGTGGGGAGAGGCATGCTGAGGAGACACAAGGAGAACGGAGGTCCCACAGAATTTGGGGGTGGGGGGGTGAAGCGTTTCAAGTAAAAGGGGAATAATGGAGAGCTCGGCGGTGCAAAAACGTGGGCTCACTCATGGGAGCAAGCGCTGGAGAGGAGTGATGTGGTAGATCTGCATGAAAAGAGTGACTGGGCGGCACTCAAGGGACCGTCAAAGGGAATACTGGAGGAGGGGAGGAGCACCGCGGACGGATATAAGCCCGGAGATATTAATGACTCGCTATGAAAAAATTAGAAAGCCGGAAAATCATTATAACAAGTCCTCAAGAGGGTGCCGAGAACGAGCCGATGTCGAGGCACAGTGAAAGGAAATAAAAGCAGGCTTAGGAAGCGCGCGTGAAAACCTGCGGGGATTGCTGGGTGTTTGCTGCGCGGGGCAGCGTGGAGAGGCGCGCGTGCCCGGAGAGCATCGATATGCAGAGAGGCCGGAGGATTCCAGCGCCAGTCGTGGCACAAAGAAGAGATGATGGGGGTGGGGGAGCTCCGGCGTGATCTCGGGAGGGTGACGTGAAAGAGCGAACGAGCCCCAGGAGAGCGGAGAGCGAGGCTGAAGAGAATCCCTCCGGAGGTGCGCTCCAAGGGGGCTGGGCACCGCTGCAGGTGCACTGAATAAAGATGGATCTTGCTAAAGATGGCTTACTCCAGACCTGACCTGTCTCAGTCAGCGGGGACAAAAAAAATGTCCACGCGAGTCCTCGGCTTTCACGCCAAACCTGAACGTCTGACTCATCCCGACGGCTCAAGAATTCCCACCGACCTTTAAACGTTAACATCTGAACCTGTGTAAGAAAGCAGCGCCACATTTTCAGGCTTTATTTTAATGATTTAAAAAAAAAATCTAGCGAATTCAGCTAGCGCTGCCGTGGTGTCGGCGACTTACGGGCTCGGAGCACGTTCGCGGCGGCACGGGTTAATTGGGTTTCCGTTCTTAATCAGGCCAATTAATTAGGAAGTGTAGCCAAGGCCACGGGCGCTCCACCGGGTCATTTAGAGATTACGGGGGAGAAAGTCGTAGTCGTGGGACTGAGGAGGTCGCGAGCGAAAAGGTCATCGGAGTCGCGAGAGCGCCTCAGCGCTGGATCCCTTCACCCTCCCGCTGAGTGTTATCGCCAGGCAATTCGTGGACTCGGGGGGTGGGGGGTTACTGGATTGTGATAATCTAATCAAATCAATCACTCCTACTGCGGGTCGCTGAATTGAAAGCAGGGCTCGCTAATTCCCGCAGTTTCCCGGCCGACGCCCACAGATGCTAATCTGCTATGAGAAACGCGTGGATCGATGGAAGGGAGGAGAAGGGGGCGGACGTTCGCAGGCAGGCGAGCGTAAAACGTGCGGGCGTCGTCTGTCAGTTCACTCCGAGGGCCGCCCGCTAAAAACTCCCAAAACTCCTGCAGGGGGCGCGGCTTGCGCTCTCCACTCCAGCCCGCCGTCGCGCAAAACCACAGGGATTTTTTTTCATTCGGAGCGCGCATGCGCCGTCCACTCACCTCCACAAACAGGAAGCAGGGCACGAGGTAGGTGCTGGTCTTCTGCTGGCCTCGGTCCGCGGGATGGCTCCTCATCGCTGTCCTCTGCGCCGACACCCGGCCGTCGATCATCTGTGGGGTCAAAGGTCATTGTAAATCTCCAGCCTACCGGACCTGCCGCCTTTTGGTGTCGAGCTGCCGTCTCAGCCGACGCGCACCGACGACACCGAAATAAGATGGAGGCGCCTCATCGCGTCGAACGTCGCGCTGAGAAGACTCAAAACGCGAGGCCGGCTGTAAATCTGGCTGTAGATAATAACGGGTTCAACTCGTTCACAAAGAAACGTCAGGATGCTTTGTCAGTTCCAACTTGGTGACTACAATGAGTCACTACGCAGTTTCAGGCGATACGCGAGCGTAAACACTGGTCTATTTATATGCGGCGCCTGGTTCGGAGGAAATCGCGGGGAGAGAGTTTTAACGGCCTGAAGAGTCACAACAAACAATTTCCTTTTTTTTCGCTTGAAAGCTGAGCATCTGAGCGTGTCCCACTCGGTCATTTCGGGACATTCGCTGCCAAAATCATGGCCAAACGGAGGCCTGGTTCACGCTGGAAGGCGTCGCTGGCCAAAAAACGCTTCACGCGGCACTGACGGCACTCCTGTCTCTCGGGCGATGGCGCGGCGATGCAGCTTGTGTGTAGGAACTCCATTCATATTGGATGAGTCGACCGCGCGCGATCGCTCCCAGGGCCCAAAAATCCGGGGCAAGTAACGCGTTCGTTTCAAACCCGAGACTGGAGCGTTCATCCCGTCTCGGTGGGAATTCGCCATTGCAATGAAGCAGCGGTGGAATGTAAGTAAGTACTTTTACACAAGTACTCTTTAGAGGTACTTGCGTGCTATGCTACTTTATGTTTCCAGGGAAATACTGTAGCTTTTGCTCCTCCGCGTTCACCCGACAGTTGCGGCTACTAATTGTTTTGCAGACCGGGCGCGTCAATGCAAAAACACAATCGACTAACAAATTGCAATGCATATTTTCACTTTTTAGCGATTAAAGTAGTAACTCAGTTAAATGTAGCCTCGTCTTCAGTCCCCTACGACTTTATGTTGATCTAAATCCCGGCCTTCGCAGCGGACAACGGAAACAGCGTCCGTTAGCGAACCAGGAACCTTCTTGTTGTCAGTTTGGCCGATGATCACGTCTGAGCGCAAAAGGGGGGAGTGCTTTGATTATCCATCGCTTAAAAAGGGCAAAAAAAACCCCCAAAACTTTTTAGTGCAAAGCCACGCCTACACTCCTCCGCAAATACACGCAGTTACTCACCCATTAGCAGAGAGATGCCCGCAAAAGATGCATTCTGCATAATACATCAAAAATGCACGTGCACAGGTACACGGGCACGCGCACCAGTACGGGGAGGCAATCTAAAGAATCGGGGGGTTGGAATGAGGTTGAAAGGAGGAGAAGTCGAGTGGAGACAGAGGAGCGATGATCAAAAACAAAAGCCTGACAGAAAGAGATAAGAGAGAGGCAAAGTCATGATGCAGACGTTCGGAGACTCTTCAGAGGTAAGTGGGGTGGGGGGTGTGGGGGGGTGAAAGCCCGCAGACTCAGCAGCGGGAAATAACAGCGACTGAGGTGGAACAACAGATAGAAGTCGAGGGGGAAAACGGCTCCAGTCCTGAAAAGTAGGAGCCCGGACGAAACGGGGGAGGAGATGGTGAGGCCAGTCGGAATACAGATCCTGTCCGACGCAACCAGCAAAATGCTAAAAAAAACCAACAACCACCAAACAAACAAAAACAACACGATGCTATCCATCGTAAAGCAAAAACCACTCGGAGATCTTCAATGCACTTTTATTCGTTCCGACACCAAGTGGTTTTCCTCTCAGATATTAAGCTTATTACCTCAGGTTCCTGACAACAATTATCTTCCCGGCTTTACGGCCGAGGGCGGATCTCTGCTGACTGCCCCCCCCCGATCAATGGTTGTTACTGGTGAGCGAGGGGGGGTGGGGTAGTCTGTACCTTCACAGAGCACCTGAACACCTATCAACCTTATCATAAAGTGCTTGAATGGAAAGAAGCCGAATGCAAAATGGAAGATAAAAGAGCGAGGAAAAGTGGAATGAGTCACTCCCGTTTCACACTCACAACACAAAAAAACAACAACCCGTCTTGTCAGTCGTGATGAAGATACACAGTGTGTATTTGCATGTAAGGAGAGCGGGAAAGGACTCCCATTAAATGTGGTCGGGACGTGTTTTAAGAGAGCGAGACGGGCGTATGCATTAATAACCAAAGCATGAAAGATGCAATATTCCCAGAATCCTCCATCCACTTAGATCTTCTCTCATCTGGAACAGTTTAATCTGAGAGGATGTTTAAGCTCGCGCCGTGGAGGCATGTTTATCAAAGATCAGCGGACCTCGGTGCCGGCGACAAGCTGAGCCCTAAAAACAAAAAAAGAAAAGGGTTCAAACTCGGATATGCTTCTAAAACGCGCCTGCAATTTGTAAAGCGACCGACGCGCCCTGAAGGCAAAGGAAGGGTTTTGAAATCAGAAGTCAGCATCTTTGCCCCCCCCCCCACCCTGGGTGCCGACACGGTGCCCACGTACTTGAACTTCACTTGCGTGGTGATGAGGTCCCTCTCGCCCAGGCGCCGTCCTCCGCCACAGATTTATCATCCTCTATTTAAAGCTTTGCGTGACACTTGTTTATGGCCGAAATGCCCAAGACCTTCCCACGCAAATGTCGCCACAGTGCGACGTTAAGCTGAGCGACATGCGCACGTGCACGCACACACACACACGCACAGCAGGGAGCAGACCACACTCACTGTGTTTAGGCGTGTGAATTATTCATGCTGTGGTTCGTATACTTGTTTTCACCCCACCACAGCTGCCAGTTTGCCTCATGGGAAATGCCCCCCCCCTTCCAGCACTATACTGTAATCCCACTATACCACCTACAGCACCATAGGGGAACCTCAGCAGCAGCGGCTCGGCGCAACAGCATTCATTCAGGTCGTAGACGTTGCAGCAGAAGATAACAGGATTGTTATTTATGCGCACGTACGCGCACGGAGGAGGCTGCCCGCTGCGTTTCCAGCACTCGCGTACGTATTCTTTCGCGCGCCCGTCTCCCAAAGCAGTGAGAAGCGATCGGGCGTAAGGCTGGCGTGACCGATCGCCTCTTATGTCGCTGTCCGTGTCGATCAGCGTGATGCGCGTCCTTAAAGCGCCAGCGCCACGGCAAAGTACGACAGAGCCGCTCGCTATCTCGTTGGCACAGGCGCGCACGCGTCAACGCGAACACACTTACAGAAACTGACATGCATAGGCTCATTCACACACAAGCTTTTCTTTTTTTCCTCCCCATATTCTTTGCATGTCAACTTGGATGTCAGTCCAACAAGTGGTGCCACACAACGGATGTTTGTGTGTGTGTGTGTGTGTGTGTGTGTGTGTGTGCGTGCGTGCGTGTGTGTGCACTGCACCTCAGGTTCAACAATGTGGGTCATAGAGATGTATGATCACACTCACACACGCTCCATCATCTCTCTCTCTCTCTCTCTCTCTCTCACACACACACACACACACAGAGACACACAGACACACAGACTCAGGAACAATCTGTTTCCAAAAAGAAGAAAAGATAGAAGAAAGAAAAACCAAACAGGGCAGAAACACGTTTGGAAAAAACTCTCACCTTAAATGTTTGCAGGTTGCAAGCAGTGACCACTGCCTCCTCCGAGGCTCCGTCTCTACGAGGATTTGCTCCTGCAGCGGACTCCCATTCTGTGCTTTCGTCGCGGTCTCGGCTCCGCTTCTTCTCTCCTTTCCCCTCTTCGCCGCTTTCCAAAGCAAGAAAAAACCCACCAACCCACCACCTCTCACTTCCGCCGCCGAGAAGTCCCCGGCGCCGAGCGTGAACGGAGAGAGAGAGAGAGAGAAAGAGAGAGAGGGAGAGGTGTGAGCTTGCCCACGGCGCAGGCAGCCAGCCTCCGGCCAGCCAGGTCTGTGTCCGTCTGCGCGCCGCCGCTCGGTCGCTAAGCTGAACGTGATGATCCTCAACAGCACTTCCAGGCTAATTAGTCAAGTGAAGGGGATCCACTGGCTTCTGTGAGGAAGGCTGCTCAGCACAGTTGTCGGTGGATACGAGAGGGAGAGGGAGAGGGAGAGAGAGAGAGAGAGAAAGAAGAAAAGGCAAAGTGGAGGAGGGAAACCCAGAGTGGGAAGAGGGAATAAGAGAATGAGACAGCGGGAGCGGAGACTGAAAGCAGAAAAGAGCCAGCGTGTGTGTGTTTGAGAGAGCGAGAGACAGAGAAAGAGAGAGAGAGAGAGAGAGAGAGAGAGAGAGAGAGAGAGAAGAGAGAGGGAGAGAGAGAGAGAGAACAAAATGGTAGACACTGTGCACTTTAGTACCCCTGGAAACCACTTTGATACCAGCAACCACCATGGGCTCTGTGAGTGCAGTGCACAGGTGTGTGTTTTTGTGTGTGTGTGTGTGTGTGTGTGTGTATACAGCCAGATTGTGTGTGTGTGTAATTACGGGAAAATGGAAAGTCAGAGGAGGAGAGAAAAAGCCCTGAGTTATCTGACGATATAGTGTCAGTGTTTGGTCTTTGTGTGTGAGAGAGAGAGAGAGAGACAGAGAGAGAGACAGAGAGAGAGAGAGAGAGAGAGAGAGAGAGAGAGAGACAGAGACAGAGAGAGAGAGAGAGAGAGAGACAGAGACTGAGTGAGAGAGAGAGAGAGACAGAGAGAGAGAGAGAGAGAGACAGAGATGGAGAGAGAGACAGAGAGAGAGAGACAGAGACGGAGAGAGAGACAGAGACAGAGACAGAGAGAGAGAGAGAGAGAGAGAGAGAGAGAGAGAGAGAGAGAGAGAGAGAGACAGAGACAGAGACGGAGAGAGAGACAGAGGCTGAGAGAGAGAGAGAGAGCGAGCTGAAGCTGAATGATGCTGTGAGCTCAGGTGAGCAGGGACCACAGCTTCAGGACTGCAGTCAGCGGGTTAATGATGCACCGTCGAGTGGAAAAGTGGGACGCATCCTGCACGTGGCCTTATGTGGGTCGGGGGCCCTCGGGTGCAAGCTCTCCGCCAGCTTTTTTCCCCGCCGTTTTACGTGCATGAGAGGACATCGTTTCGTTCTTACGCCGGCTTTCGTAACTCGTGGCACGAAAGCAAACAGTAATAACCATTTCCCCAAACTTTATTATGCCATCTGAGGAAAGTAAATATTATGTTGTCTCAAATTGTAAGCAAAAATATATAACAAATGAATGAGGGTCACGATATCGCCTCGTGCTTGAAATCTAGTTTGAGTGGGACAATTACAGTAAGCATAAAGTCACAGAGAAATGAAGAGGATGGCCAAGCGACCAACAGAAGACCATTAGGCCCAATGACACCGCATTGTGAAAATGCTGCGCTATGCACAGCCGGAGAGAGTACTGACTACGGACTGCTCACAGTAGAGCCTCTTTTCTTTTTCCTCTTCTGAGAATGAAATGACAAGGTGTCACAGGTGTCATAGTTCCCATGGTAACTCTCTAAACTCAGAGTAAATTAACGGGAGAGGCGCATGTGGAAACGCACACGCACGCACACGCCTTTACAAGCGAACGACAGCCCGGTACAGAGCAGATGAATGGCGAGTCACTTTAAAATTGCTCCTGCTCACCAGCCATTGAAGCTCCCTCGCTTGAATGACACGGGCGCGAACAGAGAAACGTGCTGAATAAAACTAGCCTGACTCAAGTTTCTTCGCTGGGGAATGAAGAGGACGGCGACAAAAACAAAACAAACAAAACAGCGAGCTCAAACCGCAAGTCTAAGACAGCATCGTCATCATCAATAGTACTACCCACCGTAAAGTCAATAAAAACCTATTGTGTGGTTGGAGAGCTGGGCAATAAAACTGTTACAATGATAATCGCAATGTCGTTTTCTTCCATAGCAACACAACAAAAGTTCAATATTTGTTGATTTAACGCTTATAATAGAGCAAAATTGCTCTGAATGTGTAGCTGTGTCACAGGCGTAATTTTGTGAGAAATAACGATTCGACGTTCGCCGCGATAATCATCGGCATCAACCAGAATGATTTTTTTTTTAATGCGATAACGTTTTTTTAACATATCGCCAAGCCCTACGTGGAGGCTTCAACAGCAGCGAGACATTCTCCACAGTTGCAAGGTTTTTTATATAACAAGAGCACCTGGTCGCTCCAAGGACGTGGAAACAAACTGCAGTGCATCTCAGTGACTATATTAATATCTGTCTTTTACAGCCTCCCTAAAGGAAACACATATCATCCACCCCATCGCTTTAACTCATTCTCTGTAGCCTCTCTTCCACGACGGTTGATGCCGACAGATTTAACTCGCTGGTCTTCCAGGGTGATGTGTGTGAGAATAGTGCGTAAAACAACGCACAAAGTCAAGGGCGCAGTAGGACTGTAAATAGGGCAAGTTCACAGGGGTGAGCGTGCGCGGCCTGCAAACGGACACGCGCACACGCACTAGCGCGCGCATGCAGCGCACCTGTCCTCTCCTTCCTTTGCACACGCCGCTGCCAGCCCAGTTTTTCGGAGAAATGACATCTGTGCCGCACACTTCTGCACCGCACGATCTCCTTCCAGTGCCAATGCACTGGCGCAAAGCAGGAGCTAAGGTCCCGCAGCATTGAGCAACGGGCTAATGAACAGTAGTTAGAGTCTGCTGAACGTGAAAAGAGAAGTAACCGTTGGCTTGGTTCTCCACACCCACCTTAAAATGAGCGTTGTGTTGACCTCTTGTTTCTGCTGCCTCCCACACGGCCAATTAATTTAATTTGAATCAATTCTTTAAAATTAAGTTATTAAAGGTTTAACCAAGTGATTAGTTTCCCCTGACAATATTTTTGCTGCCATAATCACAATATTCCTCTAAAGATAGAAATATTCTAGTTGCAAGAGGCATATGTTGCAAAAGACAAGATTTCAGAAGCATTGATATTGGATGTAAAAAAAAAAAAAAAAAAAAAGAAAAGAACTTTGGCATTGAACACAACCGGGGGACATTGTAGATGTTCTTGTCTGGCAACAGGGCCCTCCTTCACATACAGGCACAGTATGTACACGAGTATTTTCACACGCACTTATGTGGCACCGAGGCAGCTGAGTGGTAAAACAGCCCGTCCTTCAGCTGGTCAACACAATCTAATGGCTTTTTTGTGGACAAGCATCTGCCCCGTTAATGGTCTCCAGACGTTTAGTGCTCCCAAAGCTGCTGAAAAATAGTGTAAACACAACCTAAGTGAACCTGGCTGAGATAACTACCACTTCATAGTATATCACAAAACAGCCATACCACTGATCTCGTCCCCTTTATAAATGTGTATAGTATGCACAGGCACAAATGGCGCTCTTTCTGCAGTGCGCTGTGCAAGTACATACAAGCACAAAAAATAAAACAAAGGGCATTGTTTAGAAGGTGCTGGTGCTGGTACGCATGAACACACGGGCACAAAAGGACATGCACTCAGTATTGTTGAAGTAATGTTGCTATACTAACAAATACCTCCCCTGAAACACACACGCGCACACAAAAGACAGGCAGACTGGGTTTTTTTTCTCCATATTGTTAAAGGAAAGCTGTGTGATGTGAGCCCTTGCTCTGCGGCTGTCTGGATGTTCATGTGAAGACTCTCCCGCTCTCTCTCGTCTTTGGGAATAAGAAGTAGGCCGAGTCAGTGGATGTGCTCATTTCGCACACTATCACCGTGGATCACAGCCAAAGACTGCCTTGCCTCAAATTGCCATGATGGGGAGTTTCAGCCATAAAGAATTAATCAGATTTTTAGGAAAATGGGATTGTAAAGAAGATACTGCACGGGTCATCTTAGCTGTAATTTTATGGGGCTAAAATACCGACCCAAGATGTTGTTACACTAGTACCTCCCGGGTCAACACCCTAGATTTTGTTTAATTAAAAAAGCAATTAATTGTGAGACAATGAGCCTGAAGTATATTGTAGTATAAATTAAATATGAGTGAGCCATAATTAAATATATGTATATGTATATATATAACTTGGCCTAGATTTATTTCATGGACCTATCGTGCTTTGGAGCCTTGCCTTTGGTCTGTCCTTGCTGTCAGTCATTAACAAAGGTTAACACTCCAAGGTCAATATAGGTTTCATGTGACTCCGAAGAAACTTAACTTTTTCTAATAGTATCAAGGCGTATTTGGGAGTGTACGGTCACAGTTTCACATTCCCAAATAAGTCCACGCGAACACAGATTGCAAACAAACTGAGTTTTCAGAGACGTTAAGTGGTGAAGTACTGGAGAGAAAAGGTCCACCAACTTCTGACCGCAACTTTTGACTCGCAAGGCAGTGACTGGTGTAACACAAGGTGGAAATGCAACTGATGTCCAACGACCAAGTGGACATGGTACTGAAGTTCACCCAGTGGTCAAAAACTGCTCAATTCAACTCAATTCAACAGTTACAATCAACTACTATTATCTCTCTGTTCACTAATAGTCTGGTCTCACTCCTAAATAAATACTCATCTTGTCCCCTTAATGATTAGTTGTTGTTTTTGAGAGTCTGTGCTTTTGAAATTCCTTTTGTCTATCTGAAACTGATGAGATGGCTAGCTGGTTAGCATGCTAACTTAAAAAAAAAAAAAAAAAGAAAAGAAGTGATAGAAATAGATGCGAACCCGGGATTAACATTGGTTCTCGGTTGCTTTTCACCGCTTGAGACATCGAGTAAAAGGTGAAGTTTGACGCCGAACTATCAAACTTTTTGCCAAACTGATAAGTAACGGCTGCTAATGCTAACGTTGGCTTTGAAGTGTTAGCAAAAACGAACGCAGCCGTTAGTCCTTTCGAAAAAAGCTTAAATTAAGAGAACTGTGATCGAAAGACAGCAATGCCCAAAGCGACTATTATTAGAAATGTAAGGTAATAGTTTAACACGCACATTTAATTTTCATGTTAAAAGGCAGGTTTTGGAATCCCTTACTTAGGAGCGCGAAATTTTTTACATGCTCGAGGTGCCCTTTTAATAAAGAAATAGTCTTATGCATAACCCGGTTTATACTTTTTTTTGATGAGGTAGTGATAAGTACATATATCGTTTCATTAAAATGAGAACACCCGCAGAAAACAGACCACACAGCGAGGACTGGTGTTTTTCGACCTGATTTAAATAACGGTTATTAGGTAGCCGCAAAAGCGACGACGTTACGTGACTATATTAACTCCGCGCTCGCTTTTAGATGATTTCACGTGGAGCTAAACGATTGAAACTCGAATGAAGAGTTCAACATATTTTCAACTGAACTTATAGAGAGTTTTCTCAAACGGTTTTAGATCTACAAAGCGAGTTATTACCGGGTTGCTATTTTTCTCGCTGTCTCTCTCTCTCTACAACATTGCTTTCTGTCACAAGATGGCAGGTCGGGAGATGAGAGCAGACATCGCATCAACCTGTTGAGGGGGAAGCCGCTCGTCTGCTCTGCAGTCAGTCTGAACGACAACAGGAAGCTTAAGGCTGCTGCTGCTGCCGCTGCTGCTGCTGTGTGGAGGGCCGGCCTCACGGTAATGACTGGAGTCAGGTAACCGCCGGCGGACAGACCGACTCTGTTCCTCCTCGCTGACGCACGGAGGGAGACGTTGAGAGCGGCTCCCCGGGACGGATTCCCCTCGTTTTTTTTTACCCCCCTTCCAGCTCACCCCCGGACTCTCGCTCTCTCGGAAACAATCTTTTTTTAGACCTTGATAAAGTTTTGCTAAATTTACCGACGCGTTTGAGCGGCGTTCATGTGACGAGCTTCGTGTTTCGGGAGCTCAGGTGTTCGGCCGCACGGCGGAGAAGTTGGTGTCGTGTTTTAACTCTTCTTGCCACATACTTGACGGAGCCGGTGGCAGGAATTCAACCGTTTTCTTCTCGCATTTTTGTTGTTGTTGCTGTATCTCAACTTTTTTTTATCATTTGGTTTCGTTTCCCCCTTCGCTTTATTGGACTCAGAAGCTCAAGCGGACAAGTTTGAACAGGTAAGTGTGTTTTTATCTTATTTCGACCGACTTTTTTCTGTTTGGGTCTTCTAACAAAGTTCGGCGTAGCGACGTGGTCGGTTGACACCTTTTGACACCGGGCCAAGCGGTGGGAGTGAGCCCAGACAGCGCTGGACGTCCCCCAGCAGCCGTTGACTTGTCTGACCTCTGCTTAGCATTGTAAACCGCGGGGTTATCGATTAAAACCCCCTTGGATAATATTTAGCTGTTCAAAAGTCACTTCTTCATACCTGCTGACTGTCTTTTGTCTTCTTAAATCCCCGACCGAAGGTACGTTCGGCACGTGGATACAGAAACGCTTTGATCATAGCTATGTTTGTTTGTTTAAATTAACGGACATGCCATAGTGTGTGTGTGTGTGTGTGTGTGTGTGTGTGTTTACACGGTAACCTGTGCGTCTGGATCGCTTTTCCGCGAGTGTTTTTAACGACCAATTAAGTCGGCAGACCTCTCAAACCTACAAGGTATTTATGTCGTGTTTTATGGTGCGCTGGTTAAAGTAGCGGGACAAACCTACTGACACTTAAAGCTGCTGCTGCTGCGGTTGCATCTCGACACCAACACACCCCCTACACACACACAGACACACACACACACACACACACACACAGCATGCAGTCAAGATCTTCTTCAGCAGATTAACCACACATTTGTTTTTGAGCTCTGGTACATGACTCACCTATTTTGCAGCTTTTTAAAAAAATATAAAAGAGCCGCTTTCTACCTCGCAACACATCAAACAAACCCCTGTGTGGCATGCATACTGATTTACAAGCAGCCATCCCAGCAGGAGCTCCTGACATGGCTCTTCTTCTGACAGACTGAAGAACTGGGGGCCTTGAGGCCATCCCCTTTGTGTGTGTGTGTGTGTGTGTGTGGGGGGGGCACGGATGTTGCTCACCTATGACTTACTTTGCCTCTCAGGAACTTCCTTGAAAGATAGTTAACAAGCCTCTTTATGCCCGAGGTTTCAAAGAGAAGTTGCACGTAAAGGATCACTCCGCAGCATGCGGTTGGAAATATTAAACGTCGCAGCAGCCAAAGAAGCCCGCTGACTGCAGGTCAGCGCCGCAGTTTTATGACGCCATACGTAGGAATCCTGTCGCCGTCTTGCAAAATTGTGAAATAAATTTGGTCCCCCCCTGTCTTTTTGGCAGTGGTGTTGAAATATTTGTGAAACTTTGCCTATCAATGATTCTATCTTGAATCCGTTGTAACCCAGAGCTTGCAGAGGATATACAATGCCTCTGTTGTGCAACAACCAAATAAGGTGTTTCACTCCTAACTGCAGTGCTGTGTGCAATGGGAATAAGCCAGATTCTAGCAAACAAAAGTGCAACGCTGTCTTATCTGCTGACCTGCTTGTTGGTATACAAGTTGCAGCTTTGATGCGCACGAAATCTAGCATAGGGACTCGGCGCATGTGCTAGTCACTTCCGAAGCAGTGTGGTTTTCGATACGAATCTACAAAGAGGAAGAAAACGGGGCAGAGTGGGCGAGATGGCTTTTAAAAGACAGATAAAAGGGCAGGAGAAACTGTGTGGTCGTCGGCACCCCCAGTCAGCGGGAGTTTTATCCCTTCAAATTGTGTTGACGTGAAAAGGCGAGTCGGACTCTGACAAGGCAGTGGGAGATTAAAAAAAAAAAAGATAAAGGGGAGGAGACAAAAGTGTAGCTTGGAGTGATGAAATCCACCAATTCTTTGCTTGGCAAACTGGTTGACAGATGAATTTTCAGCAGGAGGGAAATTCCTCACTGCCACGTCGCCCCCAGCATATCTCTCTGCATTGTCTGTCCATCCTCACTTTACACCATATTGGATTTCTCTGTCTGCCTTGCATACTCGCGAAGCTGTCATGAGAAACAAACTCTTCTTTTGTCCTTTTGTACGTTTCCATATTGTAGCTAAGACTGTTCCCGTCTGCATCGGATGCTGTGGAGCATCACCTGAGTAATTAAACTTTCTCCGCATTACGGTATCGGCCCAGTATGTCACGTTGCCGCCGCCCCAACGGCCTGTGTGCACGACACACAAACGCACCGCGCTCCACTGTGGTTATTATTATGGCTAAACAGAAGATTAGGCTCAGGCAGCAGGGCATGCACAAAGACGTACACCTGGAAACATCAGATCACTGCCACACAGGAAGTTTTTTTTTTAACAACATCAACAGTCTTAGTTTGAGCTGCACATGTAACTGACATGACACAGGATTCTGTCTTTATTTGGTATCTGGCTTTTTGGGGAAGAAGAGGTGAACCAGAGGGTGAGATATCACAAAATTAATCTCACTAAACTGCTTTTTTTTAAATCGACAAACCTCCAATTTGAAATGTAGTCGTTCTGTTAGAGATGTGTAGTCGCCAAGCCCAAGCCGAGATCCCCCTGATACGCAACACGTTTGGTTATGTCACCTTGTCACTTAACGCCCGTCACGCCCTGTCATCGAAGCGTGAACTGTGGTCAGACTTCTTCTCGAAGTCTCGTCCTCTTGTCTTGTCTCGGCACAACAAATGCGGTATACAGGCGGTGCTCACTTCATCACCCCGCGCGTGTATATATGCGTGTGTGGTTATTCCTTTCGTTTGCAATAATCTGTTGACCCAGACAGTTGTTGAGAGAAGGAGGAGGACACACACACACACACACACACACACACAAAACGATTATCACCTTTCTGTTTACTCTGTGTTGTACACAGTACACATGCCCTTCATGCGACACCCGTAGCTGCGTATTAGTCCAGCAGACACGGATCAGGCAGTTAAGGAATGCGTTATTGTTGGGGAGGTAATGGTCTGAGGAGAGAAGTAAGACCCGAGTCGTCTCTGACGGGATGACAGTTCGGCGTCCGAGCCTCTCAGCGCCTCTTCCTCATTGGCCCGTGGAGGTGAACAAGCCTCGAAACGCGTAGGGAAGCGGAAACTGAAGGATTTATTGCAGGACCGTCGTCGAGACCGCGTTAGCCGGTTGTTCCTATTGGAGCTGTTCAGCTCATGCATGTGAACAAATCTTCACCAGCGCTGAATCACGAAAAGCGAAAGAGCTAAGGAACCCTAAGCGCGAATGATGCAACCACAAGACGTCGCACGAAAACAAACATACGACTGTGGTTACATTGTTTTGCCGTCAGTCACAGCTGGGTCCTGACCAGTGCACACGAGAAACGGGATATGCTTTAGGTGATGTGCGCATTTTTTTTTTCTTTTAACACAACTCTGCGTATGGCAGGGCTGGTCCCACATTTTTGTGTGTTCGTGTGTGTGTGTGTGGTGGGAGAGGGTTCGAAACGTTGTCATATTAAGCTGTCTCATGTCGAACAGCCTTCACCACCGCCATTCACGTGTTGCTGAATCGCACAAAGTGCCAAGTAAGCCGAGCCAATTTAGCTTGGAGCGAATCTCCTGGCCGCTTCTCCGTCGGCACCGGTTGCCATCCTCTCGAGCCTGCCCGTCCAAATCGAGAATTTGTTAGTTGCGCATCCAAATTTTGCACTAGTTACGGCTCACGTTATTTGCCTGCCCGGGTCAAGAGACCTTGGTGGAACTCATTATGTTGCCGCGGAGAGAGGAAGCATTCCTCGGCACCAGCCCGTCGAAGCTGCGGTGTGCGCCCGTGGTGTCGCGGCACTGTTGACCGAGTTGCCGTCGAAACCCCGCAGCGTCGGGTCCTGGGAACCAGCCAAGACCTTTAACCCCCCACATGAAAGACTGACGTAGATGAAAAATGAATGTTAGAGGAATATTAGATGCCGTTTAACCTTCTAAAACATCACAGACACTTAAACGCAAGAGCAGATATAGGGGTGTAAGAATGAAAAAATTCAATATCTACATATATATATGTATATAGTGATTTTTTTTCTGATACAGTGGTGATTTTCAAAAACACTATCGTATCGATTTCTGCAGACAGGCAGATGTTATTCCTTTTTGTCAGATCAACAAAAAAAGCTGAAAGTAGTAAAAGGATGCCACATGGACCTATGTACTTAACTTCTTTACCTAAAGTAAAACAGGTTTTTTTTGCTTACATTTGTATGCACGTGGTTGTGTCTTACTTACACTATCATAGTTTTTCTGCAGTTAGTTTTAGAAAATGCGATGTGATGTAGCTGAATCATAACGTATGTATCGTGCCGTCAGACTCTTGCCGATACACAGCCCTCGTTGGATATACAGGAAGCGACACAAGTTACTTTGTACAAAATGTGGTTAGCACAATGCTGCTGTGAACGAGATTTTGATCTCGGCCCCGAAATCAATACTCCTCACTTCTTTGTCATGTCGATGCGACGTTCCTCTATCGTCGTCTTTTGCGGCTTGTATTGTCTCGAACGTCTTCGACGGTGGGCTGGAATTCAGCTTGTTTGTTTCCGTAGCGATAACCGGGCAAAGGAGCAAAGTTAAACATTACGTCGCCTGACTAGACAGTTCCAAGGTGACTCGGCGCCCTCGCGGGTCCGATTAAAACTCCCCGGCTCGCCACTGTCGAGGTCTTATCGGCTGGTAGGGGAGGAGCTGATATACCTCGAGGTTATTCCCAAGTTAAAAAAAAAAACAAAACAACAAATCGAGGGTGAATCCTGCCTGCGTGTGCTGGTTTGAATGCAGAGGCCCGGCGGCACTCCGGACTGCAGGCTTTTGACTCTGCAACAATGGAGAAAATGAACCGAGACCGGATTACACCAGTCCTGCATTCCTCTCCAAACCTGTTTGAGACACACACACACACACACACAGACACACAGACACACAGACAGACAAATAACTGAAGCAAGTCAGGACACGCCTCACACGCGCTTGTTCAATGTGTGAAAAAGAACACTTTCCAACAAGAGTATTGCGTGCACATGGACAGTGAGGAAACTCATCAGTAGAAGGTCCTGAACTGTTCTATCAAAAAAAAAAAAAAAGAGAACCACCATGGGTATACTTCCTTGTGTTTTAGCAGTGCTGCCGCAGCGCTGTTGTGCACTAACGTGCCATGTGTGGCATTTTTATTTTGACTGCTGTGGTTCGCCGCCCTTTGTTTTACTGCGATCCGTTGCACTGTGGGAAAGCCACCTGTCAGGACCTGCCTTCCATCAACGCCAGTCAGGCTCTCGGCTTATCTGGTGGTTAATTTAATAAGAACTTAAGGATGAAAAAAAAGGGAAATATGTGCGTTGTATGTTCACATATTCATAATTCCTTGTCAACAGAACATTTGTTTAAATCTTCAATCGCAATTGCCACAATTAATGTAGGGTTGATTGAATAATCGATTAATGGATGGAGATTTTCAGTGCTGGTTGTGTTCTTTTATTGCGCGACTGCAGATACAGACTTGCGCACGCGTCTGCGCCGGAGGTGCGGAGAAAAACGGAGAGCAGCACGTGTCGGGAACAATCCCGGCGTGAACCCGGCGTCGCGTCGCCGGGCTCGGCCGCGGCGGGGACGCGGGCAGAGGGCATGGTGTCGCGCCGCGCTCGGTGTCTCGTCGGGGCATGTCGGAGCAGGTGTCTCGCACTCTGCTCCCACCTCTTCCCGTCGCCTCCTCGAGCTCCCGTGCCCTCATTGGCCCTGACCTCTCTGGTTCCCTGCGCGATTTCCAGGGTGTATCATGATGTCTCTGTGTCTTATCCGCCTCCTGGGCGTTCTGCCTTTCGTTCTCTCCTCACGTTGTCTCGTTTCTAAAGTTTTCTCCCCCGCTCCCCGTGGCAGCAGCTCGGTGAGGGCTTGCTCTTCGTTCAGTCGCGGTCCTTGCCTGTGGGCTGTGTTTGAACCGAGCCGAGAGTAGATTTAGACCTTTTGCTCCTTTTTTTTTTTTTTTTTGCTGAACTTTTACCTCGCCTCCAATTCCGTTATCATTTGACGCCATCACACAGCGACATGATTAATTTCAAACTCGGTCAGGGGATTAGGAGGCGCTCTGACTCTGTTTCCAGTGAAGCCTTGGCTGGCCGGCAGGTTCAGGGTTCCTGCAAACCAGTATTTACCCTCATGCCGGGCGCGCTGATGCGTGCATCCACCTCGACTGATAATGCCGTAGACAGACGAGCTCGGAACACTGAAACACGTCAGTCTGCCTTCCCGCGGAGGGGCGCGTGAGGTCGCGACAAGTTGCGCAAGCGCCGACTGCGTGTGTGACAGGTGCTCATGTCTGATGGTTTGAGAGCGTCACCTCGGTGCAGCGGATGTGTTTGGACGTGATTTCGCGTTGCCTCACAGCGCGATCGGAGAGATAATCCCAGGAGCTGCTGGCAGGGCAGCATCCTGCAGTGTTCAGCTCTGTGGCAACCACGTGTTTGTTTGCCCGAAGACACAATGACTGCACAACCCGTGGCCTGACACACATACGCACCTCGTCAGCAGGCACGGTGAGGCGGACCTGACGGGTAAAGGTAATCGCACACTGCCTTGGGGCTCTTCCACACTTAAACTGTTTGGATTGTGCGATCACAAAGTTGACACACTTGGTTCTTGTCGTGGCGTTTTTTTTATTTTTGTGGGCAATTAGCCGTTTGAATGACAGTGATTGGTTTCCCCTGGCACTATTTTGCAGGGACACCCATCACTGCATCCGGGGTTCAGCACCGCCACAGACGAGTGTGATTGGTTTTCCGATTCACTGTGCAAAACTATTCCCAAACCGCAGGACTGTGTGCATGTGGTCGACGCATAAATTCAAATGCAGCGATTAAAAAGGTCTGTATAATCATGCTATTATAAGCATTTGATTACCGCGTACGCCTGATTTATCGAGGCGACAAAAACCCCTTGCCTTCCCTTGTCTTAAAATGACAAATAATTTCATATTTTTAGGTTTTTAACTGCCGGTTGAAGAGAGGATGCTTTTTTTTGGGCTCTTTTTGTGAACTCCAGTTGCAGCGTTGACTGAAAACCTTCATAATCACTTCTTACAGTGGTTGTGAACTTCTCAGGAACCCTTTCTGCTCCTGGATATGAGCACTTTTTGTTTCCACCTCTTGGCTCATTAAAGTCAGGGTAAACCCAAAACAGGGCCGAATGGCGCCGGGGCCGCCGGGCAGCCGTGACGGTCGACGCGGCTTTTGGGATCAGCTGCTGCGGACGTGTCTTGTTTATATACGTCTTCTTCCACAGGGAACCTGTGGGCGGAGCCAGGCCTGAACATAGACTCTATTGTGTGTGTGTGTGTGTGTGTGTGAGGTACCCGGCAAAACACAACCGACACCCCCCCCCATCCTTTTTTCACGGCCCTGCAGCGTGGAGAAGAGGCGAGCAAAGGAATTTGCTGAGGTGCTATTATTTCATCACAGGCTCCAGTTGTCAGTGCATTAAACCGCCTCCAGTTGAACCAGCGAGCACCTGGACCCCTTGCATGATTTCTTTTGATATTCCCCCGCTGTGACGCATTTGATGTTCTTAGGCAGAAGCTGCGATCACTTGGCGCGCCTTCCACAAAGTCAGCGCACCGGTAAAGCGTTGATGACATCGTTGACGCGGCGAAGCGCACCCATTCTTTCAGCTTCTGTGTTACGCGAGAGGTCAGGCGGCGGCGGCGCCACGCCCGCCGAGCGCAGCAACGATAAACCACCTGGAGTAAACCCGTCACGTGCTCGGAAGACTTTGAAAGTCCGAGGTAGGGCGCACGCAGTGGTGGAATGCAGTGTTTTCATTCCCACAACCGACACTGTCAATCAGGCGAACTTGGCGGCCTGCTGCTGCAGCATCGCCAGCATCCAGGCTGCACAAATTCCACCCATACCCCCACACACACACACACACACACACAGTACACATGCGCACCCGTACCCTCTGATTGCGCGTCCGATTTATTTCTATCCAGATAAGCAGCATATCCATCTCCGACAATGTAATTTCTGCTGCGCAGTCTGCGAGGCAACTGGAAATCAATAGCTGGTGAAAAAGCACTTTACAACAATTCACCCTGTCCATCCCTCAGACTCGAGAGCGATTGCCTCTCTCATTGCCCCGTCTCCAATTCGAGCTCCATCTGCAAATTTTTTTATATACAGTTAGTCCGCTGTCTGCTGAAGCCCGGCTCTTCCTGAGCGACGGCCAGTGACGACAGCAGAGGATGCACCAGTTCAGAGATCAGGGCCGTCGCGATTGCGTGTCCCGTCTGTAATCGCCCGGAGGACAGGCAGCGCTCTTCCTTGTGCTCTTCCTGTTCCCGAATACACGGAAGGACATTTTCAGCGTACGTTGGCCTTGGAACGCTCCCTCTCTCGTCTTCCGCTGTGCGGTTCACAGGCCCGAGAAAGGCGAATCCGTCGGAATCGCAACTTTCAAACCTTCGGCCGCGGGCCCGTGTGAAGGGCGTTGAACCTTTTGCTCCTCTGCTCTTATCCGGCCCAGTTCCGCTCTCTTCAGTTGTGGTGGTATTTTTTCCATATATATATATATGCACATACTAGTATGTACTGCGCCATAGGCGTGAGAAGAGTTGGTAATCCAGCATCGGCCAGAGAACGGGTCACGTGGAAGCAGCGCTGCAAAGGAGCCTGGAGCAGACGCGCTGCGCTTCAACAGAAGACGTTTCCAGTATGGAGTCTACAGGCACCAGAGATTAATAAAACTGCTAAATGTTAGTGCTCCAGCGTGTACAGTGTGTAATTGAAGGCACACAATCTGATACCCCGCCCTGCCTCTGCTTCCTTCCCCTCTCTCTATTCTGACTTTACTATAATCGCCCCCACCCCCGCATCTCTCCAAGAAACAGAGCAGAAACTTCAAAGTTAAAGGGGGGGGCAGTGTAATTGCATCATCACACAAAAACAAAATGTCACAGGGTGGCCTCATGATGACTCCCCCGCCCCCTATAAACCCTGAAGCTATTTCAGCAGTTCAGTAAGTGTTGTGTGCTCAGCGGATGGCGTTGACGGAGCCGGCCCCAGCCCCTCCACCGTTCCGTTTCCAGTTTCAACGCCGAAACTGTCGAGGTTGGGTTTTCGTCCATCAGAGAGACGGGACGACCGTTTCGACTGCATTTGAGTCCCGCGCCCTGCTCGATCTTGTGCCTTTGAGGTCACAGGTCCACGACCGAGCAGTCTTACCCCCTTCTGGTTGAATCCGCGGCGGCGGAGGGTTCGATTTGAATGAGCTCGTTCCGGATTCAGGCGGGATACGCGACAGTGAGAGCATGCTTCACATTCCTGCAACCCGTGTTCTGCACAGGCAGCGTGTCGGATTACCTGCCGCAGCCACCGCGCGCCGCCGACATTATATAATCTCTGAGCCGGCTAGCACGGGGCGACCCGACCGCTGACCGGCTGCCTCTTCCACCGCCCTCTCGGGGAGAGATGTGCCCTCGGCTGCTCGCTGCCTCTGACCGAGCGTCGAGAGGAAGTCGCGAGCGGCGAGCTGCGGCCGCTAAACGGCTCTTGAAAGGTTTTTCATTCCAGACTCCCTAACGTGCCGCCATCTGTTCCCACAGAGCTAATGTCACCGCGCCGGCAAGCGGCGTATAGGCTTCATGGCACCCCACTAAGCAAATACACAGTGTTATATAAACACGCACACGTACGGCGAAGGCAAATATACATTCTTCTGCACATGGCGGGAGGAATGTTTGCAGAGAAGCCGTGCGGAGTTGAGAAACAGCCCGGAGTTAGCCTGAATGATCGAGAGGCGGCTGGAGCTTCCCGGGCCTCGCGCACCCTCAAGCTGTCCTGATGCGCAGCGGGGCCGCGACATGCCGACCTTTGGTCTCGATGGACAGGAAATTAGACCTCAGTTAGTCTGATTACCTAAATATTTTTCACACTTAAATGCCAAGACCAAAAAGTTCCAGCCTCTTCGTTTCGAGGATGTTCTTGCTGCTGAACTAAGTCTCCTCTCCAGGTTTCAAAGTGCTGACTTTTTATAGAACAAGCGGTGGTCCGAAGCCCAAAGGCACGTGTGGAGGTGATGTAGATAAATAGAACCACATGATTATCATCGACCCTTCAATTTGTTTTTTTAGGACAGGACTTCTTGACACATTGTTGGAAAAACACCAGCGTCGACAGTAAAATTAATGACGGCTTTCTGGGTCCTGGCATCATCCGCGCTGGCCCGCCACCTGTGACTCTCCCCCGCCACGATGGGTCAGACCATCAGGTGACCCCTACGAACGCATGCAGCCGATCATCACAGTGCGCGTTGTACTGTTTGAGAATTGTCACAAGATGCTTAAAGGAAGAAGATTCCACATGTAAAATCACTCTTTAGTTTAGCGGTGGGGGGGATGCTGCAGCTGACTTCCCTCTCCTCCTCCTCCTCAGCCGTCTCGACTTTCTCCGTCTCTCGTACTTTTTGACTTTGTCAGCCCTCCCTTCCCTCACCTCGCGTATCACGTCTAATTATCGGAGTCGGCGAGCGTCTACGGGGAGCTCCTCAGTACCCCCTCATCAAAGCCTCTGTTTGCGTTTGCTTGTTTATCTCTGGCTGCTATTCCGGGCGCTCTCCCGGAGCCCTGATGAGACACGAGCCTCGTCTCCCTGCGGAGGCTTATACTGTAAGCTGTCACCGCACCCCCGGTCTTTCAAAACACCGCCAAAATGATATTTCGTGCCTCTTTCTCTCTCTCCCTGCCTCTGCTGCTCTTGACGGGGACATTGTCTCTCCCTTTCCATCTCTATATATTGCGTGTGTGTGTGTTTACGCTCTCGTGCGGCTTTCCCTCTGCCCCGCCTGTCTTCTACGTTTTCTGAGCCGTAGGCGGGCCCTTTTCCCCCGTGACCCCCGCTCTTACGCCTCTGAAAAGTCCACTTCCACCGTAGCAGAGGAGCGACAACAGCGTCGGTTCGAGCGAGCTGCCTCCTGGGAAGGAACGAGAAACGGCGTTTGGTTTAAGAGGACGGAGAGGGAGTTTTTGGGCCCAAGAAAAACCCGAAACGCAAGCAACGCGGCGGAGGTTTGATCTGTCAAAGCCTGTTTGGGCCACTAGCACGCACAACGTCAAGTTTTGGGGGGAGGGATTTGCGTACGTTTTACGCCTCAAGGCTTTTTCAATGGCGCTCAGAGACGCAAGTTGTGATGGAGTGGCATTTGTTATGGAAGTAGGGCGTGACGGAACTCTTCACGCAATGCCAGGGAAGATTATTTCTGTCGCTGCATAAAAAAACCTGCAATTTCCAATAAACAGTGTTTTCACTATAATTATATTTTTTATCATATAGTCTTTTTTTTTGTTCTCCCTCTTTTATTTAAACCCACTCAGTGCGGAGCTACAGGCGGACCAAAAATAAGTGTTGTTTCTCCCCAGAGAAGTTTATTTATTTGCTTCACAAAGACGGAAGTTTTCCCTCTAAAAGTCGAGCTTTGGCGCGTGATGGCAGGAGCTCGCTAATGATTGAGTCGCTGCGAGCCGGTTGCCGCGTATGCCTCTCATCTGCCTCAGAGTTTTGGGGAGCACAAATATTGTCCCATTTAGTGGCGGCTGCGGGGGAAGAACAAATATTGCCCGCCCTGTTTTTTTTCCGTCAAGGTGCCCCGAGGCCGCAGGGCGCGGTCGGGGTGGTGGCGAACGTGCTCAGCGAACGGACGAGGCTGAAATCCTGCCTCTGATTTTTTAAATTTTTTTTTTGGCGCTCTTGAGGCCACAGGCGAGTTCGAGATGAAGAAACAAACCGTGCGGCGGGTTTTAAGTGAATCGCGGAGGATTTGTCTGAAGACGTAGCATGGGTTCGTCCCTTCCGAACAGCGGCCGCAGCGAACCCACGCGCTTCACTCGTCTCCCGTTTGTTTGACCTCGGCTCTCTAACCTCCAGTCCCCGTTTTGTTGTGGCGCAGGTGCCGAGATGGACGAGGCGGAGAAGTACAAACAGCGACTGGAGGCCATTGCTGTGAGTCCTTGCAAAAACTCACACACACACACATATGTACATGCATCCATCTGTTTACAGACGAATCCGCCGCCTGATTTATGTGCCGTGCTCGGAGGCGGTGGCAGATTACATTTACACTGAGAGCGGAGAAGTTTGAGGACATCCACGGTCGGCGGGCGCCAGCTCCCTCTGACGGATGATGGCAGTCTGGGTGAATGTGGAAGCCATTCATTCTCAAGGCGCGACTCTGCAAACCGGTTATGATACAGGTTCCTGCAGGGGGGGGCAACGTTAATGTACCGTTTCTGTCAGACCTCCACGGTCTGAACGTAAAAGTGCTGTGTCTCCTAAGTAATCAACCGCAGCAGGAATTACTTGGGAGCTCGCAATTTAGATCGTCAAATTGCGCCGACTCCTTCGCTTGTGGCCAGAAGGAACGCATCGTTAAAAAATAATTTTAAAAAAGGAACACCCGACATCGTTAAAAACTGACACATAGTAGCGACCTGGCGGAGTGACGGCGTCGGCTGGCTGCTCGCTCAGGCTGGACTGTCCCCCGCTCAGCATCCAATCGAAAGTTGAGCATTTGATGGCATTTATGACAAATATATGTATTTCACGGAACAGAGGCCTGTTGCATGCCCTCCCCCCATGTGGCAGTAGTTAGAAAAGAAAAGACTGTTTTCGAACCAGCAACCAGTTCCACAGGATCGCTTCAAAAGTGAAATTCTTTACATACATCGCAGTGCGGCGACACACAGACTTTACAAATCAGGCGGAAGCGCAGTAGCGGCGGCCCACAGCCCCACGCACGTCCGTACGGAGAAAGACTAGGCTGTGCGCCCCGAGCTGTTCGTAACGCCTAAATAATTCATGGGCGTGGCGAGCCAGGGTGTCCCTCACCCCGCGAAAACAACACCGGGTCGCCATGGGGACAGCTGCTCCGAGCATTATGGGATGGGGAGGACACCTGATGTCTGCGGTGACGGCGCCCTCGCGACAGATGGCGGACCAGGTGTCCCCGCTTTGCTCCTCTCCCGGCGATGTTTTATTCAACGTCCCCGTCTCTTCATTTACATCAGCTCGCGCGCCTGGCCGCCGCTCCGGGGTCGCTCGGCCCGTCGCTCCCCGCGCCCTCCCTCCCTGCCGAGCTCTCAGTGCGTCCGCATTCATTCTCCGTCTCTACCACCCCCCAACCCCGAACTCCTCTTCTTCAAGGAGAAGCGCCGCCAGCAGGAGGAGGAGGACCGAGCCAGGCGAGAGATGGAGGACGAGAAGCTGAGGCTGCAGCAGCTCAAGGTGTGTGAACACGCATGAGGCCGGAACCCTCTGCAGACTCGCTCCAGCTTGCCCCCAACTTTGTTTCCTTTTCAGCATGCCCCCCCCCCTTCTTTTTTCGCAAGTTCAGCTGCAAAGCCTCCCTTCGCCGAAATCTGTTTTTTTTTATGCAGGTGTTTGCGCACACTGTACAGTCACAGAGCCGCTCCATTGTTTTCACATCATTTCCAGGCTGGCGTTCCCACTTCCTACTCCGCTGTGTCCACGCCGCCCCGGGGGCGCATTCCTCAAATTTTCTGAACGTTGCGCGTCCGTTTGTTTGCGTGCACGCAAGGTGCGCCCGCGGGTGTGCCGCGGAAGAGTTCGCGCACGCCCGCTGCATTTGCGCGCGCGACGCTCCGTGAACGGCGCCGTATCGGCGAGGATGAGAGTCAAGCGGCGGCAGGCTTAAAAGATGAACATTCCGCCAATTAACCTCACACAGGAAGTGATATCATCACAGCTTTTAGTCCGTTCATTAGCTCATTGACTAACTGAGAAGGGAAGATGTAAGGATGTGATAGGGGAGAGCAGCAGCCGGGTTTTCGCTGAGTTTTGAGCAAGCCAAAGGCTCGGGGGGAAGGAGACAGAGCAGGGCTTGTTCTGTGCTGCTGCAAGAGAAGAAACAGAGATGGTTTTGTGACGCTTACGGTCCAGGAGGTAGCCGCCGGCTAACAGTTGCCAGATTTTGGAAACGCAGGGGCCGTAGGCTGGAGGGGTCGTAATGGGGTTTTTTTGGCAACGCGGCAGCAAGCGGGAGGCTTGCGAGCGTCGCAGAGTTCACCGTGCGGCTCGAGGGCACTTTGGCAGCACACGTGCTCGCTGAAACAAATATTTGAACCAAGGTCAACTGGTTGCAACAGAGCTGTTGCGCTAAGCCCCCCCCCCACAGCGGCACATTAGCACGTTCGTTTGGTGGCTTCGGTTCACAGCGCAGGTCATACCTCTGCCAGTGTTTGCATAAAATATACTTGTCCCCGAAAACAGAGCTCTGAATGCTTTGAAAATGTTATTTTCCATGCCCTTATTTCACGCAGTCCCAAACTCGTCAAAGTAAAAGGAAGCAACACGTAAGTTTGTTCTTGAAAAAGCTAATTTTCTAACCTTTCGTTTAAAGTGTCACATCCCAACGGCGGCGCGAGCACAGACGGAACGGACCACGCTGAAACGGTAATCTGCGGTAGCCTGCGCAGGTGCAGGTGAACTGTCAGGTTTGCCCGTGGGAACCCGTGCGACAGGAACCTGAAGGGATCTGGTGTTGTCGTGTTGCGACGCTCCGTGCGGAAGACGGTGCACAGAGAGCAGCCAGCTCACTAACTCACTAAGAAACACTTGGTTCGGTGTTCCGTCTGGAGGGAATGCCGAATAGCCGTGGGCAGCCTCCTTTCGCTGGGCCGTGTTTATTTCCTGATGCAGGAATAAGAAATAAGAGTTTTACCAAAAAAAAGTGCCCACACATGCTAGAAAAATCCTGCTACCCTGCTCTCTGTTGGAGATTTTTAATGGCCAGGGTGTCACTGAAGTTACTGCACTTGTGGAATTGCTGTTTTCACATTTTCACATCCGCTTCCGGTAAAAACTGCTTGCAAACGCACGAGAAGCAATTCACTTCACGTTCGATGCAAAGAGCTGCACAAACGTACTGGCTCTCACTCGGATATCGCGAGGTCGTCATGTTGCCGCAATACAATGCAAGTGAAAGTTGACTCACTCTCCGCTGCTTCCTCTTCCTCACCTCTTCCTCTCCAGAGGAAGTCGCTAAGGGACCAGTGGTTAATGGAAGGTGCTCCCCTGTCCCCGGCTTCCCCGGACGCCCAGAGCCCTCGCTCCCCTCCGTGGGGCTCCCAGAACCAGGAGATGGAAACGCACGCCGACAAGTACAGCCACAGTGTGTGTGTGTGTGTGTGTGTGTGTGTGTGTGTGTGTGTGTGTGTGTGTGTGCCAGTTTGAGCTGAAGGACGAGCAGACTGGTTGGTGACTGCCTGAGACATTTAGCGAAGACAGAGCATGAGAAAAACGGCACATTTCTACCCCAGCCAACGAGGTCCTATTTTTCGAGCGTCTCTTTCTTTGCATATTCGTCTGCAGGATTACACACAAGTTCTGAACTGACTTGGTGGAGGGGTAGGGAATGGGCCAGGGAAGAACCTTTTTAATCTACGGCACTGATCCCCTTAAAGGGGCAGATCCAGGAGTCCTTTATCCTTTATCACTTTTCCGAAACATTGCCAGAATTTTATCCTCATTTTCATTAGTTTCTCAGGAAATAGTGTGTGGATGTGGGTGTAAAAAAAATCAAATAAAGTTAGACATATTCAAGATTTTTACGCTTTCTGCTGAGTGCCGCTCTCGCTGTTACATTCGTGCAGTTGAAATTTCATGTATAATGGATAGTGGCGGGATTCCCCTGCGTATTTTTGTTTTCTCGTTTTTTTTTTTTTGCTGTCGTACATTATGTATGCTTTGGCAGAGTTTTAATTCTGCCGGCGCTCAACGCAAGAGGCAGGGAAAGAGAGGACGACGCAGCTCGCGCCCGTGCCAGGCAGGACTCGACCGTCCTTTGCTGCGATGGACGATGTTGTCGGGTCCCCGGCGGCCACGGCTCCGAGATCCCCATCTCGCAGCTCTGCCCGGCTTTCCAACACGACTCCTCACGCTCGCTCTACGTGGCTTTCTGGGGAGTTTGTTGACTGTAGGCACAAAAAAAAAACAGAAAAAAGAAAATGCCTGCAGTCATGTTACTCAGATCCTAAAATAAGGCTGCAATCACGTTTAAGCATCAGATTTGGGCAGTTAAATTAGTTGTAATCTAAGAGCGCATTGTTAGTATGGATTTGACGTGTTTGCTTTTGGGTTTGTGTGTGTCTAACTCAGGTTACAGCCAGAGAGTCAGCGGTTGGCAGAGGAGAAGGAGAAGGAACAGATGGAGGATGGCCAATTGGTGGGCAACTCACACACACACACAACTACGCTCACCCACTCACTGTGCCGACACACACACAAAAAAAAGGGCTGGAAGATGTGTTAAACAAGCTCGCTCCATCATCTTCCATCAGGCGAACGGTTTCCCACAACCTCTGTCTGCGGCTTTTTGCCATGAATAATGCAGCTCTCCTTTTAATGCACCTTTGATGTAGCACCTCTCGTTCAAAAGCAGGAAGCGCATGAATGCGAGCGGCCTTGTTACATCAAACCACTCGAAATTATTGTCTCACCTCAAGCCAAGTGCATGTACGCTTACCTCGCTTCGCCGAAACTCTTTAGAGAGACAAAGGAGTTGTCCTTCCTTTTCAGTAAGGTTTTAAATTTTCACATTTTTTTTGTTTTTTTTTAAATCACCCTCTGACGAGCCAAGGAGTTCGACGGCATCTTGAGGTTCTCGAAAGGAGGCACACGGTGTCAATGACTGCGCGAACACGCACGTCCTGTACACACGGTCGTTGCCCATCATGCTTGTCGGTACAGACCTGATGCAGTTCGGTACATTTAACTTCAAACTGTGGCGTTAGCCTCTGATAGGTCAGGTAGGGCTTTTTAGCTCAATCGCTCCCCCTTGTGACCAGGCAAAAAAATCCTTGACCTTTTCACGGCCCGAACCGCAGCAGGCCTCTATCTGACGGCCCTTTGTGGAAACATTAACCCGGTTCGGTCCGGCCCGTGCTCGTTTTGGGCTGTTTGACGCGATTTGCGTTTCATTTGTTGTTGTCACATTCCCATTATAAGATAAAGATGGTGCTGGCAACGTGACACAAACACCAATCGAGCCACAGCAAATTAAATCCCTCCTCTTTCCCTTTTACCCAGCAGGAGACAGTGAAAGTGGCAGAGGCTGGGGCAGGTAAGTGGGATCAGATAAACCTTGTTGTTACAGGTAATTGCAAAAACCGCAGTGGGCATTTTAGATAATTGTGTTTCCATTAGGTTTGCTTTGTTGTTTTTTTAACGAAAGAAAATGACAAACCTATGCAGATTTCACAGTGTTGAACTTTAGCTGGGAGTAAACACGGGCATTTCCAAGGGATTTGACAAGTTCAAACATCCGCAGTATGCAGCAGAGTGCAGAGCAAAGCACTGCTGCCGTCCAATCGTGTCTGCCAGTTTAACCTTCTAACGTTATCCAGCTAAAACCACCCTGTGCAGACACACTGCTTTTCTGGCAGCCACCAGCTGTCAGTCAATAGTTTCAGTGTGGACTTACTAATAACGGTCTTATTGTTCAGCAACTTCTTGAAACAATACGTGCCTGCTGTTACTTAAAATGACTGTAATTTGCAAATGTCTGTGTAAATGCAAATTATTTCCTCCTCAGAAGTGATCCAAGATGTTGTCGTGCAGAACGGGGAAAATGCAGCAACGGCATCAGGTGGGCACTGAGTCGAATCGCGCCGTGAAACACACACTAACGCACACATCGTGCACAGGTCTGTAATGTCGACCTTGAACGTGGAAACATCCTTTTTCCTTCGCGGCCCTCCTCTTGATAGTACCAGTCTCATAAATATCTTCCACTAACCCCATAAAAACCATGATATTCCCTGCTGATTGATTCGTCTGTATGCATTGTACATACTGACCTTAAGAAATTTGCATGATAAAGGAAGGAGTGGCGAGGGTCGACCTATACTTCACAAAAAGTTTGCGCGCGAAACGATGAATATTTATGCACGCTGAATGAGGCTCGGCACATATATTTATGCTAACGGCCGCTCGAGTGCATAACTTTCATAGGGCAGCGGGCCAACATGGAAATGTCAGGGAGGATGCTACTTGAGCTTTTGAAGCAGACAAAAGAGTTCTGCAAATGAAATAGAGTACAAGCCACCATATATTTGCTAGGTGGTGTAGGGGCTGGGGCGGAAAAACAGTCATCCTCTGTTAGCTTCTTTATTTTAGATTAGTCCAGAGATGAACTGTTGACCTCATTTCAACACATAGCTGACCTCACATTCATGTTTTTCTTCAGAAACAACCGACGATGAAGTGAAGACAAACAAAATACCTCTGCTGGAAGGAACTGCAGTTGTGTTGACCAATGGCGGAGGAGACTCAGAAGCAACCACCAATCACGGGGCTCCAGAGCCGGAGAGCATTCGGTCCAACGCCAACGGGCCCGTCGGCGCCGCCGGGGGCGTTCAAGCTCCACGTGTCAGCGTTGACGAGGAGGAAGAAGAAGGAACTCTGGTGATCAGAGCGGAGTGTGTGATCATCACGGATGAAGGGGATGATGCGCCCGAGGATCTAACGCCCCAGGAAGATCAGCAGGAGAGCGCGCGCTCAGAGGAAACCCCTCTGCCAAACGGCCAAGCAGGAGAAGCAGGCACAGAGGCGGAGGAGGTAGTAAAAACAGAAGCAGCACCAGAAACATTCACACAACCAGAGTGCAGCGAGGCAACTGAGCCCGCTGCAGAGGCGCCGCCAGCCGCTGAAGGTGGAGGCGCGGAGGGTGACGTGAAGACAAATGAAAATGGTGACGGAGGGGCAAAAGCTGAAGGACAGGGCGAACCGTCCGAAGATCCCACCTCTGCGCAGCTGCAGTCCCCGGCCGCCGTTGTGGAGGGCACCGCGGTGGTCTCGGTGCCAGTCTACTCCGAGGCGCAACCCTCCGCTCTCGCCCCCGAGCCCGAGGGCGACGCGGCAACATCACCAGAGGGAGCCGACGTGGCATCGCAGGCGCAAGATCCCGCCACCGCGCCGGGCCAGTTTCAGGAGGTGCCCCTGGCCGATCCCCAGGAGAACCGGAGGACAGAGGCCGTGCCCGAGGAGCGGGAGCCCCTTCTGTCGCAGGCCAAGGCCCCCGGGACTCAAGCAGAGGCGGCGGCGGCTGACGGCCCGGCGGAAGCAGAGACACTCAGCCCGGCCAGGGCAAGCCAGGGGGACGAGACCGGGGCGCCCAAACGCAAAACCTGCCAGTGCTGCTCTCTCATGTAACTGCGCTGCCCATACATTCATTTCCTCTCTCCCTCCCTCAGTCCGTCTCCGCTGCCGTTCACTTCATAACACACTCCTTCCCCCATCTCTTTGTTTTTTTTAAATCTTTATGTCCACAAGCTACTTCCCTTCCCTCCACCGCTCCCTGACAACCTTCCTTGTATTTGTCTCGAAACTTCCTCATCCCACTCTTGAGCCTTGATAGTCCGAGAGGAAGCAAGCGCCCTCCAACGTGGAGAAAGAGAGAGAGAGAGAGAGAGAGGAGGAATGGCCTGGACTTTTCAGCGTTCGAGTGCCTCGATTAGCTCGCCACCCAGGAACGGCACTTTTAAATTCTCTTTACAGAACTTGGACCAAAACAGGAGGTTTATTTTTCTTTTTTCTTGTTTGAGTTGGACTTGATAATCGCGATTAGCAGGCGAGACAGCCAAGCTGAACGGGATAATGAATTCCACGATTTAGATGCAGTTAAACAAAAAAAAAACAAAGAAAAAAATAACAGACTTACAATGTACTATTTTAAATTGTATAATTCATCCAAAGAACTGGAGGTTCAGAGAGGTGATTTTTCTAATTTAATGACTTTAAAGCTGATTTATTTTTATTGATAATAGTCTTTTATTAGCGATATGTTAACCGTATAGGGCCTGAACATGTTTATTCATACAGGTTTTGACAATATACAGACTCATAGTATGAAATGGTTGAATTTATAAGCAACAGCGTGCAACGCTTGATATTTGCTGGGTCCCTGTCAGTTTTCGAAGAGAAATTATTTTTAAAATACCCGAAAGTGTGAATTTCCTTATTTTTACCAAAAGCTTTTGAACAGGGGGTCCAGAGCCCCCGACACGCGGATGTATATACTGTATGCAGAAAGCATGAAGAGTGCCTGAGATGTCTGTTTTGAAACGATTGCTGAATGGTTTAATGATTAAACTGAGGTTTGTCGTACAATGCTTGACTTACTGGATGTCCATCTGGCATTTGTGTTCCTCAAACAGTGTATTTTCCCGATAAAAACCCCCACAACATTGCTCCATGCAAAAGAAACACAGTGGATAATGTTTAACTGCTTGTGTCAAAATGAAGTTTTTCTCAGTCCAGAGGTATGAGGTCCCAGCCAATCTCTACCTTAAATGTCCAGTTTGATGTGACTGCATTGAAAATGAGTGGAATTCTTTTTACTACATATAAAGTCCCTTTGCCAAAACCTCATTGGCTACTATTTTTAATCAGAAAGTTCTCAGAGCAGAACTTAGTTCTTCATGGTTTCTACTCTATTGTATATTCCTCATATGCACTGAAACCCTGCAGAACCTGCTGAGCAGCAGAACGAGCTGCTTAAAAGGTTTTCAGAGTGAATCGTGTGACGCAGTCAAAGCGGCGCTGCGTGGATTCACGCGCGTTCGTCTTAAAATGTGGTGAACTTTCCCCTGAAGGGGAAACAGGGAGCAAACAGGGATCCAGGAGAGACTGCGCGGACGGAGCGGGATCACAGAGACCGAGGTTCCCTGCAACAGGTCTCGAAATCCTCTGTTTGTGCGGGGGAGCGGAGCTGAAGCCGCCCGAGGCCGAAGCGGCGTTTCTGCCAGCTCCTCTGTGACTTCCGTCCCCTCGGGGGCCGGACCAGAGCCTGAGGTTCTTGGGGATGCAGCAGCGAACATCAGTGAAGCAGCCTCTTTAGTAAATAAAAAAAAAAATGGTGTGCCTGAATCGAGGCATAGTGCAAAGAATCTGAAGGAGCAGATTGTGTGTCGTGTGTGATGCTGGTGGTTTGGATGGTTCAAACGATGACTGATTCACTGAATAATTCCATGAAACTGACCATTTCCCCAAATTCTCCTTTGCTGTGTAAACAACAATTGCAAAAAGAAAAAAAATGGTGTCGTGGATTGTGAAACTGGAGCTTTCCGATAATAGATTTTCACTGAGAGGTCTAATAATTTGTTATTGTTGTTTACAATATCTGAGTGACAGTGAAATTCCAGAATAAATAATCAGTGACTCACTATCACAGAACTTTGCTCCGTCAAATAAACTTTTCTTTTTTTTGGCCTCACATCCACACTTTTTTAGTTTCACAATACTAAGAGAGCAGAGTTGAACTCTATACTCTCACCACTGTGAAATTGGACTTGTCGGATGAAACTATAAAACCAGACACTGCAGTCGCTACACTCATATGATTTCAACACAACAGAGACATGATCACTGTGTGCGCCGTCGCCGCCGCTCTCCTCTGCCTGGTGCCTGTGAGCCATTCAGCGCCGCTGGCTTGTGAAAACCTGCTCCGGCCTCCGCCTCCAGAGCAGCTGGATCCTCGTCATTTGGAGGGAACGTGGGCCTTGGTGGCGGGCAGCCTGAAAACTGCTCCGGGTGTAAAGCCTCTTATACTGAGTGACAGCACAAGAATTGATTACTACAACTCCACGTTCACCCAGGCCAGTCGTTTTGGTGACCTGTGCCAGTATAACTCCCAGAACATCTCAATAGAGGGTCACAACTTTAGCTTCGTCGTGGGACAGACGTTTAACTTCACGGGGACCTTCCTCCACACCTCCTGCCCAGACTGCGTGGTGTTGAACGTGGTCATGCAGTCACCGCATTATGATTCGTTGGAGCTGTACCTCTTCAGCAGAAGGAGGGAGGTGGACCAGGAGGAGCTGAAGGAGTTCACCACTCAGGTGGAGTGTCTGAAAATGCCCAAACATTCTGTGGTGGATCCTGACAAGGCGTTTTGTCCACACGCGCCAAGCTGCAGAAGACAGACTGAGGACAAAACACAGGCTTAGGTTGCGGTGCATGACATGTGCTCATAGTGTATATAAAATGCATGTCGACACAGAATATGAGATGTTTCAACCTGTTTCCTCTACTGCTGTTCCTGGCAATCAAGAAAACGCAATAAAATAAATATAAAACCAACCCTCTGTGCTCAGTAATGAGGAATTGAACTTGTTAAGTGTGTTCGGATAAGCTGGAGATACCATTCAGCACACCAGTATATTCATCATACATCATACGTCTATGTTAAAGTGTTATGTGTCAGGTTTACACAAAGCCAGACGACACACTGAGGAAAAAGGGCCAGTCTTGAAAGGGAGTAGAATTTCAGCTTTTTTTAAGTTCCTATTTTGATTCCCACTTTGTTCATTAGCAAAGACGCGCAGCGGGAAATAACAGTGAGACTCAGCAGTTCCTTTTTAAGTCACTGGCACCACTGTGCCCTTCCAAAACACTTCATCATGACAGGTTAAGCGAATCAGTCATCTTCTCAAATAAACAATTGCCACTTATTACAATTACTCATGAAAATATATACTTGATGGAACCACCTCAGATGTCACAAATCAAAACAACAACAAAAACTGATTTTAAGGATAAAACAGGATCAAAAGAATTTGGTAGCCTCTTGATAAATTCACGACCTTTTAACAATGAATTTTCTGAAATAACGAGAAATTTCTTTTCACAGATCAATTACTGATGAAATCTGTCTAGTTAAAAAAACAAGCTGAACACTTATGGAACATAAGTCAAGAAAAAGTACCAACAGTAAAACTTCTGTTTGTTTGTTTCTTGTTTGTTTTTACTGTGACAATATATGACTGACCATGACCCGACATCACTACCTCCAGCTGGAGAACGCCAATGTAAACACAACAAGTAGCTCAATACCTAAAACGCTCTTTGGATACTCAACCCACAGGTGGACGGGCACATTGCGACACTGACGGATCCTGAAACCAGTATAAAACCGGAAAACCTGTTCACCTGACGCACTGTCAGTCAGACGTGACAGAACTATCCAACAACAACAACAACAACAAGGCGACGGACCGCGCAGAGACATGTTTGCCGTGCTTCTTGCCGCCGTTCTCGGCTTGGCGTCGGTGAGCCGGGCGGCTCCTCTGCCTTGTGAAACCCTGGTGCGGCCTCTGGAGCAGCTGGACGTGCACAGTCTGGAGGGAAGATGGGCTCTGGTCGCGGGCGGTCTGAAAGATCCCAGGTCTCAGAGCGTCCTGACAGGAAGAGACAGCGTCGCTATTGATTTCAAAAACTCCTCGTACACCCAAGCCAACCGCTACGACGCTTTGTGCCAGTATATTTCCCACGACATCCTCGTGGACGGCAACGTCTTACGCGCGAACGTGAGGACCTATAACTTCACTGGGACCTTGTTCCATACGTCCTGTCCCGACTGCGTGGTGCTGAAGTGGGACGTGGCGTCGCCCAGCTATGAGACGTCGGACCTCTACCTGTTCAGCAGGAGGAGGGAGGTGACGGAGGCGGAGATGGAGGAGTTCGTATCTCAAGTGAAGTGTCTCAACATGCCTCCACGTGTTGTGATGGATCCTACCAAAGAGCTGTGTCCAGAACAGACCAGCACAGAGGGACAGACGGCTTAAGACACTTTGGACCATGGTATCCGTTCACACAGTGTGGATAAATAATGGTTATACCAGTTTTACTTCAATTCATTTACTTACTTCAGTACAAGAAAATAAATAAATAAATCCCTGCATAAACCCTGTGATGTTTCCGATATTATTACAGAATAGCCAAGACTAACAATACATTATGAAGTCACATATGTAAACATACAGATGAAACTCAAGTCATTATTTCAACTGTAAAAATACAAATGAAGTGTCTGTCCTCTGTATATGAGGATTCTGTTTTGCCTGATGAATGACAAAGAATGTTGGTATGCAGATAACGTGCACGACTAATGCATCACCTTGCTTTACATAATGTGTTTTTGCTTTTATCAGCAACCAGAACGCTTCAAATTATGCGCACCTTTTTAATCTATCGGACTTTGTTATGTTTTTTTTGTTTTTTTTTAAAGAAGCAATTTCACAGTCAGGTAGAGAGTGAACTATACCCTACACTTGCAAAAATGGAGGTATCTGACCCAGCTGGGCCCACACTGCAGCAGAGAGTGGTGTTATGCATGTGCAGTAAAGCATTTTATTCATTTTTAGTGAGTAGATATTGTCATGCCACAGCAGTTCAGTCTAGTTCCCTTTTGTTACTGCATGTTTGTTATCTGGCACAGTCAGGCTTTATTTTGAAAGTAACATTCCTCTCTGTTTCAGGTTGATCCCCTGCCCTCCTGTGCTTCACCTGTCTCATTGTGTCATTGTCCAATCAACATCCACGCCTCTGAGTATATAGTCTGTGCATTCTTCACAAAGCATGGATTGATTTTGTGCCTGTTTTCAATTAAGGAACTGCATTTTATCATACCCCTGTTTCAGAGTGTTTGAGTCCAACTGGTCTTGTGGCTGAGTGAGACAGATATATGTTTGCTTGCGGGAGCTTGCCAGCAAAGTTCTTCATTTCTTGAGCAGCACGTCAGACACAGCTCAGTTTGAATAAAGACCAATGAGTTTCAATTCAAAGCAAGCAAATTTAACAGGTTCAAAGTGAAAGGCAATGATGGTTTTATTCAGTCTACATAGTCTACATAATTACTATTACATATAGCTTTACAACTTATTAGTTTCATTTGTTTAGTCCTCAGGATCAGGTGTGAATTCATCATAAGAAAATACCATTAGAAAATGAGTGTTCGCTCTCTTCACAGACCTCCTCTTGTTAATATCTGCAGTTTGTTCAACTACTGTCACAATTATGTATTCTACACAACTTCACTCCAGGAGAAGTAAAAGAGAGAGAACTGATGGATTTCATAATTTTCTCACAGCTTACCCACAATACCGCAGGGAGAGCAGACAAGAAAAAGTCCACTCTAAATAATCAATAGTCGCAGACACAAAAATATGCTTTCATTTCTCAATTACGGAATCCACCGGTGCAAGATGGACTCTGCTCTCTGTTATTTTCTCTTTTGTGAAAAAAAAAAAACTTTAAAAGCACTGCAATCCTCTTCACCGGCCACATTCTCCACAGCGACTGCCATCCAACTACACAACATGTTTTTAGCTGCGTGCGCCACCGCTCTCCTCTGCTTTGTGTCTGCGAGCCAGTCGGCTCCTCTGGCCTGTGAAGAACTGCTCCGGCCTTTGGAACTACTGGACATTCGTCGTTTGGAGGGGACGTGGGCTTTAGTCGCAGTCAGCCTGAGCGATATCCCGAGCCGAGACCAGTTCAAACTAAGAGACAGCGTCGCTGCGCACTTCTCCAGCAACACCAGCGAAACCGCCACTTCCTACACCTTCAGCATCCGCTTAGATAACAAGTGCACGTATAGTCTCTACAACATCTCCCTGCAGGGCAGCAGCTTCACCTTTGACGGGACACCTCAGAGAAACCAGTCTGCAAACTTCGTCCACACTTCCTGCCAAGACTGTATGCTGATACGCGTGGACATGGAGGTGGGGAAGCCACAGCATATTTGCCTGCTAAGCAAGAGAAGGAGGTTGGAGCAGGAGGAGATGGAGGAGTTCAGGGCTCAAGTGGAGTGTCTGGCCATGCCCCCACCTGTTGTGATGGATCCTACCAAGGAGCTTTGTCCAAACGAGAGACAGTAAAAAAGGAAATTTGTCACACACTGCTGATGAATTTTTAAGTGTGCTTGAGTGGATGATTTGTTGAGATGTTGAATTGCCTTTTTCTTTGCTACCATGCTACCATTAAAAACCTGATAAGATTTTCTATGTTATGTCATGAAGCAGGCCCATGATTAAATAAATGAAACTTTCTGAAAATAGCTTGTTTTTTACTTCATTTGAAGATACTTTGATTATGTTTAACTTTCCACTGACCATACCAATAGAAAATCTGATAGGTGTGGCCCAAAAAGTGGAACAGAGAGGCAGAAGAGGTGAGGTAAAATGGCAGTTTTACTTTGGACAATTTAGGAACAGGTGTTGGGTCAGCTCGAGCAAAAACGGAGCAGGCTAGAAATCAGAACCACAAACTAGCTGGGGTTATTCACAGGCAGACAGACAAGCTATGGAGCACACAATCTGGCTTGTGACCAGTACGCAGGCTACACAAGAGGGCTGTTTAGACAAATGATGGGCAGATGAGTGAGTAGCAGAAGGAAAAGCTGCCGACAGCTGCTGAATGGTGAGGAATCTGCAGGGAATGACAGGGGAAGTGATGACTGACAGAAAACTTGCAAAAATATACTGAAACAGAGCTGACAGGCCTCAACTCTGAAACAACACTTCTGAGCTATCCACATTTATTTCTCTAGATTCTGGCACCAAAGAATGAGGTCCTTTTTTATTACCTGAGTGTGAACTGGAAGGGTTTTTGTAATTATAGGTCCCTTCACTGCACCTCGGTGCCTGCCTGTCTTGGTCTGCATTTGGGTCCAGCTCCTTGCACCTTTTATGACAAATGCCGGACAGAGTCGCTACTCTCAACTCACTGGTTCCCATGTAAAGGGACTTTCCATTCCTGTACAGATTTAACACCACATAATAATATAGTTACAGCATAGTTACATAGTTATATAGGAGCTCTCCCAAGCTTGCCTCCAGGAGAAGGCTCTGGTCCTCCCGATCCAGGTGTGGTAGCTCTATCTTAACTTTACAGATTCATAAGGGTGTCCTAATGAACCCAGATCTGGGTATCATTTAAATCTGCACTGACAGAACACAGTGTCCCCAAAACATTACCACAGAACATTAAAAGAACAAACAAGTAACCCCCCAGGGTAAATAATGAAAAGTCACATTGCTCAAAACATTCATTCATTTCACAATCACAGAAGGCATGTGCAAATTGGACTATGCTCTCTGGTATTTTCAGAGTTGTGAAAAAAAAGTTTTGAAAAAAACTATAAAGGCAGACAACCAACTATGTGTATATATCTACTAACATTCAGTTCTGCCGAAACAAAATCATTCCAGTATCAGCCATCCAACAGAAGGCAGATTATGATTTCAGCATACAGAGTCATGTTCCCTTTGTGCATCGTTGTGCTGCTCTGCTCGGTGTCTCTGACCCATTCGGCTCCTTTGAGCTGCGAAGACATAGTCCGGCCTTTGGATCAACTTGATCTTCATCATTTGGAGGGCAGACGGTTTCTGGTCGCAGGAAGTCTGAGCAACGTGTCATTAATAGAGCGACTGCAGCGTAGAGAGAGTGCCACCACAAGCTTCTCCAGAATAAGCAACACCAGCGAAACCAACATCCTCTTCAGCCGCAGCCTGAACATGGACAACGAGTGCCGCTATGTATCCTACAATATCTCCCTGGAAGGCAGCAGCTTTACCTTTGACAATGGCCGCGTCAACACAACCTTCACCCACACATCCTGCCACGACTGCATACTGCTGAGCTTTGATGTAGAGTCTGGGAAGCGGCAGCATTTTTACCTGTTCAGCAGAAGGAGACAGCTGGATGACACGGAGATGGAGGAGTTCAGGGCTCAGGTGGAGTGTCTGAATATGCATCCACCTGTTGTGATGGATCCTACCAAAGAAATTTGTCCAGCCACTCAAACTAAAGAGGAACCAAGGAAAGACTGAGAAACAAAGACGGGGTCATATGTCACACAATATAAATTAACTGTATGTCAAAATCATGTCAATTATGTGTTGAAAACCATTACACCAGAATTTGTTACATTTTAACTAATGTTTAACTAGAATTAAAATTTGCTTTTATGTTTCAACCTTTTGAGAGGTGAGTGTGTTTTTCATCTCACTTGAAAATATTCAGCAGAATTTCGTGATACTAAGGGATAGCACTTCAAAATGAATGAACATGAATGAACACATACTGTTCCAGTGTTCAATGAAGTGCCAACACTGAATTTGAAATATATACCTCAGGACATGGCATGTACGATAAATTCCAATTTTAATGTTGCTTATTAAGCTTTGTTTTTCAAATGTATTTTTATATTAACATAACTTTTGAGGCCCAGAATTTTTTTTTAATCAGCTTTTCATGTTTATCAATAGGCTCCCACGTGAACACAAAAATTTCCCCAGGGCTGCCTGTCAGGCCTTGTTGTCTTAATGAGTGTCAACACCCTTTCTGTTGTTATGCAGACCTTTTTTGACTTCACATTTCTCACACCATTGTTTGTGCAAGTTGACACAATAGATACGGTAAACAGTAAGCAAAGAGCAGATGGGATTTTGTGTCTTTATCTGGCTACCGGTAAAATACCACAAGAGAAGTGTGCACAGCTTTCATTCCAAGACCACTAAATAAAAGCATTTTCCTTTTAGTACTTCAGCTTTTAACCCTGGATAAATATTAACCAACTGTGTGCTGACCAGTTGACAGCATGTGCTGTCTGTAAATTTTGAAAAAGAGAGCAAAATGGTGATAATATTCCACTTTCAAAGCACTCAAAATTTTCCTTAATTTCACAATCACAAAATCCACAGGAGAAAACCGTGGACTCTGCTCTTTGGTATTGGCAGTGTTATGAAACCAGAGGTTCCTAACACAAGGATAAAACCCACCTGGCTTCATCTCATCTCATTTTTGTCAGTAGTTCTTAACTGAGAGTTGATATAAACAATATTTTTATTGTTTATTAGATTATACAATAGACAGCATAGAGCAGAGATGTTTGATGTGTATGTCATCGCTGTCCTCTGCCTGGTGGCCGTGAGCCAGTCAGCTCCTCTGGCCTGTGAAGACTTGGTCCGGCCTCTGGCTCAACTGGATCCTCATGATTTGGAGGGAAGATGGAATTTAGTTGCGAGCGGCCTGAGTGATCCCGCACACCTGGAGAAGTTCAAGAGCAGAGACAGTGCCAGCATAAATTTTGCAGTTGTCAATCACACCTCCATCATCTCCTTCACTCGCATCTTTGGTTTCAGCAGCGGCTGTCAGTATGAGCACTCCAACATCACGCTGAAAGGCAGCGCCTTCGTCTTCGAAGAGTTCAACCTCACTGTGACCTTGCTCAATACGTCCTGTCCAGATTGTTTGGTGATGCGCTTCGACAATATATCAAACGTTCTGGTGCGCTTGTATCTGTTCAGCAAGAGGAGGGAGGTGGAGCAGAGGGAGATGGAGGAGTTTGGGACTCTGGCAGAATGTCTGCAAATGCTTCCACCTGTTTTGATGGATCCTACCAAGAAACTTTGTCCAGGACTGGGACTGGGGGAGAGGAAACAGACGGACAAAAGTCTTAAGACATTCTCATGACATATGTTCACTCTCAGTGGGGGCTTTGTGCCAACTCCAAAATAAAGATGGTGACTTCAGTTGACAGGAGAAATGATATGAACATGTTAATAAAATGTGAATAAAATATGCTGTACTCACGTGTCATGTGCTGACTTTGACACTTTTCGAGCTCGGGAAAATCTGAAAATAAAAACTAGTTCTTTTTTTAAAAAATTATGACCACAGATAGTAACCTAAGCTTGAAGAAATCTTGCCTCTCAGCCTTGACAGAGTGTTGAAGATTTAGTAGATTTGCTGACTTTAAACTATCTATACCTTTGTTTTGCTATAATGTATATTATGAAGCATTTGGCCCAATAAAGTCAGCTCTTTATCCCAGTACAAACCCACTTTTTGTTTTGCTTACAAACCAGGAAAAAAACTGATTGATGAATCTTCTTTTTGCAGCATGATAAGTGATGATAAGTGGGCTTGCAACAAAATGATAAAACACAAGAAACGCTCCAAGCAAACAGAAGATTCACAGTACTTATTTCACAATCACAGGATCCACAAGTGGAAAAAGGGACTTTGCTCAGTATGAGGGAAGTGGAAGTTAAATATAAACCCAGACAAGCTCCTTTAGCAGCATCATTAATTCAGCTAATATATTTCTAATACACACCTGAGCTCATCCCAACATTTCCTCTAATTAGGGAAGAACAGAAAACTAAATGAGAAAAATGACAGCAGGGCATATTGTCCACAATGAGAGAGAAAAGAGAGCACATATTTGTTATATCCCTGTATAAAGCTGAAACATTTACTCAAAGAGTTGATTCTGGCACGACTTACATCCAGAGACTTTGTGAGAGACTCATTCAGTTTTGGGGTTTTTTTTGTGACTCTGTTTTGGTCCATTTCCTGTGTTATTTTGGTGATGATTTCCTAGTGTGTCTTGTGTTGCATTACTTCCTGCGGTTGATTGTCTGCTCCATGTTTCACCTGTGCCTCATTATCCCTGTCTCCCTGGTGTGTATATACAGTCTTGGTCTTTCCTCTGTCTTTGTCGGGTCATCTGTTGTGTCTTGTTACTTTGTCCTGCTGTTCTTTGCTGTTCCTGGGTTTCTGTCTTGTGGGTTTTGGTTTCCTGTGCACCCCCTCAGTGTTTTCCTGAGTGTGCCAGTTTTTGAGTTTCGTTCTCCATTTCTTTGGAAGAGTACGTTTTTTTGTCTTTGCTTTTCTTCCTTTGGTGAGTTGGACACTGTTATTTTCATTAAATTAAAATCCCCCAACCAGCACCTACTCGGCTGCCTACACCTTGTTTCCCAGTTACAAAATCAGCAACCATTTTACTTAATCATTGTGTCTCTTAAGCAAAAATGCCACAATAATCTCTATTTCAGCTTCCCAATGGTGAATATTTATGACAATTAAATGAATATTTTTTGGCAGACAAACCAAGTAATTTAAATATGTCACCTTGAACTCAAACAAGTGTAAAAAAGATTTTTTTCATCAATCATTCATGAAAATTAGTTATCAGTTGTCCATTGTTCTGTGTGTTTAATGACTCACAGCTGAGTGGAGATGTCGTGTTCCAATGCAAATATTGATCATTTCACAATATGATCAAGTTTTCTTTCATTGCACAATAATGAAAAGTGCAGCTGGTTAACCACCCCCATTGAGACCTAAAACCTTAGACAAAAAAAGAAAAAAGAAATGATGGCAGGATATCAGATCAGAATAATTGTAATTTCAAGCTTTCCACTGACAGTAATTGTTTTGTTGTATAGTTTTCAACAAGATCCTCAATATCACACAATGACCATACAAGGTCCAGCCATATTCAAGGTTTTGACCTATTTTTGTTCCTCCATAATTTCCATTACATTGTTTAAGATTCACCCTTAGTCCTTTCTGGTGATATTATTCAAATATGTTTTTATCCACATAAAATATTTAAATAAATAACCCAAAACAACCTCTCAGGTAGAATCAATCATCAAATAACTCAACTAATGGGCAAATTTTCTTTCATTGCACAATAACTGGAATCCACAGGGATAATGGACCTGTCCTATGTTGCAACAGTTGACCTTTGCCACGCTTTTTGTACTATAAAACTGGAAAATTGAGAACACACATCAAAAGGCAAAGACAGTGTTAACACAGAACCAGTATAATCTAAAAATACAGACATGTTTGCTGTGTGTGCCATCACTTTCCTCTGCTTGGTGGCTGTGAGCCATTCAGCTCCCCTGGTCTGTGAAAAATTGGTCAACCCTTTGGATCAGCTGGAGCCTCGTCATTTCCAGGGTAAATGGGCTTTTGTCGCAGGCAGTCTAAACCACCTGTCATCCATGGAGGCCCTGAAACTAAGAGACAGCATCACTATGTTTCTGTCCAACTCCAGTGAAGCTTCCACCATGTCTTATACCCAGATCAACCGCTTTGGTGACAAGTGCCAGTACTTGTACTACAACATCTCGATACAAGGCAGCACCTTCACCTTTGATGTGGGTGGTCGCTTCCAGCTCACGGCTTCTTTTCTCCAAACATCCTGTCCGGACTGTGTTGTGATGCGGTGGAGTGTACAGTCAAGTAGGAGGATATCTACGGACCTTTACCTGCTGAGCAGGAGGAGGGAGGTGGGACAGACGGAGATGGAGGAGTTCAGGGCTCAGCTGACATGTTATGGGCTGCCCGCACCTGTTGTGATGGATCCAACCAAGGAGCTTTGTCCAGAGCAGCCTGAGAGCCAACCGACAGCAGCAGCGACACAGATTTAGTAAACAACGGTGAAACAAAAGGCATCAGGGACTTTCATACATGACATTCAGTCACACAATTTATTTTAGAAAACAATATCAATATCTGGGTGCTTTGTACACATTGAATATTTTCATATTGCTTACATTCATCTAAATATCCTGAATACTTCTGAATACTTTTATTTCATGGAGAGTTGTAGCCATTTATTCAACCTTTGGACACTTTGAACACAGCAGTGCATGATGGGATTTACTTTGGTTGATTGTCTATTTAGGTTCTGTTTCCATGTTGTCACTCTGCAGACATAATGCTGATGCAATACTGCTGACAGTTGGTTTTTTTTCTTTTTTTTGTCCAATATGTGAACACCTGTAAAATTGAAAAGCTGAAATAACCTGAAATAAGCAATAAAATGTACCCTTTTCAATTCAAGCAGTTCTGTAAGTAAGAATGGTCCACAATCCCCCCTGAACAAGTGCATGTCTAATGCACTGGAAGAGTCTGTTTGAGTTCATTGCTGCCTAAGGACCAGTTATTAAATCCAAGGGTTCTCTTATTTTGTGTATAATGATTTATGAACATAGAGAGAGAAAGAAAAAAACAATGGATTCCAAAGGGTTCACATACCACCACTGTAATTGAAATTGTTAAAGAATGTAATCCCAGATATAAGTGGACACAATTAAAGTATACAGTGCTATAATCACATCACCCCCACCCCCCATCCCTCTGGAACGTTCTTTCATTCTCCTGCACGGTTTGATAATTAACACGTGTTGCTCACTAATTGGATTAGTACTATACATTTTCAAATCCACAACAATAGGGTAATCCTCAAGAACACGTGTTTGTGCATGCACACATGCTCACACTTGTGCATGTATTAGTGAATGTGTGCCAGTGTCAGGCAAATGTGGGCGTGCTCCAGTGATGTGCTGAGGGTGTTAGTGTGCACCAGGGAGGAGATGCAGACAGCGAGGCATTAGAGCTGTGAGGAAAAAGAGATTCCCACTGTGTGCTGATTAAAGGCTGGTGGCTCGAAACAAGAAATGTGTGTAATTTTCCAAAATGTGCGCCTATCATGTGGAGAGCATCTGCAGAGCATTTTGTTAACAGGTATGTGCAACTGCGTATTAATGCATTCTGTGAGAATTATTCAAACTTTGTCAAACTTCTTGAAACTCTTGTACACATACGTGAAACCAGAAAACAACCATGTTGCAGAGAAGATTCAGCCAAGCCTTGTGGAAAGTGGCTTTTAGATTAGCTACTTCTTGTCACAGTGACTAAACAGCATGTAACTGTAAGTGACTGTAAAATGTGCAAAGAACTATGTCAGCAGCCATTAGATAGCAGCAGAACAAATTCTAATTATGGATGAAGTTGGCTGCATTTATTTAAATTCATTAGCATTTTTGTCAAATGCCCTGAGATCATATATCAAATACCTCCGGACTCTGCTGATCCCAAAAAGCAGGGCAAGTGTATTTAGAAGGCCTGTCACAGATGTATTATTAATGATGATCATGATTTTGCTGTTCATTTGATAAACTGAGCCCCTTTGTAGATAACAAACAAGACATAAGCCTGTTATGTAATACAATCTCTTGCTCTTAACCAAATGAGAATCTTTGCCCTAATCTCTGCAAACTTGCTCTGTGCATCTTAGAAAATCAAGAGAAACAACATGTCACATTAGATATATAATCCCGTTAGTTTGTTGAAGCAAATGTGCATCAGGGAAATATCTCATTAGGGCATGCCAGAGTAGTCAGATTACATTACCATGCCTCAGTAGAAACGAGGGTTTGTTTCACCACTGTAGAGTTGAAGGATCATTGGATTAATTGATTTAAGCTTGTTTTGTTTTCAGCAAGAGTTTCAACAGAATTAGCAGTTTGAAGCAGGGATTTACACTCGATTGCTCACCAGGATTTACAACAGTACTCTCCATGCTTTGTTTCACCAGGAAACATCATGTTATCAACTTACTTGTGAATTATGCTACACTTATGAACATGTGGTCAGGTCTGCACTACTGTACAACAAGGCTGATAGGAGTTTACAGAGGTAATATCTGAACATACATTGTGTTCTCCGGCTGCTATTTTTGTGTATGTGTATGTGTGTGTTGCTCAATTGATGACCTGAAATTTGGTCTCATTTAGGCGGCGATAACTTTGTGTGAATGCCAGCTACCCGAACACCCACCCACCCAGTCACCACCCCCCTTCACTCATGGCCCATGAGAAAACGGCCAGTCAGACAGCAGCCAGGGAACATTTCATAACATGCACTCAATCGAGTTGGTGGCACATTCTGAGTCCTTTCTATTAAGCTGATGCATAACAGTACAATGTTCCCCGTGTTCGCATAGGACAGGAAACAAGCTGCTTTATCTGACACACAGTATATGTATGTTTTTAGAATAGAAAACAACTTTTTAAGTACTGGCAGCTTCACTGGGCCTGCTACAGTGGCAGGTGGGGTGCACAATCAGCTAGTGTGTGGTTCCCCCAAACCAATTGTTTTTGATAGTAAACTAAACTAAGCTAAACTAAGCGCACAGTGACTTGCTGTTCCCTGAGAGGTCTTATCCAAATCTAGTCACATTAGGCCACATTGGTCTGTTGTGGTATCTGCATGCTCATCCATAATTATTACCACACTGCTCCCCATTCCCCCCTGACATGTCATGCCGTGAGTCGTTATTATCGCTACATGAAGTGGGAGATGCGCTGTAACCGTCTATTTATCTATCTATCTCATCTGTCCCAGTTCATCAGAGAGCAGTCATCCCCAGTGCTGTGATCTACATTCCCCCTTAATGATCACTCACAATGCTGGAGTCCAGCCTGGTCGGAGAGGGTTGGCAAGGATGCAGGCTGAACAAAAGACGGCAAAGGAGTTTGAGTGTGTGTGTGTGTAAGAGAAGCATATCTCGGGCAATAATATTCATAATGGGCAATGGACAAAAGAAAGAAAGAAAAAGAGATATTGGAGGAGCTGGACCCCCTTTAGTCAGTATATCCTGGGGCCAATCTTATTGTCTTATTGTGTGTGTGTGTGTGTGCGCACACGTGCGTGTTTGTTTGTTTGTGTGTTACTGAGCCATTCGCCAGCCTTTAAGCTGATTAAAGGAAGGTGTGTTCAGCAGAAAACTTTATACGTTGCACAGTGGAGAAGAGTAATGACCTTACAGCCAAAGCCAATAGCACAACATTGAAAACAGGCTTTCTGTCACATGATAACTAGAGCACTCACTATACCATTAAAAAGACAGGACATGAATCCACTACACTGGATAATTGCTGCTCTACTCCTGCACCAGCTACATACACTTTTTGCACAAAGACAAGTGATGAGTGATAAAAGAAAAAACCTCTGGAACAGCTTCATTGCTGTTGGCATATATTCTCCAAGTGTCTGAACTGTACCAGAGGTATTAATACTATGCTTCTGAAAAAATATTCCTGCAGTTTAAGATTTGGGCTACGTCCTCCACGTCACTCCATTATCCTGGATTTTGTGAGTGTTAATTGTTATATGTGAAAAGTAGGCAACAGCATGTGATTCATACTCATTTTCATACTCAAGCACAAATATTTGGCTTCATGTGTTCTATATATCTGCTTGCTGTGTTTAGCTATTTTTTGATTAGATTTTTAATCAGTGTTTGGTAGTTTTAAACAAAACATATTGCTGTGACACGCAGTTTGTTTGCAACCTCTGATGTCTGAAAGTTAAGCAGGAGTTGACATAACACATAAAGTGCACAAAAAGTAAGGTTGTATGAATGCAAATGCCGTTTGTCTGTAAAAAGAAGTTTACGTTTTTATCTAATGTATCTTTCATAATTTTCTTTCAAATCTGTGTTCTTTTCTGCTAGCTGTAGTATCGTAACACAGGTTGAATGAGGTATGAAATCAAGAATGAAAACCTATCAGCGTAGCACTTAACATTTCAAAACTATTGCACGGTAAATGTCACAGTGGAAGCAGAGGATGCCTCTTCCCTTGGTGATAGTAAGTCATCTCATCTCTGCTGAAATAATGGGATATAAAATGGACGGTCATTTTTGCTGCTGAACTCTGTTAATGACTTTGCTGTTCCCCTCTCCCCTTTGTGCTGCTCTGCTTTCGCTCAGACTGACTGGCTGGAGGACGAACATCGTGATTGCTCCTAACAGTTTCACATCAGTAAACCCGTCACCATGGCAACAAAGCCCGTGGCCTGGCAGGAACAGGGTCCAGTCGACTCACTAAACGAGGGGGTCAATGATTCCTGGGCAAAGGGTGAAGTGGCTTCAAACGTAAGCCACATTTGCCCTCTGCAAGACAAAATAGCTCCCAGGGCAGAGCCTGAAGAGGACATAGATGTCCAGGAGCCTGGAGCTCAAGTTAAAACACTGCAGGAGAACCAAACATTCTCAAGAACTGAAACAGCAGACTCAACCAAATTGGAAAACCGAGATTCAACAAACCCAGAGAAGAGACATGTAGTGACAGAGTTAGAACAAGTTCCCAAAAGATTAGCGAAAGCATTACAGGCTCAGGAGGAAACTGAAAAGCTTGCTGATGTATGTAAGATTGCTTTCCCACCACCACTACCTCCTCCTCCCAACAGTGCCTTATCAACAGAAGACTGCTTTGAGAAAGAGGGCTTTTCCAGCCCAGAGGGCGAGGCGCCGGAATGGATCAGTGATGCTGAGATCATCTCAGACCCTGGAGAAGACTTTATGTCTCCTGATAACGAATGGGCACAGACACCCCAGCTCACTGAACTAGTTGATCGAGAGGTTGATTCAAGATATGAGGAGATAACAGACTATAATGTGACAGCAGAGGAGAATGACACACAGCTGCAATTCTTAACAGATGGTTTTCCCAACAGTAAACCTGAAAATAATACATCAGGGACTGCTCACTATTCTCCCTCTAACAATAACTGTTCAGATGATGTATATACTGTATGCTCACCTCCTTTTGCTGATGAAAGTGAGGAGGAAGAGGAAGTAAGGATGGATATTACATCTTGTCTGCAGCAATGGGCTGCACTCGATATCAGAAGCCAGCAACCTCCATATTCGGCCAGAGTCTCAGTTTTCACAGACCAACGGTCTGCAGTCGTGGCTGCAGTTCCCTCAGCTGAACAGCAGGATGAGCTGTTGCCCCAAAACCAATGTGGACTTACCCCCAAGGGACCAAACCAGGAAGCTGCACAACAGGTGCAGGGCAAGGGCTCTCCACCTTTGTCATACGTTACCATGGAGCTGCCCAATCAGGGCGGGACAGCTTCTCGTGGCTTTGGTTGTGTTGTAGCTGTGAGAGAAAGGCACAGTGGGGTGGAGGCAAGGACAGAGGGAGAAAGCAAGCAGACAGGTGAAGAGGCAGGACAGAAAGAGAGTGAACTCGGAAGGAGCAAGGCATCGAGGCAACAACATGGCAGAGGACTTTTAAGAGATTCAAAAATATTCCGCATACAAGAGCTTGAGACGGAAAGATATCCCACTGGTGCGTCATTTAAACACAGCAAACACGACAGAATGGAGAGTGACACGTGTGATGATAGCCAGAGCGACAGCGGAGTATCAGCAGACTTCTCCCTGTGCAACACTTCAGAGGGAAACACCACCATCTCCACAGGCACTCCAGCAACTGCAGCCAAAGAGACACCCATTGAAAGGGAGATCCGACGGTCTATAGAGCGAGAACACAGCCTGAGAAGGTCCAGGGGGCTGCCGAATCCACCCACTTCACCAGAGTATGTGGACATTCCTTTAAGAAAAACTGTTCTTTGCCAGTCACTCACTCCTAAGTTGGAGAGGTGTCAAGACAAAGACAAGCAGTTTGCAGGCAATAAAATGCAGCGTGAAATCCATGAGGAGACCCAGAGGGAACAGGATCTGGTCAAGCTTGGGAAAGTTCCAGGTTCCTATGACAAAGGCACAGTTCGCCAACTCAGAGAGAGAAAAGAGCTTTTTGAGGCCTTTCAGAAACACAGTGACTCAACTTTGACTGTGTCAACCGTGTGTAAAACTACATCCTGGTCATCAGCTTCAGACATTTCGACCCTGGAGAACCAGGAGGACATCTCATCACAGACCTTCACCATAGGAGGCTTAGATTTGGAGAGGAGAAGGAGTGTGGATTTGCTAAGTCCCAGAGAGAGCCCCACCTTGAGTCAAAGCGGGGGTTCAACCAACTCAACTCCCCGAGGACCAGGCTTCTCTGAGGGGATAGGTTACCAGGTCATCATCCGTGAGAATAACCTGAGTGTCCCAGCACAGAAGCGCCACCATGCCCAACAAAGGGCAGAGCCTGTCACCACAGTTGACTCTCAAAGTCCAAACATCTCATCAGCTGGGATGGGAGGACATGAGGAGGTTAACGGGAGAAAGCAGGAAAAGGAAGAGGTGGAGGAAGAGCAGGAGGAGGAGGAAGCACCCAAAGAGAACCCCTTTTTCAAGCTGCGCTCCTCAACAACTTTAGTTAAAGTGGAGAGGGATATCCAGGAGGCTCAGGAGAGGGAGAAGGAACTTCGTAAGCAGAGGATCAGCCTGTATGGGGGAACAAGGGGTGCAAAGGTAGTAGAAAGCAGAGGGGGGAGGCCAGCTAGCATTGATGTAAAGAGTCCCACATTATCTTCCTCCTCAATGAATGGACTGACTGTTCCTGACTTACCCGGCTCATCACCCAGGCGGGGAAGTGGACCCTCAGCAGGTTAGTGTAGCACTGAGTGATGGGTTATGGGTTAAAGTGTGTGAGGAGGGGGTAAAATTGATCCTACTTGCCTCCACATGCACAATGTGTTTATGTGTGTGTGTGTGTGTGGAGGCTTGTGAGTGTGGGTATGTGTGTAATTTGTTTTATCTGCGGTGAGATGATGAAAACCTCCTGAAACAGCCCAGTGAGCACATTATTTCACTTTTCTCATGGTCAGTGGAAAACCTCAAAATGGCTTTCGAATCCAGCGTTGGCTGCTACTGGCAATAATTTTGCACTGGAGGCCGTAATCTGGCCAACAAGAGAGGAAAATACTGTAACTCTATAATAAATGTAGCACCTAGTCTTGTCATATTAATTGCAGAGGCCTAGGCGAAGAACCATCCTGAGTCATATCACCACACTATTGTGTCAGCAAGAAAGGAGCTTGTCTGTGAAACCCAATTTTGGGATGAGGTCTAAATCCAGCATTCAAAAAGTGCATACGACTTGTTTTTAGTTCTTATATCCAGTTAGAGAAGAGACTTCTGGCAATAAGATTAAATGTCATATTTAGAGTGCTGCCTATACAGCCTACTTAGAGGGCTGGTAATTAACAGGTGTGATTTCATCTTTACCGCCAGGGATACTTGTACTTCTCTTGCTGGCAGGGGTGGGGTGAGGTGGGGTGGGGTGAGGTGGGGTGGGGTGGGGGTGGGGGTGGGTTGTGAAGTCAATAAAAATTACAACTATATCCATATATTCATATATCCATATCCTGAGTCATCTTTAATAGCTAACACTGCATGTCAGAAATGAAACTGCAAAAGGAATGAAGTCTTAATATGTAAAAGCGAATGAATAATAAGAGGTGAGGAATATATTCAGAAAACTGCTTAAAGTAATTAATTACTGGATGGAGTACTTAGCTATAAACAGACAATAAATAATGTCTCGCTTTTACTCCATCTGTAGCATTTAAGGTTAACATTTAATTCAAATTTAACAGTAACTTAAATTAACTAACAGTAACTAACTTAAACAGTAGAGTGTCACATTCTATGAGTTAAAAAATAGTCAGATTAGAGCAGATTGATCAAATCTGGAGCATGATGAAGTGTCACCAGTCATCACAGTTGAACAACAAATTGACAAAACTGACCAGGGTGTGTCAGTACAGGGCCTGAATGGCCATGTGTCAGTGTTGGGACATGAACAATTGTGTATTGTTTTTTACACAATGAGTTGTACAGCCTTTTTTTTAAAAATAATCCTCCATCTCTGGTGCCAACTTCCTCCTTTACTTTCACCATGTTCATGTTCTGTAAAATAAATTGTTTACCTTGACTCCTCCTGCATTCCTCTCTGTCTCCTCTCCCATTTCCTTTGCCGGCCGCTTCACCATGTTTGCTCTTTATTTGATTCAAGGAAGCTTTATTGATCGCAGGGTGGAGCACAAACAAAATCAGAGGAACACCTTTGTTTCATTCCTACTCTGCCCATGCCCTGCCTACTCTGACCTACCTTTTATTATCTCTTTCTCTCTCTGCCTTGCAGCAAACCAGTCGGTTGGCAAGTTTGGCATGTGGCCACCGGCCCAGGCTGAAGAGGAGAGGACTACCCAGCCAGAGGTGAGTCAGTCAAGTCAGACTTCGCATTGCAGTGAAGTTCAGACATCACAGTTTTCTTTTCTGTCTTTGCTATGTATCTCTGAAAATTCGATCACATGGGAAACACAAGGCTTCACAATCTCTATCTATTAATAAATCATTACTCCATAAGTTAAAACACCAACCCCCATCTATCTGGCACACTTGGTATAGGACATGCGAATGTAGGCAAATCGCCTTCTTTTGTCTCCCTCGAATTCAGGTTCCACGATCAGGAAGCTTTTTAATGGAGAGTTTACATAGCATGGGAAGTGCAGTGTGGCTTTGGGGTTCTCAGTAGCAAATGGTTCAATGAAGAAAGGCTCTCAGGAGGATCTCAGCATCTCTGCTGCACCAAATATGGGCCACAAACATCTGATAACATACGGAACACACAGTAAGGAGCTTATCTTTGCAGATAAGGCAAGAAGGCAAACAGCCCTGAGACTGAGACAGAGAGAGAGAGAGAGAGAGAGAAAGTCTGTAGAGTGGGTTTTTGTGTGGGCGGGAGTATGTGTGTGTGTATGTGTTTGCAGTCTATTGCAGAAAAAGAGGAAAGTCAATTGACAGTCCCACTGACTTTTGTCACCTGCCTTGAGGGTCTTGCATCTTTTTGAAACTGTGCTTTATCTGAATAAAAGTGAGTGCTGCCCCTTGGTTTTAGCTGCTTGATTCAGTGCAGGCTTTTAGTGGCGTGGTCCAGTTTGACATTAGCATGAGTGATACTTTGCTCTCTTTCCTCTCACTCCCTCCGACCTCTCTCTCTCAGGTGGTCTGCTCATTCTGAACTGTTCAGGAATATTTCAGGAGAAACTGGCCTCCGTTGTTGACTTAGTCATACCGAACATGGCCTTGGATCAAAGTCACATTAACCCCCCCCAACTTACACAGCTAATGATGTTCATCCAAAGAGATGTTCTGTGGAGGAAAAAAATCTTCCTACCCTTTTTAAATCTTTTTTTCCCCATTTTTTCCCCATGTTGGTCTCATCTCTTGCTCCCACACATCTGATGTTTCTACTCTCTAATTCTCTTTCTTTATCTACTCCAATGATCAATGTCTCCCTCCTCTTTTACACTGTAGTTTGCAGTCTCAGTCAAGCTGTTCTTTATTCCCTTTACACAGGCCCTCTTGAGTCCCCGCACCCCCAGGCAGAAGACCCCTCTAGTACAGCGCTGGGAGTCAGGACTGGTCAATGGTCACAACAAGGAAGACGACTGAGGAGACGCTGACAGAGCAAACTGAGGGAGGGAAGGCTTACAGAGACCTGTGGTTTTTGAAGTGGAGGGGTGAAAGACTGTGAGATAAAAGAGGAGCGCTGTGCACGGAAAGTGGGAGCAGAACATCGGAGGGAGCACAAACGACGAAGAGGAAAGAGAGAATGCGAAGTTAGAAAGAGGTTGGGGATTTAGGCTAGAAAGGGGGTCAGGAGGATTGGGAGCAAGGAAAAGGATTGGTAGTGGACTAAAAAACCCCAAATAGTCCTTCAGCAAGGAGGAGAGAAAAAGGAGGGCCCCCTATTAGTGGATGGGCACTCTGGTCTTCTGGTGTTGGAAATGCTGAGGGTGGTGAATATAAAAAACGATAATGATAACATGAAAAATGTAAATTTGGATGAAACATTACAACCTTAATGAATTTCTTCATCACTGGATTTTTGGAATAATAATGAGTTTTTATTTGTTGATGGAAATAGTAGTAGAAGTGGAGTATCTGATACTGACAGCAGCTTGAAAGGGAAAGTGTCATCACCTTTCAATGATGTCTTACACCGAGTTTATCACATCTGTGTCTAATCCAATGCAATCCCATACAACAACCATGCAATAAATCCTACTCATTCTGTTCAGTTTTGTATCAATACCATGGGGTAAATTTAGAGGCGGTGTTAGTGGTGGGGTTTCGTTTGACCACATTCAACTAGATCCAGTGTGAAGAGGCAGAACTCTCATTAATGTAGACCAGTGCTTCAACTTCAACACCAACTACAGGCCTGGAAATGCAGCTTCACAAACACATCTTACTGAAGGAATATTTTTATTTAATCACATTGTTACTGTTTTCATGGTTAACTGGCAAATCAGTACATGTAGGCCAGTGATATGATTTACTACACAGGCCTTAATCCATGAATAGCTACTTATTTTGTTTCTTTCATGCATCCCTATTCAACGTGGATTATAGTGCAAAAAGGCACCTTCTTAAAAAAGTGCAAAATTGAATTGGATTGCAGAGCTGATTGATGCTGCATACTACAAACCTAATGCTCAGATAATAGCTGCTCTGTTGTAAGATTTGCAACATGGTGCAATAAATGATGCACTTTGGCATGAAACTTGATACACGTTTAAATACTTGTCCCCTTTATTCCTTTGTATTTGTTTCAGACCGAGTCAGCTATCCCGTTAATACGTTCAGTGTTACTCTACTAACCCATATACCACAACAATCCGAGATTTAAGTCACCAGGGTCATTTCGGTACTTCTTAACCCATATAGCTGTGTTTGCTATGTTATATGGGTTATTTATTAACAAAAAGGGGATTTAATACTGAATAAATATTTTATACTATTAACACCTTTGTCACATTTAAGATGTCTAAAAGTTGGGAGATGTTTATGTTCATATTCCTCTCTCTGACCTAACAGAAGTGATGCTACATATGTTTTGTTCCGCAACATAAACGTTACAGATCCTCTGTGCAGTTACTACCAGCCTCATGTGTTGTCTTTATTTGGGTCCCTTGCACTGTAGCTCTGTCGGTGATCAAAGAGAAATGTGTTGCCATGGATACAGCTTTGAAAGATGCTCTTTGCCAGAATTAAGCAGCATAAATGCCTCAGTATGTGTTTGTGTGTGTGTGTGTGTGTGTGTGTGTGTGTGTGTGTGTGTGGTGCGTGTGTCTGAGCACGTGTGTGTGTGTGTGTGTGTGTGTGTGTGTTGTGTGTTGGGGGTGAGATCACGCTTTAGTGACCTCCCAATCTCCTGTGAATAATTTATCACCTCATTCTTAGTGGACGCAGCCCAGTGGTGACATTGCCAGTACATTATTATGGTGGAGCTGCAGCGACTTAATTGTTTAAAATTATTAATAAACTTCATTAGTCATCAGGCTACTTCCCTCATGTTACCACATTACCAGGCCTTATGGCATCACCAACTGCCTTGGTATTAAACCAATGTATATTCTGACAACGCATATAAAAATGAAGTATAGCAAATGATAAACATTCCCTGCAAGACCAAGGTTTGGCACGGAGTATGTGGATTGTGAAATATACAGTTTCTGTTTTGCCACCTGGGATAGAGATCAAAGATTTATCTACTGTATGCTCATGTTATCAAATATGGCAACCTAACCAGAGAATCGAACTGCACTTTCCAGGTTTACCTCTCGTCCCTGATAGCCAATCTGACTGCTTTTTAGATGTGGTGGCCAAATAATAAGCCTGCACACCTGTCTATCACCTGCTCAGCACAAGCCTCATTTCCATGATATTTCATTATCACTGTCTTCCAAAGTCCTGCTGGCGCAAAGTCATGGAAACGGCATTGTATGAAACAGTCGGCATTTAGAGGATTAGTCGCTGCTCATGTAATGCCTCTTTGTCAAGAGGACAAAGGTATGGGCAGAAGTGGAGGGGCTAAGTGTGTGTGTGTGTGTGTGTGTGTGTGTGTGTGTGTGTGTGTGTGCAGTTTTTAGATGTGATATGTTCTATACGTGCTTGTGTGTGTAGAAATGAACTCTCCCTTGCAATGGTGGAATAACCAAGTACATTCACTCAAGCAGTTCAATTATGTGTAATTTTACAGTACTTGTACACACTTGAGTGCTGCCATTCATGTTACTTCTGTTTGAATATATGCCATAGAGAAAAACAATACATTATCATAAATGCCCTGTTCTTTCCTAAGAATCTCCCAGAAGCTTTGCTGGAAAGAACTGTGTGCTTTGGTGCTAACTATTTACCGTTTACTCCACAGCTATTGTTACTTACCTTTTTCATGCAAAGCATGTTGTCTATCATCTTATAAAATATCTTATAAAATTATAAAATTATCTTATAAGATACATATACTGGTATATATTAAACACAACAGTATACCATATCAAGTAGTTAAAATCACAGTTGTACTCAGTATTTAATACACCTTCCACCACTGTAACTCTATTACCATATTACTGTAGCCATAAATACATCCAGTTCTGCTTCAGCAAATAGGCCAGTTTCATCTGTCAACACAGTCACAACCAATGCAGGCACTGTACCGTGTGTTTTAAGTTGCATACGCATAAAGTAAAAGACAGAAATTCTGTTCATGACAGAAACTTTATGCAGTCTGTGCTTGGTAGGAAGGAGAAGAGCTGTATTCATACAACACATCAGGCCACAGTGTAGGATACGTATTTACCTACGCACCAGGTTTAATACTGACGCTTTCAAAACACCTGCAATTCCAGTTTTAGTGACTGTCCTGTTTTAAATTAAACATAATAATACATGGTCTTTGGTTGGCCAACTTCTTTGAGCCCCCAGTTTATCTCGCTTTAGCACGAATCTGGAAACACTGACTGATAGGCTACTTTGAAATATTGTGCTCACTTTTCATGCTTTGTATACTTGCCTGAAAACTATCACTTTTAATAATTCACATTTGCTCATGCGTGTGAATGAATATAAATTATTTTACAAAGCTGTCTGAATACTGAGTGGTTCTCATGAAGCCACCAACAGAGACGGTAGTGTTACTCAAGGCCTTGAGCTGATGTGTCTGATATGGTCACAAATATGGACAAAGCAGCAGCATTATTCCTTGCCACAGTCTATTGAAGCCAAACATATGAAATGTAAGGCTACCTACCCTAAATCATTATGTTAGTCCTGACTTACTAAATTAATGAGGTGCATTGCATCATATTAAATTAAACTGCGAACACAGACCTGCTGCCAAAATTTCAGGGCGTACATGGGCCGCCAACACCTGCCATTGTCTTAGATTTCAGCACACGCCTTCATGTTCTGTCTCTGCATACACTCCTTTAGCTAATACACAGCATGGGGCGGCATTAAAATGGAAATAATCATGAGTTTCAAGATTCCAAATGTCATTTAATATCAACCTGACTCATAATTCAGTCTGTCTCAAGATGTACTCACAGGGTGAGCCTCTTACAAACCAGTGCACTGCGGGTGCAAATTAAGGTGCCGCCTCAGTTTATCACCATGTTGAAGTCATATATCAGATCAACAAATGCCTCTTATCTTATTCTGCCTATTATTCAAACAGATTTGCCAAATACTGTTATTTGGGGCTGAATAACTGAATAACACGGTGTGTGCATGTGACCACACGGGAAGAGTAAACTGTGACTCAGACCTGAACATGTGCAGGAAATATCAAGCAGACTTTGCAACCCTTAAAATAATCTAATTAATGTCGAAGCTCAGGTATTTTTTTCAGGTTGTTTCCTTTGTGCATGAACCAAAGAGGAATTCATATACATCCCCTATACACATGTCTGCCACTGATAGAGAGCTCTGAGCTGCCATGGAGGCCAGTAAAATGTAATAAAACCTCTGTGCAAACACAGAGTTCGCTTTCTGCTGAGTCCTGAAGAACAATGACAACCTTTCTCTGCTGAGTTACTGTCCGCCATAAAAAAACAACAACACATAGACAGGTGGGAGGTGTATCTCTCTCGTGAAGCCACCTACTTTCTTTTTTTCACACACTACTGAAGTCTCAGCACACTTATTTAGGGTTAATGCTTAACCCATCATCACGGGGCAAAAAGTCAGCTGTGTTGTGGAAATTCTCGTGAGCTGGAGGAATGAGCTCTCAGGAGACGGAGGATGTATATAGATCTCTAATTTAAAATAAGGTGGTTCTCTCCCTCCTAAACAGATGAACAATTCCATTGGAAACCTAAATCTGAAGAGCTCTGTGGAATAACCTTGATTACCATGACTACCACTGATGATTAGCAGGGCACATTCTGAACTGCAGATAAGTAGTGGAGTGCAGTAACCTGTGTGCCACCGTGTTGACACTTTTACTAAATGTGAAAATACAGACCGCCCAAAGAACACAGGTCTGAGGAAGAAATTCCTTCTCAGCTGGTAGAGTTTTTAGCTGCTGTTGCCGCACTGTGGATACACCAGGGCTATTTGTGCATCATGCATAGCAGAATCATTCTGTACTGAACACGGGGCCTGATCAGATTTGTAAATTATATTTATGTTGTTTTGTACTGCAGGTAGGTTTTTGACACTCACATTATATATATATATATATATATATATATATAAGCAGCGCCCTCTGCAGAATGTTTAACAAAACTGCAGGGATCCATTTTCAGAAAGTGTTGCTCGTTGCCTCACAATCACTACACCATGTGTAGTGTTTGTGTGCTGTGTTGTGACTCACATTATTAATTATTTATTATTTACTATGTCCTGGTCTGGGGTCAGATCATTTGTCCGAATTATTATGTCCTTAACAGTCAGTCTGATCTAACAGCCAATCTAATTAATCAGTTAATGAAAATAAGATTATTTGATATAAATTATAACATTATATAAGATTTTTCATTGCAAAGGATTATGTAAGCAGTGTGAACATGGTTTTCCTGTATCCCCACCTGAAGACAACCTAAAGAACCTTTTTGATTTGAAATGAATTTTCTAGGTTTTCAGGACTCACTCACTTATACTAAAAACAAGTAAACAGCTTAATCTGTTGGTGCAATTTACTGATAACAGTTCATAAGGCCTTAGAACTGGTGAATGTTTTATTATAACAAATAATCAAGTTGTAGATTTTACAGCATAGAGTCATTAGTTTGCATGTGTTTATGTATGTGTTCCACACTGGTGATATCTACATTGGATTTGCTTTCTTTACATATAAAGTATATTGTAATGCCTTTATGATAAACTAAGTGCTATATAGATAAAATGTAATAACTACAAAAAAGGGAAAATGTTGAAATCTCTGCATGTTGTTTAAAAACGTAAAGACTTGACATAACATTGATGGTGCTGGAATGCAAATGTACAAATAGAGCTATGAAATAATTGGTAATATTTGTACAGACAAAATAGTTCACACACACATCTGCCACATACAAACAGAAGAATAAAAATAATCATATCTATATTTAAATTCACTTGATCAGTTACATAGAAGATCAAACAAACATCATATCCTGTAAAACTGTACAAATTTACTGCTACACATGAAATAGGAACTTAGGAAACTGCTCTTCCTGTCCTGCTGTGTAACTCCAACCGATGCTACCCGGATATGACAGGATAAAGTATAAACACACACACACACAGAGAGAGAGAGAGAGAGAGAGAGAGAGAGAGAGAGAGGGAGACATTTCTAATGGATTGGGGTTGTGAATGTGGACAGAGGGTTCCATAATGAAGACCTTAAGGATGTCTCTGTGTCTCCACTGGTCCATTCCTGCACATAAATACACAAACACATATAAACAAACACTTTTTCCTGTGGCATAGGTCATATCCTACCACTGTTCTCATTGTTCATTACATTTTCTTTTGGCACAGTACCTGAATACAACACAATAAGCATATTGTCTGCATTCTTCTTTCCACACACATCTTTGCGTATTTTTAAATATCTTTGATATTTTGACATATTTCAACATCTTCCTTAACTTATTTTTTGTAACACCACTCCTTGCTGCTACAAATTCGGTTGTATATCTTGTACAATGACAATAAAGAGCTATCTATCTATTAGTCAGAAAGATTCCATTAACTTTTGTTGAAGCATTCAGTGAGCAAGCTTTTTTTCTCTTGCACTCTTCCTTTATTCCTCTGTGGGTGAATTGTTGCTGTTCTCTCTTGTCCTAATGTAACCCATCACTTCTTCTTTCCTACACTGCCACTGTTCCTGTATACACAGTAGGGTATGCAGCCTAGCCATATAGCTCGGTTCACCCTGCTTATTTCAAATCTGTATGCATTCATGGAGATTTGACTCATTTGAGTCTCGGACTGAAACAGGCCTCCTTAAAAAACAAAAAAGTGCACTTTCCTCGGATTCGCCAAACATCTGGAAGTCTCTAAGAACCCCCGCCTCCTCCTCATGCAAGTGTAAAAGCTCTGAACATAAACTGTAAAACTAAGTAACAGAGCCTGATCGGGAATGGCAACTTCTGAAATCCATCCGCAAATGTTGAAGCCTGAATCCACTTTCCCAGTCCCACTGGTGATGTCAGCATCCTGTCCTTTTAGGATGGATGTTCAGGAACAGTGCACAGAGAGAAAGAGATCACCTGCAGAGAGCCTTTAGCCTAATGAGAGCCATTCGTCGAGCTAATTAATGAAACTGATTACAACTAATGAGAGGCGAACCCAAACCAGGCACAACAGCACTAATGAGGAATATGTGTGGGTTTGAGTTGACAGTGTGTTTGGTGATTGGCAGTGTATGTGTGTGTGAGTTTGTTTACAGCACAGGGATCAGGGAAGTTTACAGCTGTTTATCACAGCAAATCTACAGGAGAAACACAGAGGCTGCAGGAATACCAGAAATACCGGAAGAAAGAGGTGGTCTAACTTCAGAGAACTGCACATGATCAACACTTTCTGTCTCAAATGAAAAGTCTCAGGAAGTTTGCTGCTGCAAAGTTAAAGGCGTATGTCTCAAAATACTGGTACAGAAAATTAAACATGAGGTTAAAAAAGGAGGGGGGAAGCTGTTGCAGGCTTAATCACAACTGGTAAATCATCCAAGAATTTTTAAATAAGAATTAGAGAGCTGGTTTTTATATCAGTATTTACCTGAGGGATGTGGCTTGAAGTCCTGAGTGTAAGGTCTGTAAAGACAATGAGTAAGCACAGTAACAATCACTCAGTTGTATCCGTTTAATTCTACTTAAAAGACTGATATCAGTATTTTGGAGAACTACTGAAAAACCTCCCAGAAAATAAGAGGAATTAATAAAAAAGAAACTTAAATAACGCCAGAGGAGGAAGTGTGGGAAAAACTCACCAACATGGTCATTAGCATGGACTTGGGTCCAGAAGTGTGCTTCCTGTCTGAAACAGTTAAACACAGCAAGATTTAAAACCACAATTCCAGTGCTGCCCCAAAATAATACATCTAACAGTATGCACTAAGTTATAAGCAAATCAAATCTCAGGAGCTCAAAAAAAACTGTACCTTTTTTTCTTTTTCTCAGCTTCTGCTTTTACTATTATAAAGAAGTGTGAAAAGAAAATAGAGAGGGGTAAATCATAAATTTCACAAAGGATGGTGTTCATGGTGGTGAGAGAGCAGATATCCATGCACGAATATAAGTACCTTTCCTGTGTACCACCACAACCACCAGCACCACTGCACAGAGGAATAATACCACAGCAGAGAAGGAGCCCAGTACAAGAGGCCAGTCCACACCTGAAAAATCATGAAGGCATAATTGCAAAGTATTTTTCATTCAGGATCACTGTAGTAGAAGCATGATTCGGGGTAGCTGCACCTCAGAGAGAGTCCCTCAGTAATCTCTTTGACCTTTACTTACTCCCTCTGAGAATTCATGTATGAAATAATGGCCTTCTCGTATATGCCTACCTGATGGTGAAGTAGGGGGGATTCCTGAAACATAAGAATAAACAGCAATTGGTCGAATTTTCGGTATCAAATTACACTTTGAACACACCATACACGCACTGTGTGAGTTTAAATGTGTACCTTTGGTTACAGCCAGAGAGTGGCTGCGCTGAGAGTGGCTCCAGGTCTTTCCCAGAAGGACACTGTACTGGCATTGGTACAAAACCACAGGAGTGTCCTGGACAGGCACTGGGAAAGTGGCCTGATGGTGGGTCACTTTGGCGTGATGATTGTTAATGGGAAGTTTGTTATCTTCCAGATAAAGGGAGAACACAGCACCAGGGTAGGCAGGAGACCCCGTGCAGAGCAAATGCCAAACATCTGTCTTCTGTTGGAGAACAAGGGTGGGCAGCAGGAGTGTATCTGGCAACAAATAAGACCAGAGGACACAATAGCTGGAGTGAAATGTATAAATGATTAATGTATTTATCAGTAAGTTGGTCCACTAATCGGTTAGTCAACTGACAGAACAGGAAAACTGAAAATGCTGGTGACTGTGGGACTGTTGGTTAAACAAGCAATGTAAATATGCCAACTTTGAATATGGCAAATTGTTGTCATAATTTATTAATAATACTAATAAAAACTTTGATTTACATAGTGCTTACAAGTGCTTCAAAAAAGTGCTTCACAGAAAAAAAACACTTCTTAGATCAATAACATAATAGTTTAGTGTAAATAACGACAAATGTAATATAAATATTTAAATATAAATAATTTTTGGTAAAGTAACGACTTAAAGAAAGTCAGTGAGCAAACAAAAGGGATGCTGTTTCAGAATTCCTGATGTCCTGTATCACAAAGTTCTCTGGCACACTCTCACCTGTGATGATGACTTGAACCGGGTTGCTGGTAGTTGAATTTAATATTTGCCTCTTGTTGGTGACCTGGTAGATGCAGGTATACTCTCCCTCCTCTCCTCCCGTCACCGGCCCCACGGCAAAGACTCCCGGCTGAGGCTCAGCACTTGACACCAGACCGGCCTGAGGCTGCAGGACGACAGACGTCGCCTTCGTTCGGTCAGTGCTCCGCAACAAAAGGAAGGTAACGGGCCGGTGGGCGTGGAGAGACTGGGAATTAAGATGAGGTGGAAGAGCAGGGACTGAGCAGGTGAAGGACAGCATGTCTCCAGATTTCACCACACCAGTGGACGGCTCCACAGACAAGACGGGAGGAGGGAAAGACGGTGTGGAGCGAGTGGGGGCCTCTTCTGGAGAAATACAAGTGGGCAGAGGTTATCTATGATTCAAACCATATGGTATGTCTACACACATTTTGTGGCCTCAAAGATTGTCACATGTAAAACCAGACTGGCAACCCTGTCAACCTTGGTTTGCCACTGACTGTAGCCAAACTTCCTTGCATTACTATCAACACTGTAAGCCAGTACGCATTGTTTTCAATGTGATTTTTTTCTGTGTGGTTTCTATATGAAGTGCAGGATGTAACTGCAGCTGAACACACCCACAGGGCAGGAGACAATAAGAAACCACAGAGGGGATCTGCATGCAGCAGTGCGCTTTTTGGGGTTAAAGAGGAGCGGATGGAAGTGTTTATTATTCTGTACCACATGCAGAATCACTACTAGGTGCAAACTGAGACTACAGACTCTATTACATCTTTTTGCTTTGTCCTCCACTAGTTTCTTGTCTCTTTCTGTTTATTACAATAATGATTTGTGTGATATGTTTGTCTTTTCAGTACAGTCATGAACTGTGTACAGTAAGTTCAAATAAAAGTTACAGAGATGGTATTCTGTCCACTTTGTCAGAATCAGGTGCTGATGGAATTTCTCTTAAGATATGCATTTCTTAAAAAAAAAAAAATCCACAAACCATTTTGGTGCTCCAGTCGCAAATAGCGACTGAAGGCGCTGTAGTAGCCTCCCTGGTCCTTGTACAGGCAGCAGAACAGCCCGCCTAAATTCTCTTCCTTTACCTCAACGGTGAACTGAAACTCCTTAGCACCGGACTGCAGCTCCTGAGAGTCCACCTCAATGAACAAGACCAGGAAACAAAAAGTCACAGGAGTCCAGTGGAAGTGCAACACAGTCCAAAGCACATGTGCGCACACACACACACACACACACACACACAATTACCTTCTCTCTGAACCTGTACAACATGAACAGCACCCCATGATGGCCCTCTGGGACCTCACAGATCAGGACCACTGAGTCCTTAGACCTCAGGTGGATGTTTAGAGTGGGTGGTGGAAGAGTGGGAGGGGAAGTAGAAGCAGAAAATCTCCCTGGACAGAAGAAAGAAATGTGTCAGAAGTCAGCTGAGTTTCACACATTTCATGTGAGACTAGCAAGCAGGATGTGTAAATGCACTACTGTTATTGCCACATGCGATGATACTCACTCTGTATCAAACGTGATTGTAGCTGATGAGATACTTAAAATAGAACATGAAATTCTACTGTAATTCTACTTTTGAGTACATTTAACAGAGAAAATTTGTTTTTGAGTATGATTATACAGTACATTGTTTGCCAACTTCACCATTGTTTGCTTCTTCTATACGCCCCAGTAATAGGTAAAACCAGTAAATACAAAGTATGACTGAAAAATAATATTATAGAGATACTTTTTAGACTAAACGGAAGAAATAATGATGCGTTTCAAAACATTTATATGGTAATACTTACCCCAAAGTTGTACAGAAGTAAGTATCAGAGTGTATATCCAAAGTGATTGTCCACCACTAACAACCTGCATCTTTGACATAAGAAGAAGACTAGCAGAAGTAGGACAGCACCTACAAGCGCGGACTGCTCTCCCTCTCTCTCTCTCTCTCTCTCTCTCTCACTGTCTGTCTCTTCCTCTCTCTGTTTTCTTAATACATGACATCATCTTAAAGACAGAAAGATGGGGGAAGGCAGACCAGTAAACACACTTCCTTTTTTGGAGCCCGCTGTTCAGATGCGCGGTATGACGGGAATAAATAGCAGGCCAATGTCTCACTAACCCACTAAAGGAGAATGTTGTGGGGTTGCCACATTAATTGAGACTTAGGGAAGTCTGTATTATGTCATCTGGTGGCATTAGGATGTTATAGTTGCATATGATAAGAAGTTCTTCGCGAATGTCCATTATCAACTTTATAGAACTAGTTATGCTGCAGTTCAACATCAGAAAAGTGTTACTCTTTCATTTTAGTGTTTTAACTTCTTGGAATTGATATGTAATGTTGTGCATTTCCCACTGGGAATCTTATAAAATTGTATTATGTAAATTTATGTATTTGTGCAATTTTCACTATACAAAAAAGCAGACTCCAAAGTTTTGGGTGAAGAAAAAGGGGAAACTTGATAACAGAGGAACATTAGATGGAACTAGATGTTTATAAATTGTGTCAACAACTCCAAACTTGAATCTGTGTGAAGCAGAAAAAGTTCAGTTTGTGTAACTGAGGTACTGGAACTCAAGCCCAAAGCACAATTAAAGTACACATTATAAATATAATGCATCTCAAAGTGGTAAAAAATTCCTAAAGTTGATAGGGGCACAGATTTAAATCATGTTACTCTGGAAAGACTCATTTTTCACTTCATGTCAGTTTTCAGGGTCATTGTCTGGGCTGTGTTTCAATGACGGTGAAGCCAGTTGTAGAGTGGCAGTAAATCTCATCATTAAAATATTCCCAAGTGCTGGTGTTTGATGATACACTGCCACCTTTTATAACGAGAGGTCTAAAGAAAATACAAAAAAAATTTTAAGATCACACCACCTGTATTTCACAGTTCCTGCCTGTTAAAGAAAATGGGTTTAACAGGATGACCATAAAAAAACATTTGCTGCTTTTAATTTTTAAGCATTCATGTTTTGTAAGTGCGCCTTGTGTGTCATTCCCACCAAGCAAATACGCAAGGAGAGGCAAACACCAAATACACATGGCAATAACTGATGGCTGCTGGTGAGCTGTCGGTATGTTTTTAAGGAAGAAGGAAATGCAACCTCTGAGTCATTCTCCAAATAATGGGGAAAGTTCCCCCATTTTAACCATGAATTTTCGCAGAAGGGTGTACGTCGAGAGAGGATTTTCTCTCCTTCATCACACAGACATACTCAAAGAAATGCTGGAATCTGTGAAATAAACACCGGTCAATGCAGACATCGCAGCCACCCTTCAAATTCATCAAAAGCAACAACTGCTTATTTATCCTGCAACCCCATATGTACAATACAAAAATGGAGTTCTTTCTCCTCGTACAGTAGCACAGCATCTCTTCATCAATTAGTGATTTTACATATGGGCCTTTCATGTGATCCAGAAGCTGCTGGTTTCCATTCCTCCAATTAACAGCCTTTTTGGATTGGTTTGGATATAATGTACAGTATGAATCCACTTAATCGTCATATAAACTGTTAGGGGCCCACACGGACCAACCAGTATGGCTGAAGAACACTGAAGAAAAACAACAATTTATTTTTTTTTTTTTTAGCTCTTCCCCCACTTTGAAGAAGACTTGAAATAAACTCTGGGGTCCCTAATGGTCGGGTAACTCTGGCCTCTTTGCATTTCTTTATGCTTGTTTACATCCTATAAACAAATAGTAATATTATCTGCCATACTCAGGGGGAAAAAATATGAAAGTGTCCTCGAAGGTGCCTGCTCAAAGGTAAACTTCTGCAGATGTTGTTTGTCACATAGTAAATTGTATACTTTAATTCCTGACTTCTGTGCACTTGGAAAACAAATACATAAATAAAATCAGTACACCAGCATTGTTCGCTGAAGCAGTTCAGAACACCTGGCAGGAGGAGGAAGAAGTGCTGGCCTCCTCGCAGAACTGCCACAGCGAACAGCACCGCCGCTTTGGGAATTTGTCCTCTTGTCAGCCGGCATCGCTCGCTCCTCTCGCGCGCGAGCAGACAAGCAGCGGTTCACGAGCCCGTGCGTCGCGCGCACAGCCCGGGCGGTCTGCGGACGACGTGGTGCTGGTTGCGTCTTAGTGCCAAAACCCGCCGGAGTTGAAATGTAGCCCCTCAAAGTGCGCGGTAAATAATGATGGCTGATGACTTTGCCCCCGAGCCGGAGCGCCTGCTCATGTTTGTGGCGAAACTCAAAGAGGTGTTCGACGTTTGCGACGAGGACTCGGACGGCTTTATCCGCCCCGAACATTTGGTGCGGCTGGGTTCTCGCCTGGGGCGAGGAGAACAGGTGAGCGAACACGTGAACCTGGACTTTTTCTCAAGCCACACGTTTTCGATTTTAACGAATCGAGGCGCTGCAGGCAACCGAGTAACACTCATTTTTCTGAGATTTAAGATATAATTACGGTCTCTCGCTTTTCTGTGCGGTGAAAAAGTATTATTTTGACACGCCAGAAGCTAATTGGATGGAGCTCGTCTGGGCCGCGCTCTTGCAGTTAATTAAAGTTTTCCAAGCTGGAGCCAAAGCGAAGAACCAAGATGTTCCTCAGCAGTGCGGCCAACACTGGGAGCACTGGCTGTGACAGCCTGATGGTCCCTCTGAGCTGAGCTGGAAGTTCACTGAAATACTTAAGTTTTCACTGGAGCAGTGCAGGATTGCTCAGCACTCCCACTAAGTGCTAGTAATGGCAGGTGCAGTATATCATTGCATTTCTGAGCTGATGAGTTGCAAACCGTGAACCATTTGGTTTCACTGACAGAATCCAACAAGGATACTAAGGATATGCAGCTGACATAAATGTAAACCTGAGGAGCAAGGGAATGATGGGTAATGATGATGGTAATGATGGGCAAACTGAGATCTGAATATCTGCAAGGAGGAAGTAATGTGTTTTGGCTGTATATATCTCGTCCACCAGTGAACACTGACAGTTTTTATTTTTCATCTGTGAAAGGTATCTATCTTGGTCACAAGTTGTGTTTTATTGCAAGAATTGCTGTCAAAAATGCATGTTTATATTGCATGTTAGAAAATATTAGCTGACAGGATGTCATCAAAGTTTCAGTATTGGTGCTCAAAAGGTCAATATCTGTGCTATAAGAGAATCCCTAATATTTAGCTTTTTCAGGCCATCTAAACCTGGTTACACATGCTCATGAAGCTCCAGCCCCCTTCATCCGTAAACAGGTCACGGAGTTTAGAAAAGGGGAAGTGGATGGACGGAGTGTACGTCTCTTAAATCCCTGCTTGGAGATTGTGGAGAAAGGACAGACTCGCCTCTTTAAGCGAGTCTGTCCTTGAGGCCGTTGATGAGGCCTTGAGCAAGCTTCTGAACCTCTTACATCTTATTGACCAAAAAAAGCCTAGAATCTGCTTGTTAGTATTGGGTAACATGGGTTTTGTTAAAGTGCCTTTGTTAAGATGCTGTTTTTATTTGATGTTTGAAAGTGTCCTTTTTTAAATCATGGTTTGATCCTGAAAGACACGGCGACGGGTTAGGGTTGCGAAATAAAGGAGCTTTTAATGTTATGAATAAGGGATATTAGAGATGGTCTTTTTTCCATCAGTCCATGTGTTGCACATCCCTCGTGCCTCTGTGTCCCTTCTGCATATCAGGGGTAGTTGAACGCTGTTGCTGATTGGCTCCCCAGCGTTGTGTTGCGGGACCATTGTGGAGGCACTGATTAGCTCCTTGGGGAAGCCTTTCACCGGCCTGGGAAATGTGTCCTGTTGGTTTAAGTGGATGTAATTTATAACTCAAGGACCTGCATGTTTGCAGGGCCTGCACGGTATAATGCAATGCATTTTACACTTTCGCAGTCCAGCGCATGATCACGGCCTCTCATTTATCTTAAAGTAATTGTGCCTTGAGTATGCTGCTGAGTCTTTTGTACTGAAGGTGATTCATAATATACACAAAAACATATTTTTTAATAATGATCACATGACCCTCACAAGGTGCATGAAAACAAATGCATGCAAACTGCAGCCCTTCTGTTGGTTTGTATCGGCTAATTGACGCACACATTTCATGCAACAGTCTCCACTTGCACGTGTTGCCCGTTTGCGTCATTGCCCTGCATGAGCGAATCCCACTGGCTGCTTCGTAACCTGACCTACTAATGTACACACTGGGCGTCGCTCTCCCAACCGTACAGTCACGTGCAAATGTGCATGCACACACGCATACATACACACACTCCCATAATCCTTCAGTTTTCTCCCCTGACCTCTTTTCTCTCCCCTTCACTGTGTCCTTAAAACTCTGAGGACAAGTCAGAAGCAATTATCCAGGCTGTCAGCAATCTTGAAGAGGACTGGCTAAATTATACAAATCTGCTATATTTGGGTTTGATCCAAATAGATGATCCTTGACCTTAGTTGTCCAGTGACCTCATTTGAAAACACATCAAAATGCTTCAGTGAGCACCTACAGTGCATGTGACCCATTTGCCCGGGCAGTGGTTGTGAGAATGATTATGATATTATAGGTAAAACCACAGCACCCTATTTCTATTGTGCCCCACCTTGACTCGAGCACCACCTTTCGAAGTTGAAGCCTCAGGGTCCGACCTCAGTTTTCTGTTTATTTTTCAAGCTGGGAAAACCCCCGTCCAAGCATGTTTCAATTTCAGTCAGAAACCTTTTGCGTAAACTGGTGTCTGTTCAAATCCAAGTGGCTGTGAGCAGCTTTCAAAGAGAATGGCGCACTGTTCGACCGCAGCGCTGAATGCTCGGTGTCTGCGGCCCCCTGTGGATGTGAAGGGCTCATGAGTGAGGTTGTGCATGAACTTGGCCATGTCTTAGCCACTTTCATCAACGTGTGATATCCCACTGCCTTCAGCCTTTCTTCAAGTTGAAAGTTATTTACCAGAAGTATAATTGTTTTTACTGTGGGCAGTTTTAGCCTTGATGGTGATGGCATTTTGTCATTTCTGCCAGAAGCTCTGTTCATTGATGGGCAAACATAACGACTGACCGACCAACAGACAGTCTAATTGAGGAATGTACCCTGACAACATCTGGCCAAAAGATCATGTAAATTATTGTACATTATTGTGGTTTCTGGCGTATATTCCAGCATGACCTCTTACAATTTTATTAAGTGTAATTATTGGACCAAGGTTTACAGTTTCACTCAAGAAAAAATCTAATGGGCCCCCTGAAGATGCTTCCTCTCCATTTTTGACATCTGTGCTTCACGACCAGGCCAAATATAAACTTTGAACATCTGATATATCTAATGGGAGTCATGCAGTCATAAAATTCAACCATGTTGATTTTAATGACTCCATGTCAGCTAATAAACTGATCAGACTCCAGTGGGGCTATAAACTTTGTCTTGTTTTCAAGATGATAACGTCAGTAAATTGTTGTCATTGAGATATTTATTGTTGGGATTATAAACCTGCAAGGTTATAACATCTCATGTGAACCTTTTTTTCATGATGTACCATCATTACAACGTAAATATATTTCCTCTGTGAGCACGGAATACATATTTAGCCTTAAGCCTTTTGAAAGGACATCCGAGTGTTTGATGAGAATTTTTGAAAGAATTTTTGATGGAATATTGGACCATCCCTTTTCCACAGGTGGAAAGTTTGGCCAAATGTCTGCAACCCGACTCGTGTGGGAGGATCAACTTCAAAGACTTCTGCCGTGGAGTGCTCACCGTGAAAGGTTAGAACGAGATCAAATATGGCAACTGGTGGACTACATTTTTCATGTGTGTGCATATTCACCTCACATGCCGATGTGCATAGCAGTTAAATTGTTAAACGAATGTTGCTAAATTGCAAACGAATAAGGAAGAGAAATCTGGTCACAGTGTAGAAACTTCTTAAAGTTTACGTTTCATCATTTCTACTCATGTTTGACCTAAAGTACAACAACAACCAAAATGTACTATTGCCATACTAATAAGCAGAATGTTGTCAGCACTGGTGTCAGTATAGTTTGAATACTGAGCGGGCACTTTTATCCAAAGTGGTTTACCTCTGCCTTTCATTTGCGACATGGCCAAACTGCATCAATGCACAGATGACAGATGGCTGCCTGCATGTTGGGCTGGTAGGTCTTCTGAACCAAACTCACTCTTTCACAGTCCTGTTTTCTTAGTATTGTGCTCAGACTGAAAGCGTAAAACCAGGTCAGCTTGTCCACTACGGTGGACTGAGGCCAAACATGACAGAGGAGCCGACTGAGCCTGAGCAACGACACTAAGTTATTGTGGAACAAACTGGGTTTCTGGTTCTGCATTGTTGTGTGGTATTGAGTTACCTGGCAGTAATGTTAAGATGTTCGTTTAACGCTGTGTGGGCCCCACAGTGATGTCCATTAGACTTCTGAAGCACTGTTGATCATCACAAAACCCCATAAAGTCTATCCATTGTAACTCTGACATGCATGGGAATATCTGATCAAATCACAAAGATGTGTAGTGCAGCAAAAATCAGCTGCTTGTCGAGTTTCAACTTTATTTTTCTGCCAGCAGCTGTTATCAGCTTCATCAGGTTGAATGGGTCCAGGTGAATACTAATGCCCCTCCATAATCCCTGGACATGTAAATTTGTGCTAACAAGTTCATCATATCAGCTAAAAAGATGTTGATGTGTCACTGACAACACATTCATAACTTGCTCCATCTGCCCTCAGGTGCCCAAAGAAATGAGTTATAGCTGGTCTGAAGCAATGTTTTTGTTCCACACACCAGTTTGAATTGTACTTTGTTTGAGAAAGTCCTGCATGTTTTACTTTAAGTTACCCACACACTACAACACACTACAAAACCAGCATGCGAGTGCCTCATCCCTAAGAACACACAACATACGGGTGTATTTATTAGTTATATATTGTGTGTTTATCATCTTGCATAGCACTGCAGATTGTCAAGCAGACTGAGATGAGTCATGAGTGATCCTTTTCTTTGCAGGTTATGTCAGCATGATTAAGAAATGTGAGGCACAGTTCATCACACATGAAACCCCCCAGACTTCCTGTCAGGTAAGGTTTTGAAATGTGCAGTGTGTGTGCTTGTATCATTCGTTACGTGTTTGTTTGTCACTGACACGATCTCGCCCTTACATCATCACATCTCTACTACTGCAGGATAAACCCAGATTAACTTCAGCTCTCCAGTACATGAGGTGAGCGGAGGGTGAATCGCCTTACCATCAGAATCTACAGAAAGCACTCGAAAGCTTCTCTGTGTTAGTTTTACAATGCAGTTGTGCGCATTTAAGCAGTTGTTGGAGGAAGCATTGTGAGATGTTGTCTGTCCACTTGGTGGGAGTATTTAGCCGTGGATGTTCACTCTGGAAGTTAAATATGGACACAAGGCAAATCATCTATCAGGATCACTTATGTTATCACTAGAAACATCCAAGGACTGGTTGCATTTTTTATAAACTGTTGGATTTGGGCTTGAAAATAAATTCGATTTTGGCTTTCAAGAACCCTCGGTTAAAAACATTTTCCTAAATTCTATTGTCTCCTGTGAACATTTTATTAGAATTACATTGATTCTACAAGTTATCTTTCAGTTATTCAGATAGAATTTTTTACAGATCTGGTAATTAAGTTTAATGTCCTCGTGGTATTGTCCTATGTCTTGTGTTTGATGTCCAGATACACTGAGATAATTGATTTGTTCCAGCACTCAGAGGAAAGGGCCCTGGATGTTACAGTGGGACACAGATTTCATAAATTCCCGCTGCTGCTGTCTTTGTGCAATGTCACTCCCTCCTCACATCAGTAAGATCTGTACCATAGCAACAGAGTCAAATTAACGTCACCTCAACTTCATCATTTAGTATTAACACCTGCAGAGCATTCGGTACAACAGTTGGCATCAATTGTTTTTTATGTTAAGTATAAGGCACCCATTTCTCTTTAACATTTTTACTTGTTTATTTAAGGTCAAACTTTAGATTGTTTGTCTTGACGCCACAGGGTTTGGAAACTTAAGAGTCATTTCACTGCCACTGGTACAGTATAACATTTCATTCTACCAATGGAGAAGTGCTCTTGAAATATTCACACTGTGTGAAATGCAATACACTGAGTGCTGCCTACCGACTCTTTTATGGGCAACACAGAACACTTCTCTTTTTTTTTGTTTTCGACTGCATTTTCATTTGTGCACTTCCCTGTGAGACGGCTTATAAATGGCTGCAGGATAGCAGTCATACCATTTTATAATCTGAGACGAGGTGTGCACTTTTATCCAAGATTACATTTGACTGCATATCATTTTCACCACACGCTGACAAGTAGGTGTGATTTGCGGTTTCAGGTATGGGTTTAATTGGGTGTTTGAATAAAAATGCATTGCGCTTTGACCTTGATGACTAGGGATGAAAATTACAAACGGCGAGGATAATTTGCGAGACATTGTTGCAGAGGGCTGTGATTAAGTAGCTATGTAAATGCTGTTTGTTGACGTGAATGTTGATAGCTGTTGATTTGAGAACAACTTGCAGAACTGATCTGTCGAAAGGTCAATTCAGTCTTGCTGATCTCAGACTTCACCCTGTTTTTTATGGTTTGTTGTTGGGAGTTTTGGTCAAAAAAATACTCTTAGGTTTTAAGATGGATAGAGATAAAATGAAACTAATAACTACCGTTTAACCTGCTGAATGATACCACTTTATTAACATCTCCTTATTTCATTTTCACGTAGAGGAGGCTGCTTTCTCTCTGTGTTGGATGAAGATATTTTTCAAAATTATTTTTATGATCCATAGAAGCCCAGTTATTTGACGTCTGGGGTGTCCAGGTGTGGGAAAGCAGCAAGGTTGTGTTGCCATAGCAAGTAGTGGGAGGAATCCCTGTGTGTGTGTGTGTGTGTGTGTGTGTGTGTGTGTGTGTGTGTGTTAGGGTGTGGGTGGAGCAGGGTGAATGGTGAAGTGTCTCATTATTTCAAGAGATGTTGTAGTTGAGGATTTATTAGCTTGCTCTCTTCTGCAGCTTGGGTCCACACACACACACACACACACACACACGCACACACGCACACACATGCATGCAGGGGAAAGACAGCGTGGCCAAGGCAGGTGCTGGAATGAATTTTGGCACGTAGCAAAGACAGATTAAACTGGTGCACTAAGCACCTGGGAGGATACATAATGAGGTGTGTGTGTGTGTGTGTGTGTTCTCGGGAGTGGGGACTTGGCCTAGATGCTCAGAGCTAGAGTAAAGGACAGTGATAGGAAGAAAGGAAAATAGAAAGGAAATATTTTATGGAGTGAAAAGACAGAAAATGAATCATGTCCTCACATTGGAGATGCTCAAACTGTACTGTAATATACAAGTGATAATTGGAAGCCCGTGTTGGTCCACACACCACTCATCTTAACCAGCAGGGAGCCTCAAAGAAGATGACCGTGAAAATATGTGAAAGCTGCGTGGTGGCCCAGATATGCGTAGCCACTGCAGAAAAATAATCAATAATTTACACCTCATTTGTCCTCTCATGGAGAGAGGGGTTTTTTTCTCCTCAGGGTCTCCAGCAGGTCAGAGGACTCGTCTGAGCTCTCTGCTTCAAACCTGCTTTCCCTGTCAAAGCTTGTCCGCTGTTTCCCCTGTGTTTTCTTCATCACTCGCTTGATTCGTTTTGAAACACTCTCAGCGAACACACACCCTCCCTGGGTTATCGTCAGACATGGATTTGTTTGCGTGTGCGTGTATGTTGGTGTTGAGGCTGCAGGGGTGAGGGTTTGCAGGTGGGATGTAAGCACAAAACCTTGTCCTGACTTCATCTTGTCCCCTCATCTCTATTTTTTTTTTTTTTAAAGTTCCTCTCTAATTTTATCTCCAACCCGCTGTTTCACATTTGCTTTTGTTTAGAGGATGCCTCCTGCTTTTACCCATCACTCCCCGGTGCACTGCTGCGCCCCCTTTCTGTTTTGCACATGCATCTCCTATCCTCTCTCTTTTCTCCCTCGCTCGTGCTCCTTTTCTTCAATTTCTCGTCTTTTCCCCTATTCCACCATTCTTTCTCCTACCTCCGTCCACATATTAGCACTTCAGATCAACCGTAAGGAGGGGATTGCTCTGCAGTCATTTCATGGTCTGATTAAAAGAGCTACGACGTGGGGGAAAGCGAGGCAGAGGGGCGGGAACTGAGACGAGCGCCAGGAGAGATAACGGCAAAAAGTTGAAAGACAGACAAACAATACGGGGATGAAAAAAGGAAGCTGAAACAAACAGAGAGAGAGTACAAAGGGCATGTTTGCTGTTTACCGCTGTTTGTGCACAGTGGGAAAATCAGCCAGCCGAGCTGCACTGCAGACTGTGAGGCAGAGGAAACAACCCTGTCACTGCACAGCCGAGCACTTCCCCATGATAACTATGTACAAAGCCTTCGTCAGAGCTGCGTGTCAGATGCTCTTTTTGCAGCAGAAGTTTGTTTAAAGGCCAACATCAGTTTTTTAAAAAAAGTACTGTATTCATTTTTTAGTTCATGCAGAATGCATTATTAAGTTGTGTCGTCCGTCACGTGGCTTATGTCACTGCAGCTCTGTTACATGCAGAAGTAACATAAACCACAGTATTAGTCGTCTTTTTCATGACCTGCGTTTGAGTTTACCTGGGAAAAAGGCGAAAGTAACACATTGCTAGGGCTCTTTGAAAGGGGCTCAAGGTTGGTTGTTGCGTCGACAAGGTGTGAGTGAGCGAGTTTGACATGAGGGATCGCCTTTCACATCGTGTTGCCATTCAACAGTCAGTGTTGTATTTTAACCACGACCACAGTCATTACCTGACCCTAACCAGGAGCTGTTTTGTCTAGACCTATTCCTTCCTTAACCACAGTGGTGTCAGATCAGAAAACAGTCATGAATCATTTCTGTAACCGTCATATGGGTTTTGGGAGGTGGCGACAAATGATTTTGTCTCTCTGACTGAGGTACTGGACCTGCATGGGCTGACAAGTATCATCTTGGAAGGTAACGACAAAACAACATATTTGATCATTTTTATTTATCATCCACATCGTGGTGAAAGTATGACTGATGACAGGGAGGGGTCCGCTCCCTCCCAGCAAACAGAAAATGTGTAATAAATCACGACAAGGCGTGTAGGGTTTAGTTTGGAGGGTTGGAGGGACTGCATCTCCCAGCAGGCCTGGGTATGCTTGGGTGTCCTCCCATGAGTATCTGGTGGAAGTTGTTTGGGTGTTTGGGTTGCATTGCTCATCGTTGTTGCTACTGTGGCTCTAAGGATCTAAAAAAAAAAATGGATGGATCGAAAATGAACTGATAGTAAAGCTAGGGAATTGTAAATGTTTTAGGTTGTCCTGTGTCACAGTTTCAAAGTTTCAAAGTTTCCTCAGCAGAATGTGTAGCAGCACCACTGATCTGGTTGCATCAGTTGTTTAATGTCAGATTGAAACTGGAAAGAAACTGCCTGTAGCCTGTTACTTGTAGACACACGTTTCTGTTCTGTGCATTTCTGTGTGTGGTTTGTGTTTTGGACAACCTGCCACTGAGTGCCTTGAATGTGTCACACAATTATGTGAGGCTTGGACAATCTGAAACTGACACGGTGAACTTTCTGGCCACATTAAAAACCCCGCTGACAGCCATGGAAACCTTATGATAGGAAACACACATGGAGATGTGATACCATGTGATGGCACATTATGACAAGCTGTCTTTTAGATTTCCCATTTTTCAGATGATTGGGGGACTGTGTTGGCAGTGTGTGTGTGCCTTTTCTGTGATGCCTGCTAAGGACCGCAACCCTTCTTAGCTTCCACGGTGAATGTGGTGAAATTTCATTTAAAACAGTTGTCGTTATATGTCACACAGGCATACAGAGAATCAACTCAGTGTTAGATCCTTTGTGGAAGAACCCATCATTTTAGAAATATGCAAAGCTTCAAAATATTTAAGATTTAGGGAAATGTTATGCAGATATTTGGATTCTGAGCTATGGAACTGGCAGAGATGGAAAAGAGCTCAGAAAACAATTCATAAGCTGATTTCTACATAATAATGGTTGCATTCAGAACATCTATCATGTCATGTAAAGTTCACAGCCTTGATAGGAAATGAAGTTTTTGTTTGTTCAGTGGCCAGCCAATATTATTATTTACCTACAGATTAATTGGATTGGATTTAAAATATGATATCTATATATATAGCAACAGTAGGCCGTGAACCCATTTAAGTTGCAGTACGGCACATGGGTGTGGTATAACAATAGTCATACAACAAAACACAGACGGTATGACAATTATCATTAAGTGAGCCATAAAATATGACAAACATCTTGCTGTACGCAAAGTGTACAAAAATAAACAGACCATTAAGTGATTGCAAGACTGGAACATTTCTAATTTGTTCTGTCAGAGAATGCACAGCATGTGGATTAACTAACTGCAGCACATAGAGCCGAAAGCACAAAACAATCAGCATTCATATTAATAGCGTAAGGGAGTGAAAAGGGAGCGTGCATGTGAATGCTGACAACGTGGGGTTTGTCTACCACTCCGAGTGAGGGAGGAGAAAGTGATGGGGTGGTGATGACAGCCCAAAGAGAGGAGGATGACACCAAGGAGAAAAAAAATAAAATAAGGGAGAAAAAGACAAGGCAGTTGGAAGAAAGGAAATATGATGATAAAGGGCAAGCTAGATGGGACGTGGTGGGCTGAGTGTGAATTGATGGATGTGTGGGAATGAGAGTCTGGAAGGAGATAAGAGCAGCAGATGGAACGCAGACGAAGACAGAGCGTCTGAGGAGAGACGAAAGGGAAACAGAACAGAAATACAGAGGGAAGATAAAGGGACGGGGGGGGGGGCGAACAGAGCCTAAGAGCAACAGAGTCAGATAAACGGCGCAGCACCTTTTTGTCTAATTCATTTAGTGGGTGAGCCCTTCCGCCTGTGCGCGTGAGTGACAGGTCCCATTAGCACGAGCGACACTCATCAGGCCTCACTTCCCAATCAGTCACGGGTCTTCCTCTGACCAGATGGAAACAGGAGTGAAGGATACAGTGGAAACCAGCGTGTGTGTGGTCTGCGCCGTGGCTGCTTTGTTTAAAAGCATAAACATAGTGTACACAGGTCTTGGAAAATGTAGGAAATCATATGAACTATGGCCCCAGTGAAGCGTTGAATGCATTTAACTTCATGGTTGTATTTTCTCACAGAGAGTTTGACTACGTTCGGCGTTCTTGTGACTGGTTAGAAAGAGAAACTACCTGCACTATATTGTCACGGTCAGGTGATTTTGCAGCATTTTCACGGTATTTTTGGTTGCAAACATGAACAGTTTGAAGTTCTAAATTGAAAACTGAACTGATTGAGCCTCTCACCTCAGGGACCATTTTCAGTTTTTGCCTTTTTGTACTGCATTGTTCGTGTCTCTCCCCCAGCATCCATCTGCACTTCTACAGTTAAAAAAACCCCACCCTCACGGGATCAGGTGGAAAAACAGTAACTGTAATGCAGCTGTGTGGGGAAAAAATGCTCAGTTTTTCAGCCATCGATCTGAGCGCTGCAGGAGTTTGGAAAATACCCTTGAGGAAACGAGCCAGTTAACTCTGCATCGCAGAGCTGCAGAATCGTTCTGATGCTGTTCGAGCAGAGATCGATCGGTGGATGGTATCAGTGCCGCAGAGGGTCCCGGTGAAAGAAAATGGGTCAAGGTGCATGTTGCTGCAATGCTGAATCTGGACCATTGTTGGTTCCTCTCTTTTCCTCTCCTCGTTTATCTCGGCGCTTCACGCTGCCATTTGACAAAAAATGGGAAAATGCCCTCATTAAAAATACCAAATGCAGAATATGGCGCTTTGCTGTTGTTGCTATTGTTTCAGCTATACATCAGATTTTCAGAGGACTGGAAATTCCTTGCACAAGAAGCTGATTGGGCAGGAACGGAATTATATTTTGTTAATTTGGAAAAGCACAAGCCTTGCAGTTTTTGGCACTGGTGTATGCGGCTTAGTTGGTTAATTAAAGTTTTGAAAGACTCTCGTAACACATAAAAGTACGCTCACACTTTACACAAACAACAACATACACACAGTCTGGAATAGAGACAGGGCCCGGCAGAGTCCCACCAATGACAGGTCAAGGACACGCCACCACCAAGCTGGCATGAATATCCTGTAACTGTCCGGCTGTAAGGGAGGACTGCTAATGAACAGAAGCATCACCCTCTCTCTCTCTCTCTCTCTATCTTTTTCTCCCTCTCATCCCCCTCTCTCCCTCATACACAGACATACACATGCAACGTTTTCCTCTCTCCCATGATCTCATTGACTAGCAATGGCTATAAATCACATGCTCAACTGGCTCTCTTTCGTTTCAGTTGTGCTGTCCTCCTCCCTGTATCAGTGGTTATGCATTTGTGAACAGCGCATTTACGTTAACGTACTTTTAAACCTTGTTATTTCTTTTAATGCTCTCATACTCTCTGTATTGTTCCTCAATCCCCAACTTTCCTTTTTTTCTCTTTCTCCGCCATCACCCTCATCATCTCTTGACCCCCAGTTTGCAAAGCATCAAACACAAAAGTAATGATGCTTTTTTAATGGTGTTTGATCATCCCATGATGCTATGTTGAGCTAGTGTTTGTCTGTGTGTCCTGTCTTATGCAGAAGGGAGTTCTGAAAAACTTTAACAAGTTATAAACTCCTCTAAAGGCGCTCAAAATCTTTTTCATAGCTGATCCCAGAATATTACATTAAGGCAACATTGCAACAAGATGAATTTGCCTGGGAGAGAACCGCAACAAATGTGATGACTAAGACTGATGAGTAAGACTGGATTCAGAGAGGATGCTGGAGAGCATAGCGTTCATCTTTAACTAGTTTCTGTGGATGTTTACATGACCTTACTCTGACATTGAACAGACAGAGTTGTTTTTGTTTTTTTTATCCCTGTGTGTTGGAGTGAGAGTTGCCACAGGTCCAGACCGTCTGCCAGTGGACGGAGGTCACCTCCTGCCATGAGCATGTGAGAGCACGAAGCATAAGCTTTTAGACACACACACTCACACGCACACACTTGGAAGATGAGCATCTACCTTCATTTGTTTCTGTGCGCTCATGTTCAGGTATGCTGATGAATTCAGTAATGCAGGCATGAGTGTCTGCATATTCAGAATGAATTGCACAGGCATTGAGAAGGCAAATATTTTCACCTTTGCGGAAATGTTGTTTGTTTGCTCTTGCTTTCTAAAGCTTTTATTGCAATCTATCAATTTTTTTTTTCAGATGGAGTGGGTAGCGTTCTCTCAGACAGTAGAGTAAAATTATCTATCTACTCGTAAATCATGTTTCTGGGGCAGTAGTCTACATTAGGCACAGTAAGGTAGCCTTTGTTCCAAGTCCACTTTTGTTCCACTGTGGTTTGTAGCTTCAAAAGTACATGTGTGTGCCCCAAGTAATCAAAATGCACCTTTTAATAAACAATTTACACTAAGCAGTATTGATAAAATCATAACTTTCTTTTTTAAACCTTATCCGTGGACATCCGTGTTGTATGTTATGCAGATTATAAAACTCTCAGAGGCAGATTTGTGTTTTTGGAGAGTATTGACTATATTGACTTGACTTGTCTGGACTGATAAGCTGGAACAACATTCCAGTCAGTCCTTCACACAACACTGCCACCTGTTTGACAGGGCCAACGTAAAAGCATTATGTTGCAAGCAAGCACCTTCACTGACTGAAGTACTGAAGTGCATCTTCAGTTTGGGCTTACAAACCTTTCCTTGAAGTCTCAGACACTACCCCTAAGGCTTTATATTGACAGGATTAAAAGGTGCACATCTGGGACCTGCTGTGTTTGTGCACATTTGAAAGACATAAAAAAGACACTGTGTTGAATTGTTATGCAGCCATTCTGTCCTCTTGTCCCTTCTTTGTATGATGACACCCCCGTTAACACTTCTCTTTCTGTCTGGGTGCGTGTGAACTTGCGCAGCTATCGAAGTGCGTCCTCCTACAGGGGATGAAGTCATGGCGTTCGACGCTGGTGCATGCAGAACATGTACATTATAAGCATTGATTTGCTGACATATCTCCTCATATTACTACTATCGCTATCTAGCAGGTGAATGGCCTGTGATGTTTAAAATCAATATGTATTAAGAGTTAATTCCACTTAAAGATGATGCTTGATTACACCACCTAGTGAATCAGTGGGACCAACAGGATGCATCCTGTCACTTAGTCTGGCTCTATTAACCTGCAGAGTGTGTTTTTATTTTCCCCTTTTATTTACCGCTGTTTGCAATGCTCTACTGCCATCCTTACAGTGGCTTCAGATAGGAAACTACAAGAACATTGCACCCTGTGCCATCTGTGTGCCCCGAGTCGTACTGAATCAAAACAAACTGTCTCTCTTTTACTTTCTGACCCTCTGTCCTCTCTCCCTCCTTAATTTGCCGTCCATCTCTCTCCACTTTTATCTCACCGGACCAGCGCTGGTGGTCTGGGCAAAGCTCTGCTGTCCATCTGTCTGTCTTGTTATCCATAATTAGTGTCCAGACCTTATCCTCCTCTTTTCAAAGCGGATAAACTGAGTTGCTCGCTGCAGCACTGTTGCCCCCGACCTCCCTCTTCTCTGCCCCCAAAATCTGAGCCAGCGTTTCTTTTAACAAGAAGAACTCCAGGCCAGTGTATAAAAAAAAAAAACAGCCCCCCTTTTCACTACCCCCGTTATCATCCCTCCTTCCATTTTCTCTCCTTTGTTTTTATCTTTCTTTTTCTCTTTCCTTCTGTTTTTTGTTGTCCCGCGTTTTCTTTCTGCTTGTGTTTAATTAGGTCGCTGATTGTCCTGTGATGTGCGGACTGAATGGAAAAGCTGTCACAGGAGCTCAGTTCTGGATCACTGCCTCCTCCTTCTCTCCCCCCTTCTGTCTCTCTTTCTCCCTCTTTCATAAACAACACAGTTACACTCAACGCTCACTCCCACTCGCAGTGGGAGTCATGGCATTCTATTATACTTGCTGGGGGGTTGAGTCACCAATCTGCCTGGAGATTACCACGAGAGCCACAAACTTTTAAAGGACTGCATTGTTTTGAATTACAAACATGACATTTGACTACGTTGCTTAAATGGGCAGAGACATTTGCAGCTGAAATCATTATCAGTGCTACATTAGCATCGTCTTCAAACTGAAGGAGTGAGGTTACATGGGAAGAAAGTAAAGTATCATAGTCGTAAGTGAAGCATTGCTGTCAGCTCAAACAAAAGGTCACTGACTGAAGTAAAAAGGTCTGGATTAATTAAAGTTGATAGTGTGATCTGTTGTTTTTGCATCAGGACTTGGAGGTAAGGTATCATATTGCCATATTTTACTGTACCACTATTGAGACTTGCAACTGAACCACAGTTTGCATCAAGGGTACAGGCTGAAAATCACACACGTTGCCTCAGTCTCAGAAGGTGAGTTACAGCACAGCTATGGAGGAAGATTACGGTTGCACACACTGTTTCAACGCGGGTTTCGGCACAACCGCATCCCCCACAGTGTCGTAACTTTATTGACACACAGAGATGCACACAGCTGGCTCGTAACATTTCTCCATATAATACGCATCTCCTGTGCGTAAAAGAAAGATGTCATCCTGGTGTTTACCATTGTGTTAACCCAAGGTGCCTTTGTCTGCAACACTGGCTTCTCCCTGGGCAAGTAGAATAATACTGCCAAGTGGGTGACATAAAAGAAAACACTGTTGCTATCCAGGCATGATGATGGGGACGTGACTGCAAAAATCCTCCTTTTAGAATTTAGATTGAGCTCATGTCAGAAACGAACGGGGGCCATGTTTGGCGGAAATTTAGTGGCTTGTCCTCAAAGAAACTGTTTTAAGGCCTTGTGGTCATTTTACATGTAGTTTTTATCGTGACTTGTTTGGTTGCTTCATTGCATGCTGGAGCTTTAGCACATTGTGTCTATTGCGGTAAGTTTTGCAACAGCTTCATGCTCCCCAACCATAAGATCAGTTACCACTGAAGTAATATGTCCCCAAAAAATGATTAAAACTGTTTCGTTTTAATCTAGGCTGTAATAATAGGTTTCACCCAGTAGCTCTACTCATTCAACCTCAGCCAGTATGTGAATGCTTTTTTCTTGTGTTTATTTATCTCTTTGCAATGCACATTTATATCCCATGACCTTGGTCAATGACTCCTTTTCATGGTTCTGTGTTTTCTCTCCTGTCTGTCAGGCTAATTAGCAACCATTGTCTGCTTGCTTTGTTTCAGTTCAGCTCACTGCAGGCACCCTCCCACCCTAACCTTTTCATGGAGGAAGCAATCCTCCATTAAACATCGTGCTGCAGTACCTCTTCCTCACGTCTGAACTTCAAATACACCAGAGGTGTTTGATATAACGGTCAATGATTTGGAGCAACCTTTGAGTTTTTCTGCTTCTTGTTATTTTTGAATTCTGTTTCATCCACTGCTCTCAGCCTCTCTGCTGATTATTTCTGATCGTGTCTCTTGTGCTCTCTCTCTCTCCCCTTTCTATCTCAGTTTTTAATCAGAGTCACACTTGTCTTTATTTTCATCTTCCTCACCTCCTCATTGATCCCTCTGTCACCTGCTGTCCCAGTGGTCTGGTAGTGATTTGACAGATGGATGGTCTGGTCATGTATTGATCTTCAGGCTTTGATCTGTTGTCAGTCAGATGTTAGCCAGGCCTACTCAGCATTCTGACAGAGAAGTGGCTCTCTGCTTTTTTTAACCAATGATCTGTCTTTTTTTTATTGATAGAAAGCTTTAATCCTTTAATCTTAGTACCACTGTGATGCTACTGTGCACCTCTTACAACAGCAATATATTTACAACAAAAAGAAAAGAAAACTTTACAGGTTCAGGGTTATTGGTATGGGTGCTGGAAGAGAGTGATACATTACTGAAAGTAGGGGAGGGAAAATTGGTCTTGCAATTGATATGACTGCGAAAATAAGTTTACAAAAATATGTGCTGGCTAAATCTTCAGTTTTGCTGTCATTTGCAGCAATATACTGTCAAAGTAAACATGTCTTCCCATCAGTCCATTAATTGATGGTGAATCTAGAAACTTCTCACCACTTCATTGACTTTCCACGCGATCATTTAAACAAAATTTGACTACATTTAACTATTTATATCATTGCCTGTGCTGGAGTGCATCCTCCTTTTGAATGTTGCCGCACACTTGATACTTGCCTTGTCATTCATAACTGCGTCAGAGTACATCGTGTCCTCCTATAAACTGATGCAATCTAACCACATGAACTGTAATCAATACCTCCACCACTGTGTGTGAGTTTTCCCTGCAGGCGCCACTAACCCAGTGACCTGTTTCCACTCATGTTGTCAGCCAAATTTCACCACCAGATAGATTGGTCACGTCATGGGAGGTGGCTCATCCTGTGCCTGTGTCTGGGCTGCAGGATTTTGTCGAAATATTCAGGTGTTGCTGAATATTTTAGTCCTTGTACTTGACTTTACATGGCTGTGAAACAACCAGTACAAAACACAAAGATTGTCAACATAGTACTATAGTAGAGAAAAAAAAGTTGAAGGTTTGAAGTGTGTGTGTGTGTGTCACTGTGTGTCACTGTTTGTCACTGTTGTTACTTCTGTGTTTGTCTGCACTGGGTATGTGTATAGTGGCTATGTACATGGCCTCCTGATGGAGCGCTGTGATGTACAGAGACAAAGTGTCATATTGTTTAGATGGATTTCTCGGCTCTTCATTTAAGTTTTGCATTTCCCCCTTCACTTCACGTGTCTTGTGTCAAATTTGTCTTGACATTTTTCAGTCGTGCATACTGAGTTATTGATGGGCTGACGTTTTTTTTAAAGCCTGTCAAACTCAAGATAGCAACAGAAATTGTTCTGCTGATTTCAGCCTTTTCAACCAATCTCATTCTTTCCCTGACCTGCCCATTCACACCTGATCTGACACCCTATCATAATAAGGAATCTCACAAAGTTTTGCAATTCGATGCTCGCCTATTGTCAGATCTTAGGCTCCATAACAGATGTACAGTCCTCCTCCAAACCCTTAGCCCTGTATAATAATTGAGGATAATTACGGTATCTAAAGTGCAACATTTCAAATTATGGGTAGACATCAATTATGCTAGAAATTATACATCCGTGAATGCGGCACAGCCCAGTAGCCTCATCGGTGCATGCCATGATTCAGACTGAAACTATGGAAATTATCGGGAGAAGGAGCGCTAAAGGAATTTAGTAGGCTGCAGAATGGACTGCAACACAAAGCTGCAGTTGAATTAAAGTGAGTAGTTAAAAGACATGGGATATATTTGCCACCCCAGTAGTCTGAAATAAAATTTACTGGTGAATAACAACATTGTCAGAGGAAAGTAATGAAAGCACATGCGTGGCAATTCACAGAAGCGTGCTTGCAGCATTATGTGAATGTGTGCATGCACGTGTGTGTGTGTGTGTGTGTGTGTGTGCGCGCACGTGCTTTATTTCCTCATGTTCAGACCTCTTGTGTATCTAGAAGAAGTAGCGGCAGAGTTATTGGCATTCACAAGCACCCTACCATTCCACTGCTTCCCCCCCCCCAAGAGTATCCCTGCCCCGTTTATTTCTCATAAGCCTCTTCTGCTCTCCTCTCCCTCCTCATTCTGTGGGGCCTCTCCCTCGCTCGCTCTCTCCATCTCTACCCACACCCTCTGCCTCTCTGTCATTCGTCTTGCTGCATTGCGAACCCCAGCAGCTGGTTGAGAATCCCCACAGAGCTGCTCCAACTGCAACATTCGTTAGGTTTGTGGGTTTTTTCGATACAGTCTGGATGCACTGTAAGGTGCATGTGTGTGAAGATTTGCTTTAGCCCTATATCGGGTCATAACACACATTTGTCAGTCATCATCTCATCTTTGCCACTTACCCTTCGCATTTTGATACTGAACCCCCTTTCTCTCCATTACACATTATTACGAAAGTAATGTCATAATGTCATCCCCTCCTAGAATAGCATTAACATATCTGTGTTAAGACTTTGTGAAAGCACCTCGTGAAACGCAGGTCCATCACTATGTGTTGCCGTCTGAATGAGGCAGGTAGACATGAATAGAATTGTAAATGGCTTCTGTGAAAAGGGGAAAGGGGCCAGCCCTCTAACAAATTGCACATAAACAAATAGCCACAGGCCATTGGCTGAGCCACTGCCAACGTCTTTGAGAAGTGAAGGAGGAAGAAGGAGAGAGGGAGAGAGAGAGAAAGGAGATTACAGGAAGGGCACATTCCTTTCCACATAATTAGGTTTCATTTGGTTCTCTATGCTTGGATCATATCTCCTATATTTCCTCCTCTTCATCATGCTGACCGTCTCTATCTCTTTTTCTCATCACTTCACCAGTAGAAGACTCGCTGTGACTGAACAGCTATGGCTCTCTGACAGAGGCTGACTGGGAGTTATGAAATTAACACTGGACCACTGAAAATATGTCAGTGCCCAGAAGATAGAGAGGGAGGGAGAGAAGGGTGAGAAGGTAATAAGTTCACTGATGTTTCCTTGTAATTTTAGCAGGATTAAGTTTTGGCTCAGCTGCCGTCAGTTCCTCCCAGATGCAGCTGACTCCAGTTACTGCAGCACACCACAAAAACCAAACCAATCCAGACATACATTCTGTGTGTATACCTGGAAAGTCTTTTATCATCATTAAGCTGGCAATAACACAAGGAGAAGAAGCACGAACTTCATAGAATAAGGTAAAACAAAGGTGCAAAAGCAGCAAAAGGCAAGAAAGAAGGGAGAAAAACAGAAGCTATCATCCCTCTCTTTTTTCCTAGTAGCACAGATATGGACGGAGGGGATTTGTTTGGCAGAGGCGTGAACTGAGATCCATGTTCCCACAGAACAGGGAACAAGTTCTTTAAATGTAAGTAGGGCAACAGTATTAAAGGAAGTTCCCAAATGATGATATAAACTGAGAGCTGTTCCTTATGGTATTGTTGAACTGGGCAAATGATGCACAATTAAAGGAAATACAAATAGGAATCTAAATCTGCATCTGGCAGTTCCTGACCAAATATATTGTATTACTGCATGTGAGATGTAGAATTGCTGTTGGTGATCTGTCTGTAGAAACAAGACTTTATACGCAAGGCTTTGTACAGCCCAGCTGAAACCAGGTCATCTGGTTTTCTCTATAGCTGCACACATGTAGACATACTGACAGTTTTGACCAAGATTTAAGTGTGTAGCCTCCTGTCTGCCATCACACCATTGTCCTTTGTGGTCTTCATTTTAGGGCAGTGTAAAATTTGGTTGTGGTTGTATGTAGTGAAAAGGTGAATGATAATGCGAAGACTGACAATAGGTTGACTTTTAATACGTGACTGAGACTGACACCCCCAACCACGAGTAACAAACAAATACTGCCATTTTTGGAGCTCTAATTAGACGAGGTCTCTTCTGTGCTGACTGCAAGTCGGACTGTCTTTAAGAATTTAGTTTTAATAGTTTTGCTTTTTACAAGGGCCGGTGCAAAGGGACTTTCCTTCATCCATTCTGCATTATTAAATCATAAAAACACTGAAGGTTTATTTATCGTTGTTTTACAAATGCATTCAAACCAAAACCAACTGTTACAAATATGAAGTCTCAGAGCTGTGGTGCATAGTTTCTCAATCATCACATCCCTATAATCACATAAAACCAGCGACCAGGAAAAAAAACAACAACTGTATGTGTTCGTTGACGGGCAGGCATTTTTGGATTGACTTTTTTTCTCAACTTTGTATCATATGATCCTTCAACTGAAATCACCTACATTGGATCAACCAAAGTTTCACCCAGCTGCACCAGTACGTATGCACACTTTTAGAGAAGTGACTATACTGTAATGAATTTATTTGAGAGATGGGGGATACAGTTGATAGAATGATGGGAGATTTTTTCTTGGCTGCAGTTAAGAATATTTCCATCATCACTAATCTGTTGATAATTTTCTCAATTTAGCGTTAGTAAAATGTCAGGAAGTAATAAAAAAAAAAAGAGGACATAATAGTTTGTAATGACATGTTTTAGTCTCTTATAGGAAGCAGGACAGATACAAGTGACTTATTTGAACTCTTCAGAGTTGTGAAATAAAAAAGAAAAAGCCTCAAGCTATTTGCCGTCGCTCTCGAGAACTTCCTCCCCTCTTTTCTCCTTCTGGTGAACTGTGACTAACCCACCGTGTCTTTTATTATTTTAGACCCGTCTTGTGGAATCTGCTGCATCACTGAAGACAAACTGTTTCAGTTTCAGTGACCACAGTGGCCTCCCTCCCCCTCTTTGCAGCCCACACAGCCACTGGCCCCTTGCACAGCAGAGCACAGACAGAGGCGGGCAGGGCTTGATATGCAAATATGGCCTGAGTAGGCAGCAGCTGAGAGCAGAGAGTGTTCAGCAATGTGAGGACTCTTAACAAGCCCCGCCCACAGAAGCCAGTTGCCAAGCAACCACCAGCGAGGGGGAGGGAGGGAGGGAGGGGTAGGCGGTGCCATGAAATCAACAACTGTTGCCTGATCTGAGCTCTCACTGTGTTGAATGCAAGTCAGCCGGCAAACCAGTCAGCCAGTGTGGGACAGTGTGTGAGTGTTAGGGTGTGAGGTGCCCAGTCTGTGCTGGAGTTTGAGAGTGTGTGTGTGTGTGTGTGTGCGCGCCTGCGCTCGTGAGCGTGCGTGTGTGTGAAGGAGAGGCAGCGCAGGAAGAGCCAGGCAGCCGGTGCAGCGTTTTAAAGTGAACGGTACATCGTGCTTCGCTCCTCTGCCTGTCTTTGGACTATACCACTAACAGGGACTCCTCACCCTTTGGACTACCCCCTCGCTTCCTCCTCCTCCTGCCTTTGAAGGGAACACCTGTGTGTGTGTGTGTGTGTGTGTCAGAGAGAGAGAGAGAGAGAGAGAGAGAGAGAGAGAGTCCACACGAGAGACTAAGCCCTGGTGAACAGGGCGATTGGATGACTTCAGTGGATGAGGGTTTGGCTGGTGGAAAGAGGGGGATTGCCGACCATGGACTCCCCTCACTAGTAAACGGGGTAAGACTGCACTCAGCCTGCTGAGATGAGGGGGTGATGGGAGATTACTTGACAGAATGAGGACAAAACAGAGGAAGGAGTCCAGGTTCTCGTAAATGAAAGGCATACATAGTTTATATGTTTTGGGTGGGGGGGTCTGGCTAGTTAAGGGGGGAGGGTTCAGCTGCAGTGCAGAGTCCATTGTATGTGTTGAATGCGTGGCCGCTGCATATAGTTGACCCTGCCTCGCAGCTTGCATGTCTGTCTTGCTCAGCTGTTCGCGTCTGTGTCATCACGCTGTTCCTCGTCTGCTCTGCTCGCTCTCTTCCAGCCCCTGTTTCACCCGTTGACGGTTTCCCTTACTATCATTTTTCTCCCCCCTCATTTTCTCTCTCATTCACTTTCTGTTGCAGTTCAGCGTCTCTCTCTGGAGATAATGGGATTGACTAGAAACCAGGGTAGCTTGAAGGAGTGAGGATGACTGTGGGGGGGGGAGAGTCTTACCAGAAGAAGTGTCTGGCAGGGAACAGTGTAGATGTCTGACCATGCATGTATGCATACAGTGATAAAGACAGAAAATCATGCATGAATGTGACAACAACAGGTTTGCTGTCTAACAGGACCAAGCTATCGGGAAGTTTCATTCAAGTAATTTCTGGCTGTTATTCTGGCCTAGATCAACATTCAAAATATTGCAGTAGGAAGGATGTGATAAAGCCTCTGCCACATTACTCATAAACATTGATTTATTTACTGGGCATTTTTAGATTTAAGTTAAAATTTAACAAACACCTGCAACAGTCTGTAAAAACATTTCTTTTCGACACATCACCCTTTTCAAAATAGGCTCAATTATATTTTAGATTACAGATGATGACTTACAGTGCACAAGTTTTTAACCTTTTGACCGTTTCGCCTGTGACATGTCCTGTATTGTCAACAGGACTTGCCTGTTGACAGTATAATTAGTATATAATTAGTATAAATAGTGCTTGTACTTTTTGTACCCTCTGATATTCATTCATCAGGCTTCTCCACAAATAGAAAGGCAAGGTGAGTTTTATTTGTATTGCGGGGATCTCAGTAGAAACGTGTGACGTCAGACTGTGTGGTTGTTTTGAGTGCTCCTGCTCTGTGACTGGACATTACATAATGGGATTTACTCCTCGTCTGCCAAGCATGAAATTCTCTGTCGATTGTCCCGGGCCCAAACATTCATAGAAGACTTTGTTTTCCACTAAAAGTAGTTTTCTTATTATTCCAGATTAGATTAGATTCTATTTTACTGACATTGCGCACATTACATTGCATACATTGCGCTGAGTACTGAGACATTGTAATACAGTTGTCATATTATTGGCATATCACTGAACATGGCTTCTTTTTACATTAATTTGTTTTTGTTTTCTTCAAGAAAACTGACATTTGGCCAAGTGTCTCCGGCGGTGCACCGGGTGTACACCAGGACTAGAATAACTAGATTAACATGCAGTGCTAAACCGCACTGGATGAATGGAGACTAATCTGCTGCAGTTAAAACATTCACTCACAGACAGAAGAAACAGGTCCATTTCCAAACAAAACCAAAAAATATCTGAACACAAAAAAATGTATAACTACTCAGTCACCGAGTTAATGCTCTGTCGACAAATATTTAACTTTGAATGTGTACTGAACATCTACAGAAGCCCTTGTTGTTTTCATATTCCTGTGATTAAAAAAAATGAGTTTTAAATGAGTTTTTTTCTCTCTAGCACACAATACAAAAATTTGAATAACAGCTGAGAGGAGGCAGGGGCCTGACCACCTGCTGAGCGGTCTGCCACCAACCTCACACTGAAATGCCCACGCTCAACAGACAGCAGCAAGAGGGCCGTCTGTTATCAGTCGCTTGCAGAGAAAGACAATGCTCTTTGCACAATGCGCTAGGTGTCTTCCTTTCTTTTCACTGGGCACGAGTTTGTTGAAAGAGAGAACACAATCACTACGCTCTGCACAACACACTTTGGATTTGAGATGATGAACTTCTAAAATAAATTAGTCAGAGCTGTTAAGTGTTTGTGCTGCTACAAATGAGTCAGGGTTTTGTGCTTTCTCTTGAAACTTCCCTTCTTGTAATCTCAACTAACAAGTAGTGATGATGATGATGATGACGATGATGACGACAATGGCGATGATGATAATAATTCAAGGGAAATGGGACTGAACCATCCCAAATGCAAGAACAAAAATTTGCAGGTACCATCAGCTAAATGTGAAGATTTACTGCTTTTCTCCATATTTTTGTTATTGCAGTTTTGTTTGATGTTCAAATTTTTGGGGTTTAGAACCTGACTCTGAATCTGATTCAAAACTGTCACCTTGGGTTCTGTGATTTTTTTAAAAACTATTTTCCTGACATTGTATAAATGGAACAATTCATGAGTAAATAAAAAAATATAGATTAAATAAATACCAGAAAACAATAAGTATTGTCCACCATCCTGTGGACTTTATCATGCTGTCTGTTGTAGGGCTTTAAACAAACCACCCTACTAACTTTGGCGTGACTTCTGCATGTTAAAGCCGACTTCCTTGTTGTGATGTGAAGCAATGTGTTGAGTTCAAACAAATTGTCAGCAGTCATTAAGTTCTTAAGGAGGGAACAGGATCAAAACATCACTCAAGAAAAAATGGGCAAAAAAACCCAACACCTGCCTACTTGACGTGACAGCCTTTTGTAATTACTCTTCATTGTGACAGTGTTTGTTCTACACGTGGATTTTTGTGACAGGTGAACGCAGAAACGTTTAGCTCCCTCTTTACTTTGTCATTTCCCTCTCTCAAGGATTGGCAACGTGTGCAGACATAGATAAGAAAGTCCAACGCTGCACCCAGACTGTGCATTTACACAATTACATTCGCATTTGCACATGTGGGGCACTGACTGAACGTCGTACACCGGCAGCAGTCGGCGGGAGACAACGATTGCTGTACGTGCAGTTTTGTAGTCTGCTGGTAATAGAGCTGACTTGTCCTGTCATGTTCTCTGTGATTAATGTTGCAGGTTAATTCACACACATTAACATACTCAAAGGAAAAAAAGACATTTGCATCACTCGTAATCAAAGGATGTATTTCAAGTTTTCCTTGTTTAACGGGCCTATACACACCCACACACACACTCACTCACACTTGCAAACTTCAGACACTTGTGATGATCTTGGCTGGCAGCCCTCGTTTCATAACCGTAAACTTAAGCTGTCGCTACTACCTGGTTTAAAAAAACAAAACATAACACCTTTTGGGAAAAGTCAGGACTAGTTAAAAAAAACTAGCCTCGCGTTGTGAGGTTTTATTCATCTTTTCGTTTGTGTGTCATTCTGTGGATTCAGAAACACAAGCGTCACACACACCTTGGGGTTTTCCTGTGTATTTAAGCTGGGTTTCAGTGAAAATACCTAGCACAGTCTCCTGGGTGCTGCTCCAAGTCCCTCCCTGCATTGTCCTTTGTCCAGTGCAACATTCCTGGTAATCCAAGCAGCTACCGTTGTCCCCTTAAGACTCAGGTGGAAACACATATGTGTGTGATTGTGATCAAATGCTGTATAGATAGAGGGGCAAGTGTTTTCATACACGTGTGCACTTGTGTGTGCGACAAGGTGCTCTAAAAGTGCCCAGTTCTGGCCTAAAGCCAAATGAGCAGTAATTCACTGGGGAGAGATGTTTTTATACAGTATTTCAGTTGGCTGTGTATTGTCTGTGTGTTTGTGCCTCATCTGCTGATACCCCAAATTTGTCACAGTGTTGACTAAAAGAAGTGGTAGTGAAATATGAGTCATTACTTCCTTTGTGTAATGTGTGAGTGTATGCATGGAAAGTACTGGAGTAACAGGAGGTTAGTGCTTACAATAGGAGGTGAATAATACAGATACCCAGGCAGACACATGAACATATTTACTATGGATGCTTACACTCGCCTGTCGTGGTATTTTGCACAAGTGGTATTGACTCAATCCGTTGAGAAGTGTTAATGATCCTGCATGTGGTTTTCATTATGGCTCAATCTGCTGATTATTTTCTCTAGCTGGGACCAATAAATGTTTTTTTTGGTTTAAAAATTAACTTGGATAATTGACTAATCAGTTAAATGATTGATCATATGTGTTCTTTGTTCATTAAAAAAAAAAAATTGAATATCCTCATGAAGTTCCTTAAAGCCTCTTATGGCCTTCTGTCTCAGATCTTCTTGTCACCACTGGTGAGATTTGAGGCTCAGGATGACGGATGCACCCTCTGGCAAAGGAGTCAAAACACTGAATATCAAAGCAGAGGCATTAAACGATTCACTTTATAGGTGCATGGGGTTTTTCTGTGGCGGCAGCACTTGAGGAGCTCAAAGCTTCGACGAGTAGAGAGAAAGAGAGGATAAAATGAACAGAAAGAGAGATGCAGAGAAACGCCTCTTATCACTGGAGCTCAGTCTGATAAACACAAGCAGGGAGCACAGACACCCTGCTGCTCGATTCGTTTTCTGCCGCCCTTCTCTCTCTCTTGCTCTCCTTCCTCCATCCCATCTTTTCTCCTTTCAATATGTCTTTCGCTCCTCCGCTCATCCTCCAGTCTGTGTAGCGCTGACTCACACTATATCAAAGCTTCATCAGTGCGGATCGATCCAGTCGATGTCAGCTCGCATCTCATCCAGTCCCTCCCCACCCTGGCGTAGTGCTGCATCTCTGTATTCGGCCTTCTCCATCTTTTGCACAACACTTGTTTTGCTTTATTGTTTAGCAACGACATTGTTATTGTCCGACTCGTTGTACAGCAAATATAAAACCAGAGGAACACCTTTTAAAGCTTTATAAACAGTGTACAGTGCTACATTAATCTTGTTTTGTCAAATGACAAACCACAAGAATGTTTTCTTCAGAGGACACTCCTGGAAAAAGAGAGCTCAACTTAAAGCCTGCTCCTTTTTCAGTGCAGAACATTTCTCACCTGGTGATGGGAAATTCTGCAAAAGCTGCAAACAAGTAAACAAGTGCATTTATGACAAACAAGAGAAACTGAATTAGATTTACACATGATCAGGAGTTCCATATTATACCATTCTTGTGCAGTCATGATCTGGCAAGTTCAAAGCTGCCCTCTCCTTCTCTTTACATTCTGATCAATAAAGCCTTGAATTGCATGGCATCCACATAATTCCTCTGCTGTGCCAGGAGGGCAGATTAATGATTTTTTTTCAGCACTGAAATGGTATTGACCCTCAGCACTCAGAGACTAAAAGGGTGTGAGGAGTGGGTGGAATCATCCATCGTTTTTAATGACAGCTGCTACAATGCGCTTGTTGTTCAGCCTGATGAAGAGTTTGGGCATCTGACGTCTGAGAGATTGAGCACTAACCTCAGTTTAATCGGCCCTTCAGTAAGTAATTAGTTCATGTCACCAAGTTGCGTGTGTGTGTACATGTAAGCTTTTACTGTACACAAGGCTCTGCTGGTCGACTGGAAACTCACAGTGGCACGTTGTTTTGTTGACCAAATCATCCGCCCTGGCCACCTCCCTGTGACGAATTTGTTGCTCTATAATGACATCGTCTGACTTCCTGCTTGGCTCCTGTCATCATTTCCATGTATCATATTGGGACACTTGCTGAAGTGACTGGTGCCTTTGCACTTGTCTCGCTTTGGCAAATCACAGGTGGAACTAACAACAGTAATTCTGGCTCTGTTTCATTTGAATATGCCAGTAAGTAAGCGTGTGTAGGGCCCAGGACTGAGGGTGCAGTCATTATTAATTCTATCATTTCACTTTTGCTTTTACTGTGACAATGTGCCAGAATGTCTGCTGTGAAGGAGGTCTGATGTCTGTTTTGCCTCTTTAGTTTCCTTTTCGGTCAAGCTACATGTTTTTCTGTTTCCTATGAATAACAACTCAGTTGTGCATCTTTGACATTGATGCATTGGGTTTCGGGGTTATTGATTTAACTAGCAGTCACATCAAGTAAATATGTGTGGAACTGTACTTTAAGTAAAATAAAAAATGTGTATTTTCCTGCTCAAATGTACACAGGGACCAGTACTGTAGATGTAATTACAGTGCAGTGCCTTAAGTTACATCTCACAAGTTTCTAAACTGTAATAATCTCCTACAGTGTTGCTCAACAACTGCAGCATGTCAAACAGATTAGTCAGTGTTTTGAGTATCATGACTGTGTCAACATAGTTTGATTAGCAGTCATCATTAACATTACGTAAACTTCAAAACTATTCACTAATGAAAATCTCCCGTCATTGTCAACCTCAGCCGAAAGTCAGTTGCTGGAAGATCAGTTGCTTCAAACACATTCACAAAGTTGAAGTGTGTCTGTTGCACATGTACTGCGTGCTGTGTAGCAGGGCTTGTTGTCTTCTGAAAGCGGTTGCAGTTGCCTCTATTTTTTTCTCTGCTTCACCACCTATCTCTGTCTGTATCTTTTCTTTAAATCTACTGTATTTCTCTCCACATGACATGGAGTGGTCTCACTCTTCTTCTTTAGCCGTTTATAGAGAAGAAGTGAAAAGTGTCCCCTGCTCTTTATTTTCTCTCCCTTTAGCACTTTTCTTCTCACTTCTAATATTTCAATCGCAGCCGCAATGGATTAAATAATGCATTGCGCCCTGAGAGCCCGACCATGTTGTGCTCCGTCTCAGACAGAACTACTCGTGCTGCACAAATGCTCCTTTACTGGGAAAATGTGGGTTGGCATCAAAGTTGTTTCTGTACCAAGCATCTGACCTGTTTTTCTCCCAAGAAAGTTTACAGAGTAAACATTCAGCCACACATGACTTGAAATGAATGACACGTTGTAACTCTGTGATATATGGGTAAGTCAGCAATGGTTGAGGATGTGTAGGAGCTCATTTTGAAAACACCTGGACAAAGAAAACATTCACACATATGTTGACACGCGCATGGCTAGCAGTAGTTCACATACACATTTACGTTGACGTGCTGAAATAACACAGAGCCACACACAGCAAAGGTCTGTTCACTCAACCTGCGTTTCTCATTTCTCAGAAGGGGAGACTGAATTTTCTTCTGTTTTTTTCTCCATCCCTCCATCTTTTCCTTACGGTCTCACCTGGGACTGCGGGAAGAAAAGCAGAGAAGGAACGATAGGCGATAGTCTACATCTTAACTAGGTCAGACCCTGCAGCAACAGACTCACAGGGAATCCGAAAATCTTTTCTGTTCCACTTTATTTAAACTAGAGTTTCAAAAATTATGTACAAGAACTCATGCTGTGCAGAGTAATGATATGCATAAAGCAGTCTGGTTTTTACATCTGAGAAGGGCAATCCATGGACATGGATGCAGACCACAAAACAGGGTAGAAGATCTTTTAGTTCAGTAAAAAAAATTATTTATTTTTATTGTCCTGATATTTTGTATAGAGTAAATTATGAATAGAAGGCATCATAAACACAATGATATGCAAAAGATTAAGAATGTTGTATTTTTCTGGTTTGGTATTAGTTTGTGGTTATTTTTTTACTTGAACTAAACATGGTTTAATAGTATTTTGAAAAATCTTTACTGATCTTTACTACGAGCCCGAAAAGCAATTACAACATCAAGTACGCCAAGAACGTTCTCGCGCGTTTTGTAAATTATATCAGGTGTATTACCAAACACTGAAAGGCTTCAGATGCTCATAGATGAATTAATACAATGACACCTATTAACAGACGATGCAAACTCTCTGCAGGCTCATGTTTTGGGAGTTAGAGCCCCCAGGATGTTCTGGAGCAGGAGGGTACAGACAGGGGCACACACAATGTAGGATTGTACTGTCCATCATTGTCTTTGCCCAAAACAACTCCTGCAAGAAAAGCTTTGACTGACAGCTTAAATGATGACACATGTGCTCCTGCTCTCCTGAAACTGGTACTTGACTGCTCAGCATTTTGCCTTTCTCATGAGTCTAAGGACACTTTCATTCACCTAAACAGAGGAGATTAAAATCCTTTCAATTCTTTGAAAAGAGCAGACAGATTAGATACAGCCTTTACTAGATATATTGTGTTAGTGTAGCACAGACATAATATAGTTAAATGAAGGAAAGTAAAAATAAATGACTGGGTGATTAAACATTAGTTTTATTGTAATGTTATTTCTTTTGTTACTCATTCTGACATCACTTATATTGTTTGGAAAACCTCCTCTTCTCTCTTTCTCGGGCAAAGCGCAACAGGTGTCGAGTCGCCGACTGTGTTAGCTTGTTGAGGTTTCCTAATTGTTGTGGTGGAGTACATAGTGGGGGGTTGGGGTGGGGGCTGCCTATTTCCTTCCTGTGTCTCTTTCTCTGCAGGAGGGAAATAAGGAGACTGGTGTAAGGAATGCCAAAGAGACCTTTATCCTTCATTTCATTCTCGGTGGCTCAGGCTCAGACCCCGTGTTGGGCTGTTGGTCAGAGCGCAGGGCCTCAGTTAATGTGTTGAATGGGTATATTTTAACTTAGTTACATAAGCACGCACTTCAGTGTGTGTGTGTGTGTATGCTGCTCACATGTGTCAGATTGGGTGGCGGATCGGGGTGTGAATGAACACATATATTATTTGGATATGTTCAGACAGTGTGTTCTGAACAGATATGAACATTTGAACTTCAAAGCATTCAGATTTTGGCAGTAATATTTGTAGATTGGAACCGCTATACCCCCTCTAGATTTTTGTTGATGACTCATTTTTTTTAACACGCTTTGCCAACTTTGCACTCCTCGTGGAGCTCATCCCATTTTATAAACAACTTTAGGAGAAACCTTGTTGTCCATCGCAGTCTTGATTTGCATTTTCTGAATGATAGTTTTCTGCTGCGTTCCCAATATTCTACATCTTTTTTCTTCGCAGCTGTCACACTCTCCTCTAATCTCACCCTCACACTGTACTGCTAATTGAATTTTGCACTTTCTTGGCTTTGTTCCTTGAGCCCCCTCCTTTTCTTTTCCTTTCTTTATGGCTGCAGTCTTCTATTCTTCCTCCCTTGCCTGCAGGCTGACATCCATAGTTCCATCCATGTCCACTTCACTCCCTGTCCTCCTCTCTGCTACTCACTATTACCCAAGATATCACTCACTTGCCTCTCTCCGTCTCTCTGATTTTGTCATCTCCAGTCCCCCGTCGCCACCCCCCAACTGTGCTCTGTGTTTCAGCTGTTCATACATGCTGAGATAAGTCCTGTGTTCTCTGTTGCATTAGAATAGATTTGAGCCACTAAACAGTGAATCTATACAGACGGAGTGGGACCTGTGACCTTTGACAAGTCAGACTTTCACCCTGTAGCCCTCCTGACCCCCAGTGTGAATCTGAGTCCATTCCCACAGTGAAGGAATTTACTAACGGGGAACAGAATTAGATCCTGCTGTGTTCAAACTCAAATGTTTCTGCTCTTACAGATCAACGTTTAAGAATGTCTTTGCAGACTTACTCATAATCAACTCTTTCTCCCTTCTATTCCTGTCCGTCCTTCTGCGTTCCTTGCTGTCATTCTCCAGGGTGGTGAGGAGGAACGGGTTTGTCCGGTCATCATGTGCACGCGGGTCTGTCCTGACCCTGTCCCTGAGTACCAGCTGTTCCCTGGAGAGGTTGAAGAGCCTGAGGAGGAGGTGGCAGACGAGGGCAAAGAGAGGGAATCGGACAGAGACAGTGCTGTGGAAAGCACCCAGGGGTCAGACACCTCCGACGGGCTGATCAGACCGGGGGACAAAGAAGACGCACTGAGGGATCTCTTTTTCCCTGGGGAGAAGTAAGCACTGCTCCTTTTCTTTCTGATTCACTCTCTCTAAATCTTACTCCAGTCTGCTTTAATGTCCTTTGTTCCTGTCCTGCGCTAAAAGATTAATGAGATGGTCTCTTTCTCCTCAGGTGTGGTCATACGAGCATCTCGGTGACTTCTGACCTATCGACACGCTCCTCAGCTTCTCTGAACGAAGAGCAATTTGAGGATTACGGGGAGGGAGAAGAACCGGACTACACTCTCAGCAGCCCCTGTCCGGACGACGAGGCCCGTACCAACGGATACTCTGACCTCGGCTCGTCTGTTCCCTCAAGGTAAGAGAGTGTTTGAATTCTGAGTGGTGTGTAAGTAAGGTACTAGGATAAAAGTACAATTTTGGTACTGGCACTGAAACCCTGTTGGCATTAATATAATCTCATCATGGAGGCTCTCAAGGGTTTCATCTAGTTACTCCATGGTTGCTCTTAATGATGAAAGTGTAAGGCAAAAATAGTACTTTTCAGAAATGAAACATTCACTTTCCGGGAACAAGAGAAATAAATCCCATGTATAATTTAAGTGAGGTTATTGTTTATACTCTCATCTGCTAGTTGAGTTGATCATAAAACAAGAAACATTAGGGTTTTAAGTAGCTTAGAACCTTTTCCATCGATTTCCTCAGGGAAACAGAAAACTCTCTCTCAGACTTTTTAAACAACTTTTTCTCCCCAAACTGGCTTGGGGTTAACAGGCATAATGCACATGCTATGTAGCAAGGTGAATACTGACAGATTGGTAGCCTTCTGTACCATCAAGGTCAAAGTCATTATTGTACCAACAGCCTTCATTAGCCTGTGACTTTATATAATTATTATTATGCAGCTGTCCGTCTGAATCAGATTTTGCTCATAGGCCCTGTAGCAAATGTTTTATGACCCAGCCTCAGTCTGTGGACCAGGGGTTGGGTACCACCATCCTACATACTATAGTTGTGTTTAGCAACCTGCGCATTTTCTCATAGGTTAAGTCATGATGAAGCAATATGTAAAATACTGGCCAGTTTCTGAAGCAGTTACTTATTTTTTGCTTGAGTCTCCAGAATCATTACCTGACTCATATAATTCTGAGTCTTGACTGTACAAGTGTAGTTAAGGAGTTTTTAGCCCTTAAGGAGACATTAATATTCATCAAAAGCCTGTGTTTAATGGGATTAAGTCTCCCGGCTGATAGACTGGCAATACAGCTCCACGCTCCTTACATGCATACCAAGCAGACAAAACTCTGCAAATGGAGCTGGCATAAAGATTTAAATTCAAAATGAAGTCCAGATTTACAAGAAGCATCAGAAAACTCAGCATGGAAAAGACGCTACAGTACAAAGTGGGTCAAAGGTACAGTAATTGACTAACGTTTATGGAGCCAAGTCATCTGTTCAAGGGTTGAGCTTGTCAAACTCAGCTGTGAACTGTGTTGACTTTCTAAGTGTAACTCAGGGAGAAATAAATGGGATATAGGAGAGTTCCTGGGAACTAAAACAAAATCAGCCAATCCATTTGAAGCTTTGATAGTTATCATGCATTATGGCTCTTGTTTATTTGGGCAACAAATTTGTTAATGAGGTCATAGTTATAAGGGCTTGATTTAAATGTAGGCAGCTTGCCAACATAATATAACACAATTAACTAAATGAAGTCATATTTCTGGGTTCGATCCAATCAAAGTGCTATTACTGCGTTTGTCCCAAAAAACCTGAAACGTTTCATACGTCAGAACTTTCTTTCTCTCCCGCACATCTTGGACTTCTGTTTGCCTCTAATCAAAGCCAATTCAGTTTAAATTTAGTATTTCTCAATGTATTCATCGTAAGATAAAAACTGTATGTGTGTCTGTTTTTGCGTGTGTGTTTACAGTGCAGGCCAGACTCCTCGTAAGGTGCGTCAGCATTACACTGGCGAACTGATGGATGTCTACTGTTCGCAGTGCAGCAAAAAGGTCAACCTTCTAAATGACCTGGAGGCCCGGCTCAAAAACCTCAAGACTAACAGGTAGGACAAACGCAGGCACACACACACATGCACTCACACAAAGACTAATTGATTGTTATATAAGACTGTCACTCCCGTGCTTACCTCATCAAACACTCTAATAGGGAACCTATTATTGGAAACATAATCCTTGGTGACCATTAATAGCTGTACAGTCTACCTGCAAACACACACATATACAGTGCATACAGACACATAGTCTTTGGAGAACAGTACATTTTGTAACATATATGAACATGTGTGAATATTGTGTGTACTGCGTAGACACCCTTTCTTCTTTGTTACTGTCTGCTGACTCTGCAGGATTTCTTCCTGGATAGAAATAGATCTATAATCCAACATGGCTCTCCCAATTAGAGCTCTGTTTTCCCCCTTATGAATAATGAAACAGAGATCAGGCAGGCAGAAAGAACGAGTTGGAGTGGAAAGAATAGGAGAGTGCAATGTAAATGAAAATATATCGATCACAGAAATGACTTTGTGAGCTCAGAGCGAATGCAGACTGAAAAGGTTTTTAATGAGGAAAGATGACACCAATAAAGAAATAAGTACCCGGCCATGTGAAAAGATGTGAAGATGTCTTAGACAAATAAAACATGACAACTCCAACATCATTGTGAAGAGGGAAGGATTTCAGGTAAAGCAAGATGGATTCAGAACGGGCAGAGGAAGGACTTTTTAAAAGGAAGTGTTTAATGTATCACTTGTGCATGTTAAACTTCTTTTTACCATTTATTTTAGTCAAAGTATCCTCACTGTGCCATGGTGTATTGCCATGCAGAATTAGAGATACTGAAGGACTTCAGTGTATATTTCTCTCTCTCTCTGTCACACTAAAAAGCTAATATCTTAATTGCCATTAGCTGTTATTTCCAGTGTATTGTTGAGCTGCAAGTCCAGACATATCCATTGAAATTCACTGATAAAAAAACAAACAAAACAAAACCAACTGTCATTTTGTTTTTTTCCCTTTGTAGCCCCAACAGAAAAATCTCCAGCACTGCCTTTGGAAGGTAGGTGACTTACCTGCATCCTGCATGTGTGTCTGAGAGTGTGTCAGGGTGTGTGTGATTCTGTGTGTGTGTGTGTGTGTGTGTGTGTGTTTCTAAAGAGAAGGTCACTCACTTGTACTCATTGTACAGACTGTGCTGCACGTGTTTGCTCTATTTGTTGACACACACACACACTGTGAGATTAGCAACACTGCTTTCTTATCACTCAGATGGCTGACCATTGTGCCCTAACAGCCAGTTAATTACTAACTAGTTTATCAAGAGAAAATACAGGATGTCTGGATGAGATTAATCTTATCTGTTACCAAGCGTGCTCTAAGATCTTTTGTTTTTGTTCCGGGAGGGCTGGGAAGAAAAAGAGCCAGGACATCATTTTTTCAGTGGCAGCCACTTCATGGCCAGTTTGTCTGCACTGGCTGAAATGTTTTGTATCTGGGCCTTTTGTCCTGTTTCCACCCACTGTAACAGAGTTATAGAGACAGAGTGAAAATGGCCTGTCAAGCCTGATCTATGTATTCAATATAAGGTTTGGCTCTGTCTCCCTGTCCTCTCTACTGTCCTCTCTGTCTGGTTTGATTATGTCTTTCACTTTATTGCTCTCTGTATTTGTTCTCGTGCTGTTTCCCTTTTCCTCTGTTTTCTCCTCTCCTCTCCTCTCCGTATTGCTAATTTCAGTAATGGAACTAACCTTGCTGCTGTCAAATTATTTCATCAGTGAAAGAGGGGACAGCTTGACAGTGTGACACACAATTATACTGCACACATACCTGTGTGGATGTAATTCTCAGGCTTCTGAATAAGTGTGTGTGTGTGTATGTGTCTTTGTCTTTGTGTACTAATTTTAATTCTGCTTGCACCAGCCTCTCTTCTTGGCACTTTGCTTACAGTCCAACATATATCATCTGTTCTATCTTCCAGCAGCATCACCGCAGGGCAGAGCACACCTACTTTCACACTCACACACATACACACACAACCAGCTGGTCCTCATCCTGGATCTACTTTCAGCTCCTCTTAGGTTTGTGTACCCCTCTGTGTTTGAACAGGCAGCTTCTCCACAACAGCAACTTGAGCAGCAGCAATGGCAGCACAGAAGACCTTTTCCGAGACAGCATCGACTCCTGTGACATTGACATCAATGAGAAGGTATGGACGCTTCTGTGCCACTTGTCTTTCCATATGTTGATGTGTCGACAGACCTTTATTTTAACTAAGCTCTTTAAAAGCTCCAGACGAATGCCTGTGGGACGTAATAGTTGTCATTCTTTCTGCGTGACCACTGACAACCCGTGAAGCAATAAATGTATCTCATCTTCATCTTTTTTTTTGCTCTGTTAGCCCCAAAATCACGGGGAGTGAGGACATGTTTGCAGTGGATGCACAAGTTGAAAATGCTAATTTATATGAAAGTCCCTGTCAGGATTTTGCTTATGTCTGCAAAAATAAAGGACTATATCAATGTTATTTACAATTTTCCAACCTTCAAGACCTTGGGAATTGCAGATAGTTGAACTGTGGAAAATACTTTTGCTTAGAGCTAATACATAAGCAATGTGCATCCACCTTTAGCTACAGACTCACTTAAGTTTCATCTATTGTGGTATTTGTTTTTGTTTTGTATTCTCTTATCCAGCTATTTTGAGCATAAACACTTTTACATTCATTTTAGGGCTTCGTATGGCTTTTCATACAGCAGACAGGATGATAGAAAAACAAGGCAGGAAGGAAAGAGTCTCAGCATTGGCACTTAAACCACTAAGCTATGGGCATTCTGAGCATTGATCATTTTAAATTATCATTTTAAATATGTTTGTCATATTTAATCATGTGTGTAGTATAAATTCATCTTTAAGTAACTGCCTCTGTTTACTTCAGGTGAGTTCTTTGGAGAAGAAGGTGGTGGAACTGGAGAATGAGATTCTGATGAACGGTGATCTCAAGTCCAAACTGAAGCAGGAGAACACGCAGCTAGTACACAGGTACAGTCAGAAAGCTGGCTTTCATAAATAACCAATATTTACAGTATTTTCAAAGAAAGAAGTTTTATGGCCCAGAACCCTATTACACAGATGATTCTCATTATTAAAAGGGGAAATGTTTTTGTGCCCCCAACCGGGGGCGTCGCACCTGAGTGTAGCAGTAATTTAGCATTCACTGTTAGAAAAAGTAACAGCGAGCTCTCTTATGATACTGCATTGAATGAATTTGGTGTGACGTGTCCATCGCCTCAGGGTTCACGAGCTGGAAGAGCAGCTGAAGGACCAGGAGACACGAGCGGAACAAAATCTGCAGGAGCGGCTGAGGCGACATCGAGAGGCCTACAGCAAGATGGAGCGGGACATGAACACACAGACGGAGTTGCTGACCAACCGGTGAGAAACAAACACAAACACAAGCATATCAATATACAGATTTACAATGTTTTTTGTTTTACTGCATGCATTAGTGAGAGAATTAAAAAGGGCAGTGTTGTGCTTAAATCCCCCTGGATGTGGACATTGACGTTTCTGCTTGAGAGATGCAGAATGTAAGACTGGGATAAACAGAGCTCAGAGATTACTCCTGGGGTTTAGTCAGCTGCCTGTGCTGCCTGAGCTACAACATATATACTGCCTTTGTTTGGATAAAACGGTGCCTTCGCTGACCATGAGTACACTGACATACAGAGTTTTGTGTTTTTAGAGTGAAGCAGCTGGAGGACGAGAACAGTGAGATGGCATTTAACATGTGCCGGCTCAAGTCACAGACAGAAAAACTGGATGAGGTAAGCCATATTTACTCGTCTTTGTTTATTTTTGCTTTATTGTATCCTGTTCGTCTCTACATTATTCTGCCTTCAGTTTTGTATTCAGCACGTCCGTCTGATGCCTTTATCAGCTATGACTCTCCAGCTAACTGCCTGTTTCTCTTTCAAATGTGCAACGTTGGTAATTTCCATATTCACACTTGTAAACACTAACTTACTGCCAGTGTCAGAAATGTCAATTCTCAAGCCAGATGCAGTTCATCCCCTGCAGAAACACACACAGATGCAGATTATGAGAAACTGCCTTTTTATTGACAGGATGAGATGTTAGAGACAGCCATTGTTGGTAGAACAACACCTTTATTTTTATATGGTACCTATATAAATGATACCACACCTGGTAGTTGTTAATGCTGCATGTTATTGAATGTACAACCAAAGGTGTCACAGAAAATAGAAATATTATCCAACTCTATATGTTAATATTTGTATGTGGAATTTAATTGAATAAATGCACTCTGGAAACCTTTGACACCAAAAACCAGTGTGGTTTTATAGTATACATTCAAAAAGAGTCTATCAGTGAAGATACGTGTGAATGACTTATTTTAAATTTTGTGTAGATAAATAGGTACATTTCTTGTTTGTGTGTTCTTGTGTGATGCACAAATGCATAAATGAAAAAGGACAGACTGCAAACTAGAATTTTGTATGTGTGTCCGTCCTCAGGAGAAGCAAAGAATGACTGACAAGTTGGAGGACACCAGTCTGCGCCTCAAGGACGAGATGGACCTCTATAGGAAAATGATGGACAAACTGAGACAGAACAGACTCCAGTTCCAGAAAGAGAAGGAAGCCATGCAGGAGGTCAGAGGGATTGTTTTATGCAATCACAAACACATACAAAGAGAAGTGGATCATTTGCTCTACTCTGTATCCTCTCTTTCACTCTTCTCTCACAGTTATGTCACCTGATGCACCTACGCCTACAAAAATCACTGCATTGACATGAGATAACAATGTTTGTCAATCCTTTATCTTTTATCCAGCTGATAGAGGACCTGCGTCGAGAGCTGGAGCATTTGCAGCTGTTCAAGCTGGAGACAGAACGGCCCGGCCGCAGCCGCACCTCCTCCTCCAGCCTGGCGGACTTCAACAGCAGGACCAGGGAGGTAGAGCTCGAACATGAGGTCAAGAGACTCAAGCAGGTACTGAGGAAAGGCTCCCATCGAAAATACTTTGTTGTGCATGCTCAGTGAGTGTTGTAGCTAGTGGTTTTCAGAGATGTCTGCATACTGTGTGAGTGTTTTAAAATGCTGTAATTATCATAAAACGCTTTGAATAGATTCAAAATCCTGCATCCAGGATTGCTGTCATGTTACTGAAAGATAACGCCTCTTCTGACCAGTTGTTTTTATTTATTTCAAAGATAGAAGAAATTATTTTACTTCTTATATTATCCTTGATTCTCAAAGTGAGTCTCAATTCGAGCATCACGATACTTTCTTTGATCTGTAGCATGTCTGACTCTCTGTCAGTCCCTCCAGGAAACTGTAAATTTGTACTCATTCTAAAATAAAATAAATAAATTGAGCTAATCCCCTCATTATTTCTATAAATTGTCTTACACACAGTAACCAAATTAGAGGCTTGTGTTTTGGACAACCATCTATGGTATTTTTTTCCTAATAAAATGGCAAAGTTGCTGTGCAAGAACAACACATCACATGTACAGTATATTACAACCAGCTCTGAAGCTCCAGGTAATTTAAGATGATGCAGTTCATGGATTTATACTCATATTTTCTTTATCCCCCCCAGAACTCTTTCGCCTCGGAAGTCGTTTCCATTTAACATGATGAATTGGTTGTGTACTGTTAGAGGAACATGACGTCTAATAATACACAAAACAAGGCTCTTTTTGGCCTTTTTTTATGACTGCAGAAGGCTAGGTGGTCCTGGGACACACATTCTGCAAGACAACGGGTGATCACAATACCTGTGGGATTAAGGACTGGTCAAGATCCCAGCCAATCACACTGATTCCATTAAAAATCCCCTGTAAAAGCAGTAATGCCTCAACGTAATAATGTTTATGTAATATGTTCTACATATTTTCTTTGTTCTTTAGTTTCACTGGTCCTACATCTAGTGATTTGCCTCTTGGTAGAGACTCAAACCTCATGTTACGGTTTCAAGTATCTGCAAAGTGTACAGATCTGGTGCAAAGTAAACATGAGAGATAAGGAAGTAGAGTTGAGGGTTTTTCAGATGTCATCTCTAATAAGACTGATAAAAGTAGATCAAAACTCTCTGAAGTTTTATAGAGGCTGTGTCTGACTCATTTTGTTGACGTGAGGGTATGAATTGGAAATGAAGCTTTCAAGTTCCTAAAAAGGAGAAGTTATCAAAACCACCAGACCTTGAGGTCACTTAAGTAATATATAGCAGGTGAGAGTGCAGATTTGTACAGTGTGTGCATTTTATCAGGGACTTCAGATGACAAGGTCCATGTCCTCCTGCAGCCTTAGGCCAAACTTGTTACACTAAGTGCAGGCAAGCGAGAAGGGGAATGATAAGAATAGTTTTTATACCACCTTCAGTCTGCAGATACTTCTTTTTTTATGTCTTTGTTTATGTCAGCTTCTTCTGGCAGTTTGAGATGTAGAATAATTCAGTGTGATTGTCCGCTGTTGGGCAAATTATGAAGCTATGTGTGGGTGGCAGCTTTAATTTGACAGACACTGAGAAGGATAAACTGACTATCTTATGCTTGCTTGTGCGCCTCTGTAAATGTCTGTATGTGTGTGTCCAGCAATTTGTGTCCCAGGATTTTCTTCCCCCTGAATTCCAGCACCTGGTGTTGTCTGGGGCTTGGCTCCGTCCCGGTCTGATGGTAAAATTGCTTACGTGACCTTTGACCTCCCAATTAACCACTAATCACAATGGAGTAGAGCGAACCTGCCTGAGCTGAATTGGGGTCAGTTTTGCAGTCCCCCCTAGTAATGGTTTAGGTTAGAACAAAGGGTAAGCAAACTGACCTCTCGTCAGCACTCAAAGTCAACTTAATCATGGAGCTTACATAACACACCCAAAAAAGCAGGGAGCAGTTTGTTCTGTAACATGCATAACCCATGTTATGTCCTCTAGATGTCCATTGCTCTGTTCGCTGCTGAGGTATCAAGTGCAGTGTTTTGGCGTATGGGCTGAGTGAAGCTTGAGTAGTGGCCATCTAAAAAAAAAAAATCACTCCTGATACACTTGTGTGGTCCACGTACTTATCTCATTCTCCTCCTACGTCTCTCTCCCTCCCTCCTCTCCCTCCCTGATCCTGATTCTGTATTCTAGGAGAACCAGAAGCTGAGGGAGCAGAACGATGAGTTAAATGGACAAATCCTCAGCCTCAGCCTGTATGAAGCTAAGAACCTGTTTGCCACTCAGACCAAGGCCCAGTCTCTGGCTGCAGAGATAGATAATGCCTCCAGAGACCAGGTAAAATCAGGATCCTGTAGAGAACCCTTTGTACTTATACTGAGTTAGATTAGCTATTCTTCCACGACAGTGGAACTGGTCAGTATATTTTCACTCTGACTGTTCGGCAACTAGTTAACCTCTGAAACAGTTAATAGGATCCTTACATTTATATTCTTGTTCCAACAGAAGTGTTGGCTCTCATGCAACAACCCTATCAGTAATACTATAGTGTGCAACATGAAAATGAAATAAATGTGTGCTTATATTTATTTCTCCCACAGTTAATGGAAGCCCTGAAGGAACAGGAGGAAATCAACCTACGTCTGCGACAGTACATGGACAAAATCATCCTGTCCATCCTGGACCACAATCCTTCCATCCTGGAGATAAAAAACTAGCGGTGACTCAACTGGAATGAGAATCGTTCTCCAGCTCAGGAGAATTAGGATCATTCCAGCTGTCTGATCAGAACCTGAAAGCCCAAGATGGGAGTCTGTACAGGAAAAACAGAGAGACGGCAGAGCAAGTCTTGGAAAACTGTGAAATATAAATAGATGCACATCGCCCCCTGCTGTTTGTGGCAGGAAGAAGGACTTCCCTTGCAGCGAAGGTTGGGTGAGATTCTCCACAGAACTAAAGTGCCACTGATTGCTGACTGACTTTTGGTCACGTTGGCGTGATCAATCAACTGGATCTATCCCCTTTTTTGTATATTGTCTGTCTGTTCTGTGAACTACGGTAACTGTCACAACTTTGATCTCACAAGTCAATGTTGTAATTTCTTCCCAGGAATATCCTGAACTCAACATTCACTGAGGATCTGCAGAATTGCTCAGTGTACAGAACTGGACGTAATTTACTTCGACATAAAAACTGGAACAAAATAACCAACCTGATGCAGGTTCTGCTGTATACTGGTGTGAAGTTGCCTGTCTTTTTTAGACAGTTTGGTACGGTGTAGAGAGATGCATATGAAAATACAGTGAGACAGACAAACACATTGACAAGCAAGATTGTAAACCGGAGTGAGACAGACGTAAAGGGCAGGTCTGTCCACTGCTGCCCGACGTGTAAACTGCCAGTCTTCTTCTCTCGTGTAGGTGTTCTCTAAATGCATGTGACGTACTTGGAAAAGCAGGTGTTGAAAGGGAAGACTGAGAAGCGAGGTCAGAAGTGGTTAGAGTAAGAAAAGAAGAATTACCTTGAATGGAATTTGAGAACAATGAATTAAGCAATAGTGTTTTCTCTAAAGAGGTGGGGAGATGACGAACCCTGGATTCGAGCAAAGGAGGGCTTTAGTAAAGTCTTTGATGGATTAATTGAAGGTGAACATTTTTTTTGTTTGTTTTTTCTTGAGAACACATCTTCCGGGAACCTTGAAACAATACTTGCAGTGTCAATCAGTCCAAAAGTGAATATTTTTCACCAAGAAGTGGCCCTTAGGTTGGTTCAGATGAGTCTCACTTTGTGTGCAGAGAAGCTGCAAACAGGGAGTGTCTTTAAAAAACTTCCCACGGCTGCTGTTTGCCAGCAGTGCATGAGCTTGGAAATCTCTGTTGCTAGCAATAGACCAGAAGTGATGTTGCACAGATATGTAATGATATGAATGTACAGGATGCGTGGGGAATTTACACAGGTGTGACTGGTAGCCATTGTAACATGGTCTCCTGAATCATCTCTCTATGCTCAGTGAAATCAACTCAGATACGTGAGCATGGCTTCACTTTTTGATACAAAAAGACTGGATTAATAATCTAATTGAAGCCTACAGGTCGCGGATTGTAATTAATGCCCCGATTGCTCTCTGAAACTCTCTAATACTGTAAATATCATGAATGTACAACTTGATATTTCATTTTTTGTGTGGCCAAAACGGCTTTTTGAACATAAATCTGTAACTGGTTAAGACGTGTTGTAACACAGATGTACAGTATTCTGTACTGTAATGAGAAGTCCATTGTTTTAGAGGGGAAACAATTACAATCTGCTGTGTTGTGTAATTAATATTCAAAACTTGAGTTTTGCTTCCTTGCACAGAAAAAACAACCCTTTTTTTAATTCCTTTTTTGCATGGTTCACCTATTCTGTCTGTGCCTTTTCAGGACATTTTTCAAGATGATGTTGCTGTAGATTTTCACAGTTTTGGAGGTACATTCTATGTCTGTCTGACATACTTTCTTGACTTGTAAATGTTGTAATTATATAGTGATAATTTGTACCTGTGTGCCACTCACCTCTCTTTTTCAGATTGATACTATGAAATCTATTTTATACAGTTTTATCACTAAAGAACTTATTGCTTAGGTGTCCTGTTAGAAAAGCAGTATAGCACAATGCTTGGTTTCTGTAAGGTACGCAAGCCAGGTTAGCAATTTGGGGGGTATTTTGTTGATGTAATTTTTTTTTATTTCAATAGGGGATGTTTTGCTCCATTTCTTTTGTTTGTTTTGTTAGCCCATGCATTTCAGTTTGCTTTAAACTGCAATTTTATATGGTTGTAAACTGTCTTCCTAACTTAAACTATATGGTGAGCATAATGAGCAATAGTAACTTATTTACCAGTACAGTACCTGCTGATTTGTGTCCTGTTTTGCCTCAACAATGATTTCACTCTATAGCAGCTTGTGCCAACTGAGTTTTTTTTTAATCAACAGTACATCAAACTGTAAAATCAGAAATGAATTTCTTGTAGCTTTTAACTTTTGAAATATTAGGGCTTTCCAATGCAATGTAGTCACTATAAATGGCAATAAAAATGGCTTTGGCATTGATGTTGTCTCTTGAAATTTTATAATATTAAACTGTTTTTGTCCTCTTGCCCATTTATATAATAAACCATAATGTCTTAAACAAGAGACTACGTATTCTGATCTTTCTGTGTATGTTGCTGATGTTGCAGCTGCAATGTGGCTGGTGAACATACCATGCTGCAAATAAACAAATTTCACCACCTTGAGCGATGAAAAGAACCCATTCTCATTTGATGCACGATTGATTCAAAATTCACAATCAGTTTTACAGCGTGGTCTACTGTGTTACAGTGATGAGTTTTATTGCTACAATGCTCTATGTGTACTATTTGGCTGGAAATATGTGGACAGCAAAATGGGTGCACACACACACACACACACCAATACTGCACCCATATGTGATTGTTGAACATACAGTTTTGAAACCAAGATGCAACATTCGCTCCCATTCAGCGGAGCAGGTGCTGGGTGGGGTGGAGGTCAGCGGTCTGAGCAGTTCTTTTGCACCAAACTTAATTGATGGAGCTTGAGTTGCATCATGTTTAGAGAGCTATCGTTACTGATAACTTAGGGTTTGCTAATCTACCGGTTCCTATCACGTTCCTAGCACATAACTCGTGTTAACCCAGCCCAGCAAGCCCGGTAGCATCCTCCGGTTCCCTCTCATTCCGCTCCAGCACGACCCTGTCATACAAATATGGTATTTTCCGGTTTCAAAAAAAAAAAAGAACGACAGTTCGCAAACCAATGGGTGACGTTCACAGTGGGTTGCCACTTGGGTCTTAAGTAACTTAAAAAGTTATCATTCATACTGCAAAGGAAATAACACAACTTAATCAGCTTTCACATCTGCAGATGTTGGTGTGTGACCATCCAAAACGGCTGTAGTATGATTTTAGTTCTGGATATTCCCTTTAAAACGAGGTGTATAAAACTTAAGTGGATGTATCAATATGGCACTTGTGTCGCGTTCAGGCGCCACCTCGCCTCCCAGCTCCTACACCTTCACATCCGCTCTCCGTCAGTCACCCGGGGGAGGTTTGCCTCAGGCCACAGTGCAGGTAAAGAATCACCAGTTTAAAGCGAAGGCATTTTTTAAAATTATTATTTTTAGTTTACTGGTTTAATTATTCGCCCGTCGTAAGCTGTGGCACGACGCCAGCCGTGAATCCCACCGCTCCCTCAGGGGCGATGTTAGCAGGTTGCTAAGTTAGCAAAGACCCGTCACAGGGCAGCCAATTTAATGGCAACACACTCAATCGTTATTAAATATAATATATTCCGCATTATCTGCAGATACATAGTGCATCATTTTTCTATTGTTCTACAGTAACATTAGGGTGATTAAAGTTGCCTTTTTGGATTGTTTACATTTTCTGTCATTATGCTCACTTATGTGAATCCTTCCACCTGTACATTATAGGTGATACGATGCCTCATTTTGGTATGAAGTTCGAGGGCTGCCCAGCTACTGCCAGCAGCACCAGTGCGGGCACAGCACAGAATGGTACCAAACCACAGCGCATGGTCAACTGGTGCAGAGGCAGGAGCACACAAGCGTCCCCCCAGTGGACACTCAGAGGACAAGGAGGCACGATTTCAGCTGTGACCGATGCCTCGGCAGCTGGCAGGGTCAGCAACAGAGACGATTCAGATGATGCCTCGTCCAACGGGGCCAACGGTCTGGACAGCGTCGCTTTGCCCAGCGAGTCTGACCAAACGGCACCAGAGGCCAGCCTGTCGGCTGCAGCAAACCAACAGAGAAGAGGGAAGAAATTCAGATGTAAGAGGAGGTGAGCCGCCTACCCGATGACTGCTTTGAGTTAATCATTTAGCCCCAAATGCTCACTCATTCGTCGTAAATATTCACCCGTGTCAATCCAGTCTGCCCTGTTTAAGTGAAATGTGAGTTTTTATGAGGTGGATCTCGAACAACTGCATCCTAATTACTTTGTTAGTAGTCCAGTTTTCGATGGACCTGCCCAACTTGAGGGCCGTTTCGATGAAATGCCCAAATTTCCATTTGGGGCGAACGACCTGTAGGCATTGCGCGAACTCATATTGGTGAAGTGCTGAGGGCTCGATGAGAAGATTGGTGCCACGCACCTAATAAAACCATTTACTGGTTTTAAGCAGCTGGGTAGTGTATAGTATCATTAATACTGGAAACAGGAGAAACAACTAGGCCAAGAAATAGTCCGACTCATAACTCCCAGTAAGACCACAAATTGTTGATTATACATATTGATTATTGTACAAAGTAAAGGGAAAAAAAACAGATATAAAATGTTAATGAGTGAACTTTATAGCTGATGGTCGCCTCTTTGGACAGAGGCTTCTGGCAAGACAGCAAATAAACGGATTTCCCAAAATGTCAAGCTCCTCCTGTAATGGCTCCCACTGCTCCCCAGCTAAATATTTGGTGAGCCCCAATTGCCAAGTAACAACTACACTGTCAGCTATCAAAAGACGGTGTCTTGACTTCCTCGTCGTTAAACACCCCCTCAGTTTGCCATCCCCCCCTTTTGAATGTTTAAGTCAATCTGACACCTTTTACAGAAACGCTGAAGTGGTATGTCCGGAGAAATCTGCGCTGCTGCCGCCGCCAGGGGAGGAAGACTGGGAGGCTGAGATCCGAGAGGGCACACTCACTCACTGGGAAAAGATGCGTTTGGGTGCCAGACCCTATGGTAAAGAAAAAATAGTTTAAACAGTACGATACCAAAACCTTGTCCTGTAGCACTGATTGTACTGATGTCGCAAAATGCCTGAAATACATTTACTTGTTGTTTTTTGTGTTTTCTTTAAAAAAAAGGCCAAGTACAGATGTTTCCCGGTATTCTGGTTCCCCCTCCAGGTCCAGAAGATGCGCTCCATTTTGCTCTGCGGGATTTGACTCCACAGCAAACGGACGCTGACGCCCCGCAGGTGGCAGCCAATTACAGTCCAGCTGCGCGCCATCCACGTCCTGTCCCATGGTCCTGCCTCGACTTCCCCACTGAGCCAGACCAGTTCGCGGACGCTGACGAGTAAGCCCGACTCACGAATGGTTAGAAACAGCGTTCGCTTACCAAATTAACCGTTGGCCCTTTTTGTTAACTCTCGTGGCACCGTGCACAATTTTTTTTTTCGCCGCGTGACCTTTTTGAGGATCCTGAATGTTGCCCGTGCTTAGAGCATTTGTTCAGTCAGGCTTTTTTTCCTTCCCCCGTCTGAAACATCAGCCGAGGAATTTAAATTTCAGTCTCACTTCTAAGCTTCAGAGCCAAATAGGTTTAGAGCCGTCATCGGTAAAAGACTGTAAGATGATGTTCCACTTTAAATTGGGTGTTTTTTTTTTAACTTAGGTTTTCTATTTTATATTCAGATTTTATATTTGTTTTACAGTGCATTGTTAATCTGTTAGGTTCCTGTGATCTTAAAGTGATAATCATGCATTTGCTGTTGGATTTCATATCTTCATAAAGTTGATGGCTTTTCAGGAACTAAACTAAGTTTTTTTTATCTCAAGTTTTTTGTGTGTGTGTGTGTGTGTGTGTTTTAAAGCCCCTGAAATGGGGCCACTGCTGTCAAAGTGTTTCTCTTTTGAGCGACTGTATGAACAATTCAGTTGTTTATAGATACCGCACATTCACCACAAGTACTGGAAGTAGCCATATTTAATTTAGGACAGCCCACCTCACCGAGGAATTGTGGTCCGATTTATGTAAACACCGTTAACATCATCATTCTCGTAAGCGCATCAAATGATTTTTTTCCTCCCACTTGTTTTTACGAAAACCTCTGCAGTCGACGTGACGTCCCTGCAGCAGAGCGAGCTGGCCCCGTCGCCTCGTTTTCCCACACGGACCCACGAATTTTCCTCAAGTCACCCGGTTGTGAAAAATCCCCACTGACTCGTGGGGATTTTTTGACGCGATGACAGCTTCTGGCCACTAGATGGGGGAGTTGGCGTAAGGTCTGCTTTTCTCCGACTCGTGCCACACACCTTGGGGAGTTCAGCGAGTTCATTCCCAAGGACTTGGGAGACACAAGCACTCACTTGCATGCAGCTCAGCCCTCGTTTCTCCCAGGAGCCTTTTCATTCCCAACGCAACAAAAGATGGCGTTGCAAGCAACCGTTAGCGAGCTGATCAGTGTCATCCACCAATTTTAAAATCACTCCTGCACGCAGGCACTGTGTCAAAAATAGATTGAGGTCACAATCTCCGGTGAAATCCACAGCCGCCCGCTCTGACGGGACTTTGTAGTTGAATTTTAAGTAGCGCTCTTGGGGTTTTTTTTCCCTCTTCCCTTTCTTTTAAGCAAAAATATGCAACATCAGATCCATCGCTATCAAAGAGATGCAGTCACTTTTGATGTTCCCCAGCTCCTCTGTGAGAATTGTTGCCGTTAAAGGCAAATATGACTGGAGTCGTGGGGATAATGGGGAAAGATGATGATGATGTTGTTGTACTCTTCTGATGTTTGCAGACACTTAACACGGGGATTGAGTGATCGCTCAGCCGAGTGTGTCGAAGTGTCGACGGGAGTTCAGAACAGCGTCGGCAATAAGAGGATCACGACATGAACTTTTCTAAAATACCAGAGGGGGGATTCTGTCGGGCTGGAACAGTTAGCGCATCCATGCAGTTAGTGTAGGGGCCTGTTCACGTACACGTAGGTGTGTCTTTGACAGTGAATCGGCACATTTCTAATGTGAGTGATTCAACCGTTGTGAATAAGTGGAACAAAGTCCTCGTGTAATCAATGCTTTGACATGTTTTGCAGTAATCTGATGTCCCCTCTGCTGGAGTTTATGTGATTTCTCTGATAGTTGACTTTGTACAAGCGGCCGGACATCCCTTTTTTTTTAATGAGCTTTGGATAAGACTCAGCACACCCCATTGGTGGAGGTTTTCAAATGATTAACAAAAATGTACATTGTGATTAGTACTACTGGTACTGATTGAGTGTGACCTCATTTATTTACACCTGGTGATGTTGATCTGCGTGTTTGGGGACAAACATTACACGCCAAGGTTGCGTCTCATGATAGAGATGTTTGCACCATCGGTAAGTTATTGCCTCATCAAACTCTTGATTGTCACAAAAAGAAAAATTCACACCTGTTTGACTTACAGTGGAGTCCACAGGCGATATGTCATTTTGTCTGCAGCTGAGACCCTTCGCCAAGTCGGACGTGTTGGCTTCCCCGCCCTGCGCAGGTTTCAGGCATCGTTTATGGACGGATTTTGTCGTGTCTGTTGACGTGCCCTGACTAGCGACTGTTGCTTTGTCGCCACTGAGGTTAAAAGCGAGCAGCACGCCCACCATGCCTGCAGGGAGCGCAAGCAGAGCGCTGCACGCACAAACTTGCCCCGCACAGGGACGTGACTCTCAGGAACCATGTCTCCGAAGCACTCGTCGCTCGTGAAATACTGATATTGACCTAATTTGGGCGAGGTATTGAGATACTTTTCTGCGCAACGCCACGTCCACGTCCCGGCCGTGAGGCGGCGTTTGCGTGTCCTGTGTGCGCCTGTGGGTTTCGCTGCGGTGGCTCAGTCGCCCCCGTCGCGGCCAGGAGACGGGCGGTTTAGCACGGAGCTGAAAACTTTAGTGAATCTGAGCGTGAAGGCCAATGCTTCTCTCTTTGATGCTCTTGTGATGGAGTGACCTGTCAAGGGCATACCCCCGCCTCCCGCCCAGTGCATGCTGGGATTGGCTCCAGGTTATCCGGCCCCTGAACAGAACGTGATGGAAATGGATGGGCGGGTGATCGTCTGAATTTTAAGCTGCGTCTGCCTTTATCTGTTCGAGTGGTCCGTTTCCAGGAAGCTGACCCATACCGAGTGTCACTGTTAATTTACTCCACCAATGATCATTCTTTGCGAACTTGGCTTCCCCGACAGTGGAAATCCACTCCAAAGCAGACATCCCATATGTTATTTGTTTGATCTCAGACAGTTTAATATGTATTTGTGAGCATGAATACATCTCTTCCAGCTCTAGAAACCAGAAAACCCAGAGTCAAATTTGTCATGTCATCATGAGATTAGAGCCTCGTAGCTGCTTCTTTGCCAGGACGCGCTGTCACTGTTTTCACGTCCACGTGACCTGTTTTGTTTGGAGTAATTACGGACTAAAAGGCTGTGCCTGTTCCCTCATTTTTAAAAGTCCTCTTTGACACCGTCGGCTTGTTCCCAAAGCCCATCTGTTACTCATTGTCACTGGAGTAGCACGCATCCTGGTGCACTCCCACTTTTCGCTCGGTGAGAGGCTGCCTCACATTCAGGATCATAAAATGAAAGTGCATTTGCTTAAGCATTCGAGGGATTTCCTCCTTCCTAATGCTGCAGTAGCTGTAAGTCTTGCATTACCATTTTGTGTCTGCGTGTGTGTGTCGGGGGGGTGCATCAGGGTTAAGAAATAGCACGTCTCATATATGTTGTAATCTCTGGGATTGATAAATGACTATATATGTCCCAGTGGATCTTTTCACCACATCCTGTGTTTGGATAAATAAGCGAATATGCTGGAGACCCGACGTGACCGGCCCTGGTCGCCCTGCTTCATCCACTCTGCAGCAGCAGCAGCGCTATGGATCCCGTTCACGCTCTCATTCGAGAAACCAGTGACACGTGCGCGATCCGATCAGCAGTACACTGACCCACCCTTGTTATAATATCGGAGTAACGGCCAGATAGACTTTGATTGCAATAAAGGTTGCTCATGCTGAGATGACTTTGGGAAATCACCTCCAGGCCTGCAGCGCCACATTTCTCAGATGTGACTCACCGACGAGCCACTTCATCTCGCTCCAGCGCGACCAGTCGTTTAAGCGTTCAGCATCTTTATTGATCTGGCAACATAATGGTTTGTTAGCCTGGCACAAGAAGACACCCAGGAGGAGACAGGAAGAAGGATTGTGGTCAGCCCGACCTCCTGCAGCGAACCAAAGCAAACGCATTGCAGGGGTGGGTAGTCATTTTGTACGGTGGCCACGAGAGCTCAACGCACGGCAGCTTAAGAAAACACATAAATAGACCAAACACAAGCGGATTAAGGAACGCAGCACAGCCAAATACAGAAACGCATTGCAAAGCAGTGCAGACACAAGTGTTTCCAGTTTACACAAAACTGCGATGAACCTGGCTGGCTTACTTACATTTAAGCACCAACACCGCTGATGAGCGGCCGACTTCAGTAACTTCAAAAGTCAGAAACCGAGCCACGATCATCCTCTGGAAGCGCTTCCGTCGTCTTTCGTGTTGTGTATTTGTTCTGTTCGCGCGTGTGTGTTTGCGGCGCACGTGTCGCCGGATTGATGATGAGGTTTTTTCTCAGTCTGCTCGAGTTCTGTCTACATGCTTTTCCCTAAGCTGCGGCGCATTGAGCTCTCAGGGCCACCGTACGTTCTGCCACTCAAACTGTGCTCAACTGATATTCACTTCAGCTTTATTTAACATGCATTATACATAGTTATTTTGAAGACAAGAAAACTTATATAGAAGAAACTGTAGAATAGACTTAACAGGTGGGTTCAGAAACATTTAGAAATCTGTGATTTAAAAGGAAATCATCCTGATCCTAACACAGAGGTTTTATTTCTATGAGGTCATTAATAGTAAGTCACCTTTCGGGGGTAAATGACCACACTCCTGTCCCGTCACCTCCTTCCACACATAGAGTGTGTGACATGTGCCGTATCAGTAGGATCCTGTCCCACTTCCTCCTCCTGTAAAAGGCCTCCCACAGCGCGTGATAAATTGTACACCCAGTTCAGACAGGCAGCCAGCCTCTTTACTTCTCCTCTGTGACTCACCTCCAGTCGCTGCATTTTTTTTTTCTTCCTTTATTTTTTTTTTTTCATCTCTCCTCGGTGTGTCCGGTCATTTTCTGGGCCTTCTCCTGATTGATCTTGTAACGGCATGTTGGCAAGCACAGGAAGATGCCTGTGGTTAGCTAACCACAGCCAGAGCTAACCAGTACAAAAATATACATAAATAAACTGGCTGTTTTGAGGAGCAGGGATTCCAGTAAATTAGAACAATTATCTGCAGTCCACTAGTGAAAATTGGTAAAAGATGGAAACTACAAGGCCTCTGGAAAATGTGTCTCAGTCAGGGCAGATCCATGCCAGTGTTATTTAATTTGGGATTTTTTTTTTTTTTTGGCAGCATTAAATGTAATGACTCCTTGGCATTTTAAATTCTCTGAACTTTCTGGAAACGGTGAATAGTGTTTTAACGGCTTGTTTCAGGCTGCGAAGGATGTGAACACGCTGATTTCTGTTCGGTTCTGGAGCAAAGCAAATTGTATCGCTCCCAGCGAAGAAGGTTCGCGGTTTCCTGTCATTGTGACTTGACCCAGTGGGAAGACGGCCAGAGGGCAGAGATGTGGGTGACAGACCGTCGAGCGAAAAAAAAAAAAAAAAAAAAAGGAATGCCTGTGGAAATAGCTGGCACTTGGCAACATTAAAGGTTACAATAGCCTGATGACCAAGCACCCTGTTTCTTAATTTTGTGATGAAAGACGAGGTCCTGCAATGCTTCGCCAGTCCAGGTCAGCATGTCGCATACCAAATCCACTCTCTGGCTCTCAATGCTGAGCCAGATTATTACTGGTGTTTTAAAGCTTGTTTTTAAAAGTCAAAAATACTTGGGGCGCCGTAAATTCAGTTTTTAGCGTATTAGTGTTTTCGGGTGGATTGCTCTGAGAGCAACCTTTGCCACATCTGGTGAGCAGAGGAGGGGCAACTTCGTTTTGCTGAGTCAGAGTGATTGGAATCAGGAGGCGTTTGCCTGGAGTGAAACCTTCGCCATATGGCGAAACCGGAGCAGTGCGCCAGTGCGACAAGCCTCGGTCTGGTAAAATCCACTTCCTGCATGTCACTGCGCTGCTATTCGCGGACATTCCTGTCGTAACATTGTGGGTTTCATTAGGGTGCAGCTGAGGGAATACATATGTTTTAACGGGAATCTTTCCTGAGTTGAATTACAGCAACATGTTGCAGCTATGCCTTGTGACAGTCCAGCTGGTTTGGGAAAGAACTCCCAACTGTCTTGAGATATGAGGAAATGAAATCTAAAAGACTGCGGTGTTCTTAAATGTTTAGCATTGCATTAACAGACATTTTCACAGATAAATAATAGGGGGAAAAAGGAAAAAGAAGGACATTTGCTCTCCTTTCTCCTTTTTCAAACGAAGCAGGGTTCGGTTCGAGCAGCCTGGGGTCAGTTTTGCTCCAGTTTTGACTTCTCATAACTTTTTATCGTGGCCGTCTCTGCAACACAGCAGCGAACGTTTCATTTGAAATTGGTTGCAATTTCTCTTTGAGGTCTTAGTTAACTGGGGTCAGATCATTGTCCACTCAATCAAGCCATTTATTTAAGATTAAGATTGAAGATTAATACTAAAGACAGTTTGTGATATTAAAAGATTATTCTAGATTATTTTTTATCGCGTGGCATAGATGTCAGCAAGGATTGCAAATTATTATAATTCCATTATACCCAAGACACATTCATACAGCTTGTTCTGTCCAACCAACACTCTAAAGCCCAGGGATATTCATTTTAATATTGTAGAGGACAAAGAAAATGTTCACATTGAAGAAGGAAGACATTTTTTGCATAAAAAAAACCCTCCTTAACAATAACTCTGTCATAAAAATTGCTGCAGTTGCAGTCGCTTAAATGTTTCAGCTCTGCCACCGAGCAGCTGGAGAGCTTAAAGCTGTGTTGATCTTATTTAAATCCAGAATGCCCTGCTGACATTTTTAATGGGAGCTGAGTTGAAATCCAAGCCCAAATTGATCTTAATGCTATTACTGTGCTATTCTGAATTCTTCAGATAGCCTTACCCAAAGCTTAACTTCAGCTTTTTCGCAGGAGACGGCTTCTTCTTTTCGGCCCTGGACTGAACGCCCAGTAATTAAAGGGTTATTTGTCGCCATGCAGTACTGTGCCAGGCCCAGACAGAGGCAGTGTTTATCAGCCGAGCGACTACTGACCCTCTTCCCTGTTGGGATGCTGGGCTCGTAGCTGGGCTGGCTGCTACGCACCGGCCTGTGACGACCTGCACGTCTGGCAGCTCTGCCTACCTATCTGCCTCCTACTTGCCCGCCTGTATCCATCTCTCTACCTGTTTGGTAGTCTCTTGCTGACAGCCTCTCTGTCTTCTTGTCAGACTACTTGCCTGGCTGCTTCACTGGACGTCTGCCGTCCAGTTGCATTTTTTTTTTTCTTCTGCCTCCTGCCTGTCAATCCTGCAGCAGTAGCTCGCGGGCTGTCACTCTTCTCTCCGGCCGTCTTTTGTCTGCCCGTCCGCCTGGTTGCCTGTCCATGCGCCTGTCTTACCAGCCGAGGGACGGCCGGATGGGTGCTGGATAACAAGCAACCCGCAGACCCACCGCTCGCACACAAGAAGGGAGACGTGGAGGGAGGGTGAGAGAAGGGGGGAGGAGGGCGCCGTGACAGATGAAAGGGGAGATAAATGGAGAGAAAGAAGGAGGAGAGGAACAGGGAGGAGGCAGGAGAAGGGGTGAGGAAGGGAAGGAACATAGACGCGGGGTGAGGAGGAACAGAGGGAGACAATGAAGGAGGGACAACGCAGACGGAGAGGTGGGAAAGCCGAGCGACGGGGAGAGAAGTAGAGAGATGAGAGATGGGGAGACAGAGAGACGAGGCACGCTGCTTATTAAGAGGCTCGCACTCCGCCGCCGTCTCTTTATTGAGTTAACACTCAGTCATCCTGGTCGTCTGAGCTGCGGAGCTGAGACTCCACAACATGCGCAAAAAACCTCCGGCGACGACGACGACGACGACAACAGCCCTCGCATCTCTCTCACACGCCCACGCAGGCGGTCGCACAGTGTCAAGACTCCTGGGGCTCTGCACACGGTCGCTGCCGTGACACCTGCGTCCGAATTTGCAGATGAGACCGTACGCGAGCAAAACGCTGTAGTCGGAGCAAACAAATGGTACAACTAGCTTGGAGAGTGCACCACTTGCACGACCGCGCTCCATCTCATCGGGCCTGGAGTGCCTCTCTTTCTGCATCATATGCCCCCCCCATGTCAAATGAATAGTTTCAAAGGAGTGGGCATGAAATACAGCTGTGCATTTAAGTTCTGAGTTGAGTGATGACTCCTGCGTAGGGCTGAAGAAGTTATTCCAAAGCCAATTTGTTTATCAGCAGAAATGAAGTGTCGACTACTCAGGGTTTTTTTAGATTCATTTGGAGCTTTTCTGTGATTTATAGCTCTGTGAATTTGTACTTGTCGCTGTTTTTGTTGCACTGAGCTCAAGGAACCGCGACAGGTCATTTCTCACGTTTCAGTAATTGACTGATCACTGATCAGTTGAGAGTGCTTGAGATCCTCAACATGCGTACGTATGTTTACACGCGGACTCTGAACAGAAGAAGGTGGCGTTCTTCATCACAATGTCCAACTCACAGATGGAGTTCAACTCCCTGCCTTTTATCATTGTAGGGTGATTACTCATAGCATTAGCCTACATGCCATTTGCTGAGCTTGTAGTTCTGTGTTTCTGGGTGTGTGTGTGTGAGTGAGTGCGGGTGTGCACGCCTGACAGAGCTGGAGAGGAAGAGCGGGGGGGGGCGTTGTATCAGCCTCCCTGTGATCGGCAGGGCAGAACCCAGAATCCTCATTCTCCACATTGCTCCGCGGAGCGATAAGAGGAATTGTAGCTAGCTAGCTCACACCTCCCACACCCATTTCGACAATACCCACAAACACCCACACACACACACACACACGCACAGTCCGTACACCATACATCACCGCGGAATCTGCCCTTTTAAAGATGAATTACATTCACTTTCCTGTCTCTGTCTGCCTCTCCCTCCTTTCTGCCGCCCTCCTTCCTCCCTCGTCCGTCTCGGCGCATGTGTTGTCTTTCCATGCCTTTTGTAGCTGCGGTCATTGGAGCCATCTTTGCAGCTGTATCCACAGTCATAACTAACTTTCCGAAGGGGAAGGCCCGTCGGACAGCGCATAACAAAGGAATGTGACCTGGCTGTCACAGCTGATAGAGATATCTGCCGCCTTGTGTTTTAATTCACACCCCGGCAGTAGCTGCCGGTCGAAGTCAGCTGTTTCCTCCTTCGTTACGTTACCAGGTAATTGCCCTGCAGTACAAGTCAGATCTCGTAATAGTACAGTATTTCTGATGGTGACCCCTGTTTGTTTTAACCTGCAGTGGAAAACAGTTCTTGACTCATGGTCCGGAGTGGACCATGAGACCATTAGCAGTGACATGCAGGTTTGGCGATCTGCTGTGTTGGGACGCCGCCAGGATTTGGTGGTGACTCTCTCTGCTAAAGTAAAGCTGTCGTGTCATTGACGTAGGTTAACATCAGCAACCGCATCACACGCAGAGTGTGTTCAGGCGGACAGTACGAGATGAAAGTGGGGATTTTGGTTCAAGACTTTTGATGATCCAGTTTGTTGAATTACTGGAAATGTATCTGCAAATACTGTATTTTGATAAATATCATTATATTATTTTGATCCTTTTTTTTTAAATGAGGTTTAGACAAAACTATTTTCTCATGTCAACTTTGGGTTCGGAATAATTTCGCAGCTATTTTTTTTCTCAATTTTCAGATGTTTTACAAAATCAATAATTTATCAAGTAATCATGAAACAATCTCAGGGATAATCAGCAGTGAAAATAATTTAGTTACAGCCCTGTTTCTGATGTTTTCTGTTCCGAGCGAACGCTTGATTGACCACAGATTGTTGTTGTTGCTCTGGTTTGGCTGCTTGGCGATCAGTCGCTGAATTTGACATGATGAGTCAGTGACAGGATTTCCAGGGTGGCGTCCTCGGACGACGTCATCGGGACTTGCGCGTTATTTCATTCGTGCTGATTTACTCATTCACCGTGTTTCACTTTGGCGAGCATCCAGTTTACCAAAACAGCCCCTGCATAATCAGTCACTGTGCAGCTATACGTCGCCAGATAAAGAGGAAAGACACGCTAATTACCCAGGGCCTGTTTCGGCACAATCCCTGTCAAAGACCTCTCTTAGCATGGCGCGCTGACGTAAAACTGCCACTGAATATCCGCACAGCACGGGCAGGGAAGTGGGCATCTGGCGGAGCGACACCTCTGTGACCTGGCACCGGCTGCAGAGAGAGGGCGGCGGGATGGCAGGCGGGCGAACGGAGGGAGCGGGCGGCGTATCCAGGACGAGCAAGGTCGCCGGCAGGTTGATTGAGTGCTCGTAGGTGTGGGTGACCTCCTTCGCTTCCCCTCAGCGGCGAAAGACGGGGAGGGGAGCGAGGGGAGGAGGGAGCTGAATGGTAGTGTCGCTGCCGTCTGGCCCACTTTCTCGCTCCCCTCGCTCTTTCTTTCTTTCTTTCTTTCTTTCTCCATCTCCATCCCTCTGGTCGCGCTCGTAGCTCTCGGCTCCCATACACTCGTGCAGTATGCTTCCCTACACACTTATCACGGTACAGTTAAATTCTCTCTCTCTCTCTCTGTTTGCTGCACTCCTACATACAGTGTACATGGTGAGTGTACTTTGGTGTGCCTACACACCACATGTAAACACGCTGGACCTTGACCGCGTCCCTTATACAGCATCAAAGCGAGGCCCCATGATGTAAAGCCTACATCAAGTTAATCTGTGACTTTCTCTTTGTCTCGGGCCGGACTTCAACACCAGGCCCGGCCACGGCCGTCTGGGCAGCGCTGATCACACTTAATCACCGAGACAGACGAGCAGGTTGGTGAGTCAGAGGCCGCCGCGCGTCCACGCGTGCGAAGATCCACCGCCCAACTCTTCACAGGGGCGGGCTTAAAACCCGGCAAGTCGCGTGCTAATGTGAAAACTCGGCAGGGCAGATCCGTGGCAGGGAGGAAGAAAGGAAGGAAGGTGAGGGTTTAAAGGAGTAGTTTGACATTTTGACGATTAAACCAATTTGCTTCGGCGAGAAGATCTGCTCCGACATCTGTTTATTGAATATCAAGCTGTGTTGTCTTAGCTTAGCATAAAGACTGGAAGCAGGGGGAAACAGCTAGCCTGGCTCTGTCCGCAACAAAGTGCTGCACCAGCGCCTCTCAATCTCACTAATAAACATGCTCCATCTTGTTTAAGTCCACACAAAAACTGTAAATGATTTTTTTTTAAAAAGAAGAGAGATGTGGCTTAGCTGAGCATTATGGATGAGACTAGCTTGTTTCCTTTCGCCCGAAGCGGCGACTTCCAGAACTCTCTGCTCGTTGCCTGGCGACCTCACGGTAACAAGACAAGATGGGTGAGATTCGGAGGTGGGACGGAGCCAGACTGTTCGCCCCTGTTTCCAGGCTTTACGCTAAGCTAATTGGCTGCCAGCTGTAGCTTCACATTTAGCCTGCAGACGTGACGGTCATATCAATCTCGTCACTCCAGCTCTGTGCACAGTGCATTTCTCGAAATGTCCAAGTTTTCTTTTCACACTGCACTTAGTGCTTTTTTTTTCTTGTTTGTTTGTTTTGACAATGGGATTTTTGGACCGGTATTTCACGTGACCTTTAATTTCTTCATCTGTCCTTGCTTTTTAGCTGTGTCTCTCTCTCTCCCTCATCTTTTCTCCCATCCCACACGACTTCACGGTGCAACTCTGCTGCGGATCGGTCTGCGCGGGGGTCGATCCTCGGCCGGGTTCGCGGAACATTTGCCGCCCTTCTCTCCTCTGACACACATCAACCGACGCCCACCCTCCAGGCTGGGGTTTTTCGGTGCCACGGCAGGGACCCATGCTTCGTCTGGAATCCAGCCTTTTCGGATGTTTCTAACAGGCGACCTTAGACGCCGCGTATCGGTGTCTGCTGAGACATGTGGCCGGGATGATCTGTGTGTTTCTGTGTGTGTGTGTGTGTGTGTGTGTGTGTGTGTATGTGTTTCAACGCGGGTGCGTGCGTTGGCAGTGAGTCCTGCATCCTCTGGGGGGTCATCGGGGGCACTCACTGTAAACAGATCTTTGTGGGCATCAGCAAACCGCCCCCCTCCCTCCCCCGGCTGGAGCACGTGCTCTTTACCATTCTATCGTTTTCTCCCTTTTCACACACTCACACACGCAGACACACACACACAGACAGGCACATAAACGCTCCCACTCACGCGTTCCCACTTATTCCTTATCTGTCGACCAGAGGTTTCTCTCTCTCTCCCTGTCTTTGCGCGCTCTCTGCTGCTCGGTCTCTCTCTCACCCCCTTTCCCTGACAGTGGGGCCTCCTGCTTGCTTTACCGTTTCCAGGAAGCGGGTAAAACCAGTCTTGAGTTTCCCTCCCCTCCGCTCCAAGCTTCCAGGTGGAGAAAATAGACTCCGCTGTCGCCCTCGTCCAAATCTGTCCCCACGTTGGAGTGGAAAACAAACAGTGGAGCAGCCTGACGGGTCCGGGGGGACGTGAGAACCCGCGGAGCGTTTGAACAAAAGCCCGAGATGAGAAATGAAGGGTTGTTCTCCGAAGCTGCGCCTCTGCATTGCACCCTCGCCCCCCCACCCCCCCACCCCCCATTTCATTCGTTTGACATTTCTTCCACCTTCTACCTTTTCGCCCAACAAACGTCTCAGATTCTGCCGCCGTGTCCGAATCTCCCTCTTATATCACAACTCGCCGTTATACATTTTACATTTTGAGCTCTATAAATAGCCACTCACGCTCTCAGCTGGTGTAGCGATGCCCCCCCCCCGCCCCCCGCTATCACACAATTCAGCCACTTTTCAAAGTGTCCACTTAATGATGTGCTGCCACGTTCACCGTGAGCCCCCACGCTGAAAACTCCTCTTCTAAATTAAGCTGCGATGATTCCTAGAAGGAGAGCGATGTTCGGCCGCTTCGTAGAAACCATTATCAATCATGTGACGCTGTTCGTTTCCTCTTCCAAGCAGGGCCCGCCTCAGTCGGGTGCCGCCTTTTGCCCCCGTCAAGCCACAACCTGAGCTCCCGCTGCGCAGCGAAGCTTGGATGCTGCCAGTAGTCACAGGCAGTGGGTAAATTATATATTTCAGTTAATAAGTCGTTGAAAGAAGTCATACAAAGTGTCATTTGTTAACATACAACTATCTGCTTTTTAGGACTGATAATGTTGCACTCCTTCCCGTATCACTGTAGCAATCCAGTGATAACCTATAATTACAGAAGGTTTGATTATTATAGTAATTTTTTTATGTCTCACTCACGTTTTACGAGGGATTGCAGACCTCTCTCTCTCCCTGATTTTGTGTTTGTTTTTTGTTGTTTTTTTTTTTAAGAACATGCTATTGTAAGTTTTTTGGGGTTTTTTTGGTCCGGCTGCCAGGGAAAGAAAACAACAGTTTCTATGAAAGTTTGCTGCCATTTTGCCAGGTCTCTCCGAGTGAGCAGTGTTTTGGCACGTCTCCCTCATTTGTGTGTGATAGTTGTTTGCTGAGTTTCAGGAAGGCTCACGTTGCCAGCGGGCCTGAAACAATAGAGCACGGTTTTCTCAGCCTGTTGCTGCGCAGCGGCGGCCTTCGCCTGCTAGAGTGAGAGGGAAACTCCGGACTTGCCACCTCCTGCCTCTCTTCCTCCCCCTTCTTCTTCTTCTTCCTCTTCTTCTTCTTCTTCTTCTTCTTCTCCTTCTTCTTCTCCTTCTCCGTCTTCTTCTCCTTCTCCTTCTTCTTCTCCTTCTCCACCCCCCCAACCCCCACCCGATGACTCAGAGAAATGTGCTTGGCTCCGCTCCCGCTGCCAAAGCACAAACTGAGGTCTGATGAAAACGGAGTGAAATTGACAGAAGATTCCTTTATAGGAATTTGGCTGGATTAAGGCCCTAAGCTTTTTCAGATGTATCGGGTTAAATAGATGCAATAAAAGAGAAAGATTTGTTGAGGATAGACCAAGTGGGTTCATGTTTCTTAACTTATTCATACATGTTTATGCACTGCGCTGTTGCGCCGGAGCCAGATGAAGCCAGTTGCTGCCAAGCACAGTCGCAAACATCGTAGCACTGGTTCAAGGCTGTGAGTGTCTGAATAAAAAAAAAACTCACTGATAAGATTTAAGGGCAAGGCTGATTTATTATGTCTGTTTTGAATATAATGGACTTAGATGTCATGCCTTTTTGAAACAGTGATGTCTTTATTTTGAAGTATCTTTTTTTTTCTTTTTCTTTAGCTTCCGTAAAAAGAAAATATTTCCATTGAAGAAAGGCATTTAATATATTTTGGCAATGACTATAATCTCATATTGGTAAAAAAAAAAATTTAAAATTAAAAAAGGGCCATTTGCTAAAACAGCTTTTTAAAAAAATATTCTTTATATCTGTATAAAAAGGCTGACAGGACACTGAAGGTAATTAAACATAATCAGCCTTTACTAATTTTATGGAATTTTTGTGTCATACTTCAACAAAGAGTGGGATCAGGGTGATATAATAAAGATTTTAAAAAATCATACAAGTATGTTATCTTGCTTTAACATTTCAAATGGCTTAATAATATAAATTTCTATATCAAAAAAAGTTTGTGATATGAAAGTGTTTGAGCAGAATCATTTAAAGGCTAGAAACTTCAAAATCATACAGTCAAATTTGTGGGGCAGAATTTTGCTCTCATTTTTTCTTACTATCAATTTAAGAAATCAGTTTAAAATTTAAATGGTATTGAAATCAATTCAGCCAGAAACAGCACAGTTGGACTGAACAACCTGTAGATCATAATGAAGTATTGATAATGAATTTCTTTTCACTGATAAACAAGTTTAAAACCTTATGTTATTAAAGTTCTCCTCACAGGTTAATCATGACTTACAGTAACAGTTATTCTTTTAATAGTAAGAAAATATATCAGACAATATATAATATAATATAAATTAAGTTCCCCCCATGGGAAAATTAAAAATAAAAATAAAACATAAATAAATAAAAAAATATTTTTATCATTTTTATTATTTATAGAATTGATAAAATGCATTGTGTTAGGCCAGCATGGTTAACATGCCGTGATCGTCCCCACCTGTTTGACATGTAAAAACATGCAAACTTGTGCTGGGAAAATGACTTACCCCCTCAGTGATGTTTTGCCTCCACGGAAAGGATGTCACCTCTCGAAAATCCTTTAAGTTGGAGATATAGCCTTTTTCTTCTTTGATGGGTTTCGTGACAGGAAGTGAATTATATCCAGGAGTAATGAATTAAATCTTTTTATAACCGATAACATTACAGGTGAAAATTAACTGTGACAATCAAATCCTTTTTTAAAAAGCTCCATTTGCAGTTTGGCTCTCTGTTATAAATTATAATGAAATCATTTTTCATCTCAAAGGACAAGTAAATTAAGAATTAAATTTTAGAAACTTATAATAAACAACATTCACTCATGGATTAGATTCTGTCCTCAATGAAGGGAAGTAGTGAATAATGTATTTATGGCGATGCCGGGGCAGCGTTTAAATGTTGTGTACAGTATAAAATGATTTTACGGAATGACTCACAACCGGTTTTCTGGATGACTTATCATTCATGTTGTTTCTTGTCTGACCACTTGGCTTTTTCATTCAGGTTTTATGTGTCACCATGGCTAATCCGCAGCTCCACAACATTAAAATGGTAGCTTTGGCATGTCTGTCCAGTTGGCCTTCCAAGCTCGCCTCTCCCGGGCCAAGCAGATCTGGGACTGTGCGCCGTCACTGTGATCCGCAAATGTATATGTGACAGAGTTGACAGAGAATACTGTAGTTTTTTTTTGTTCTTGTTTGTTTAAATTGTGTGCCCTTGTTGTCACTTGTAGCAGTGAATGAAAGGCCTGGGCTAACCTTCGTTCATTCTGCTGCCACAGACCCACACTTTGCTCCTCTCCTTGTCAGCAAGCCTCTAATTCCCTCCTCTTCCTTACTTATAGAGTTATCTCCCTCCGTCTCTCCCAACTGTTGCTCCCCGAAAAAATTCAGCTTGTGCTTCATTCTCGTCTCCGGCAAGAACGCGCGTGACTGCATGACGCACCTCGCGGCCGTGTTGTCTCTATTAATCTCTTAATCCTGCTCTGCTTTTATTATGCCTTTTCTTTCTTTATTCGTCACCCACCTCTCTGCATGCCAGAGATTTTACACGACACAAGCAAAAGCTCCTGATAGTTTCTGTCAGAAATATCAACTCCTGTCACCCCGCCCCAGTAGGACCACTACGTGTTCATCCTTTTTGAATCAAAACATTTGGACACAACCCCACAAATATAATATTCGAGCACGCTGCACACAGATGGTTAAATGTGTCAAAAATAGCGCAGCAGATTTTCTTGGCAGTGTTTTATAGTGTATTAGGTTTAACTGTTGGCGGTGATATGTTTGGCCAACTACAATAGCTGCTCTAAAGCTAGCATTGTTTAGGACCCCCCCAGGGCTTGTATGTTGGCCTGGCGCAGCTTCTCCTGTGGAAGAGCATCCGCTTTGTTCGCTTCTCCTGAAGCATCATCCTTCAGATTACACACACACACACACACAACCACTATGCTCATCTTGATAGCTCGAGCCCACGGCCCTCCGTTTCGCACAGGCGAACGCCAATGGAGACGCTGTCGCACAGGCTCAGTCGGCCGCTCTCTCACAGAGGCCGCACGCACAGGCTCACTCAAAGCGCCAATCGCATGGCTTGCGCAAAACGGGTGATAAACCTGTCAAAAGGAAATGGACGATTGTAAAGGATGGAGCATGGGGGTGGGGGGGTATAAATGTGTGCACATGAGAAAGAGAATAGATTTGCTTCTGTGTCTGTTTACTTTGCACCCCTGGGCGCATGCTGTAAATGTGTGCGTCTGTGCATGTGTGTGGCAGTGTTTGCCAGCGCTTGCGCATGCAAACCCGTGTTCACGACGGACCTGGCTCAGCCTCTCTTTTTATCTGTGTGCAATGATGGACACTCTTCATACCGAATGCAACTGCTGCACAGGCGTGCATGTGTGTGTGTGTGTGTGTGTGTTTCACACATCTTTGCAGATTGAGCCAGCCCTGCTGCTGGTAGACATCCCTGTGTGAGACAGAGAGGCAGGTGTTAGGGTTGAGACATAGTTTGTGGGTCAGGGGTAGAACTAGGTTTAGGTTCTGGTTAAGGATGGGTATTCAGTTCTGATGATGAAGGTTCAGGTCAGGGGCTGGGAAATGCATTATGTCAATTTGTCAGTGACAGGTCCCCACAAAGATAGATGCATAAGGATGTGTGTGTGTGTGTGTGTGTATGCGCGCCTTACACACACATGCCTTAGAGTGAAGCAGAGCGACAGTTTGTTTGAAGCCTGCCACTGAGACAAGCATCAAACACCAGTTCAACGCTTTGCCCTTTAGCCTATGATTACACACACACACACACACACACACGCTCACACCCAGCCACATCCACAATACATCTCACTCCGTTTTCCTATGCGACGCACTCAGTCACTTGCTGTTGTTCTGATTTCCTTCTCCTATCTCACCGTAAACGGAGGAATCTCTGTCTCTCTGTCTTTTCAGTCTTCGTCATTACTCGATGGGAAACAAAACGTGGCGCTTCCAGACAATTTACAGCGAACTCCAGCGGTAACAAATGTGTGGCGTCCAGTGCGTACTCATTGGGATGATGCTCTCTTGTAAGCTGCAGGATGGATTAACACAGGCCAAGCAAAAAGCCCTGACCCACAGGCACATTTTGAGCAGACATGTAGGAACTACAATTACTACCTTGTGCCTCTGCCAGCCGGTCAAGTTGCAGTGGACATCTATGTCAGACTCGTATAGTACGTTTAGTGAAGACTCGGAAGGAATTGAATGAGAGGCTTTAAGTCTATTCTGTCATAAGTAGCATATGAGTACTTGAGTTCTTGCAAAAGCCATGTTTTTGTGAGGTCACAGGGACATTGACCTTTGACCTTTCACCAATGAATTCTAATCAAATCATCTTTGAGTCCGGGGGGACGTTTGACTTTGCAGAAATCCCACCCAGGGTGCTTCTGAAATATCGCGTTCACGGGCGCGGGACGGACGCACTGAAAACCCGGAATCGTGATGCCTGCGGCCCCAGCTGTCGCTGGCACGGAGGCACAAAAATATCAGTCACTCCAACTGCAGGTATTTTACCATGTCCCCCTTTTTCCATTCCAGGCAGTTCATCTGTCCGACACGTGACCTCATACACGCACGTACATAAGCAGGTTGCATTATCAATCAGGCCGCACGTCGACTCTTTAAGACTCACACATTGCCTCCATCTGGACTCGTGTCCGGTCTGGGGAGATATGTGAGAGGAACCCAGGCAGTCGGTGCGATGATACCATAGAATGAGCAGCAAGCAATTACTGTGGAAGTAAAAAATATTGTAATTGCTTGATTAAAACACTCCACTCTCACAGAAAAACAAGTGAAAACAGATTCATACATATTTAGATGATTGCTAATGCTGGTTAAGGTGTGTCCGCAGTGAAGCTGAAACTTGCAGGCCTCGGTGCACATGACCTAGATTATTTGATGCCACCCATCTCCAATAGGAAGCCGAAAGTAAGGAAGACTGTCCTTGGTTAAAAACGCGTCAGGGAAATTCCTTTGTGACTCACACACACACACACACACACACGTGCGGTTGTCGGCTTGTTCTGAATAAGGGTTTGGTAAAGTCCACCACCCTCTGGCCTCCTCTTCCTAACCCTGTCTGAACGTCTGGAGATGGTCGGAGGGGAGAGATGGAGAGTGGGCGTTTGGAGACAGGTCGTCACCCCCACCCTTTTATAGTGAGATACAGTCTGTGTGATGACACTGAGTCATCCTTGCTTTTTAAGCTCTCATCTTTCTTATTAGTATTCTCCATCATGGATCCTGTTCTCACCACGCCCTGTTCTGCCACTGTTACACACACTATACAGTGTGCTGTAAATCTACGCAGGCCCCTACAGGCTTTTTTTTTGTAATCTGGGTCAGGACCCAATTGAGAGTTAAGAGAAGATTAAAATGCGCCTCTCAAATATTCGGGGATAATTGACATGGAAAATGATTGCCTTTGCATTTTAACACAGACCCAAAACCTTCCTGTATCCAAGGATGAAATCCGCTGTAGTCTGTAGAGAAGTCTTTTTTTTTTCACGCTAAAGGGAAGAGTTGCATCATTACGGTACAGCGCAGCACTTCAAATGATGCAACTCATGCTGCAGATAAGCAAACACAATGGTGTGAAAAACCTCTCTGGGCTTACTACTGGTTTCCAGCTTTATTAATACAGTGCTGTGCTGCTCTCCTACCGTGCATAGATATGTACCCCCGCTGTATCAGACTGTAGGCCTCTTCCACAACTTGTTGTTTATCCCTTCAGCTCACAGAAATACAGAAACTGTGATGGGATGGCAGTGTGCTAAAGTTAGCATTTAGCCCCAGGCTCCGCTGTGCATCAGTGAGTCTCACTGAGCCGCTAGCATGGCTGCAAACTCTTGTCCTGTGTGACACAAAAACTTGTGGCCATCTGGACCGTATTATAGTACACACTCCGAGCACATACATTTCTGCTCCAGCTTTAACCAACATATTTTCCGACGAAGATCTCCTGCGATTAAATATTTCATTTCTAAGCAGGACCTGCAAAATAAGTAGAAGTTAGACGCCCCAGGCAAGAAAAACCTCATGAGGCAAATGTAAAGGCATGCTATTCATGTCAATAAGGTAAGAACCGGGATCATGCTTGTAAGTCTGTGCATACGCTGGTCCTTAGCCAATATAAATATATGTTTGGCTGTGCTGCCACAGTCCACCGCGCTGAGAGAAATAACTCTTGAGTGGCAACTCTATCACTAATGTATGTAATGGGAATTGGATCTGCAGCAGATTTAACGTCATGACTGTCTCCAAAACAGTATATGCAAATCTGCCGCAGGCAAGCTTGACACTAAACACGCAAATACTCGACTTAACAGGAATGTCTCTTTTATGCTGTGTGTGTTGTATGCACTGGAGACAGCGGGAAGACGGTGAACATGCAGAGACGGTTACCCTGCTGGAATCATTGTCAGCGGTGGCAACTTTATGTGCTTAAACAATTGCTTAATACCTCACAGGTAGACAGTTTCCCCTGAGGATCACTCCTGCACCCCAGCCTTCATCCTCGTGATATCAAAGCAAACGTGCTGAATAATCTACTCCCTCTTTGACTTAGAGTTCTTCCACCGATGCCCGGAGAGAAAAGTCATGCACGGGAGGAAGATTTTCCTGGCAGATTAGCTTAACTGTTAGCAAAAACAGAAGGTATTACTTTGAGAGGCCCCTTACCTTGACTCCACTCCTCGTTTCATTTTATTTAGGACTGTCACTCCTGGGAATGTTTGTTTTTTTTTTACTTTAAAACTGAGAAGCAAAAGATACACTTTCAATTCAAGAGTAGAATGATTTTTTTTTTTTTTAAAAAAGGTTGGAGGAATAATATTTTCACCATCTCACATCTGCCAGGATTCCTGCTTGAAAACAGAGGCGGCATGTGAAAGTTTAGTCAAACTCTTTGCACCGTGAAGAAAGGCGAGACACAGACGATCATGAGATCAAAAGGCTGAAAAGCTGACTGTGAAGTCCCTGTTTATGGACTTATTATCATGGTCTATACATGGCACACACACACATCACACACTGGTGTGTGACTCAAACTCTTTGACCCGCAGAGAGATTCCTCCTGCGTCGACGGCTGGTGTGAATACTGGCGCAGTGCCAAGAGAAAACGCGTTTTATAATTTTGTCGCGATGGGTGAGCTCAGGTAACAGGAGATCCTGGAGATTTCTGTCAAGCAGCATATCAGTGCTGTGAGTAACCCACAAAACCTCTCTGGCATTGTCCGTGAAACTTAAACTATATCTGCACTTATATTTTCAGTCATGCTTTTACGATAACGGCTAAACATTGACTCTCCCACCATGTACATTAACCACCAGGACAAAGTAAATACTGCTCTTAAACATAATATGGAGGCACTTGCACTTTACCCATATTACCATTCATGTACCTCATTTCAGAGCGTATGTTGTATTTTTTCCTTCAGGTATATTTATTTGAGAGTCCAATAGAGCAGCTACAACATTTTTAAAAGTTAATGATTCAGTAGAACGAAAGCACAGGTCCACAGTTTTTCAAATCTGTCTTAAAACAACATGCGGTTGGTTCCACATATGAACGTTGAGACGGGGTTAATCATTCATCCTGTTCATTGTGGCCATTATTATACTGCCCATGTGTTATGCAAAAGAAGTTGCATGACCTTCATCAGAAGAGAACGCTTCAGCCATCCAAATGAAGTGGATATCCTCCAACACTGAAAAACTTTTTAGAACAAAAATCGCTATTTTGTTACTTTCCTTTCAAACCCAGAGGGAGTTTTATGCTAAAAACTTTGGAAGATACTCACTTGTTTGTCTAAAAAAAACCTCAACTGTTTTAGTGTTGATGTGGGCCTTCAGTTTTCATTTTAAGACAGGCTTGAAAAAAATGGAATTATCCTTTAATAAAATAACGATATAAAATTATGAAATGGGCTATTTTGCATAATTATTACCATGACTGTTGACTATAAGTAGATTTTATTGGTATAACATTTATTTGTTAATGTTAAGGAAACTTCTGAATTTGTAATGTACTATTTTTACATTGTGGTACTACTGCTTTTATTCAGAAAAAAGGTTCCAAGCACTTCTTCCCCTTCTGAACATGCATACATGTTGAAAGCTCCTACTGTGTTCATAATTTGCTGCTGGTTGAACGCAGAGGTCAGTTCAGGATAATACGCACTTTTTAAAAACAAGAGAATAAACAAACCCAGACATCGCCAAATCGCTTGGGGATTGCTAATCGAAAATGCAGGGGAAAAAAACCCAACTCAGCTGACCAGCCCTTTCTTGGCTAACTCCGGTGAGTTGCAGTTACTTTAGTGAAGATTTCTCAATGTTGCGAAAAATAAGCCAATAAAATGAATAAATCATCCTTGACCAGAGCACAGGCCTGTGAAAAGGCCAGGGAGCGATCGTGATGGTGTGTCATGTGGGACAGAAAAGGCAGCTGAGGCCTTGTTTGAGGAAGGAAGTCATAGCACTTCAAAATAGATTTGGTTTGCTCGTATGGTTTTTATCTTTTAATCCTGCTTTCTTTTCTCTGCCTGTCTCCCTCACACACACACACTGTGTGATGTGGTGGGAAGACCTTGGGAGGTTTGGCTCCTGTTGGTTTCTGGGAGCAGCACCAGCATGGTGACTTGATCCACGCTCAGCAACTGGATTGGCTTGATCTGGTCTCACCACAGCCATGATGATCTGGTTCTGCCTGGAGATTGAGAGGGCGGGGAGGGAAGTTTACTGAAGAGGAGAAGGAGGTTTTATTAACAGGCACGCTGGCTAGAGTTGATCAGGAGTTTTGTGTGTGTGCATGTGTGTGTGTGTATTTTGAATGGGGCTTTTTGTTCCAACGTGACTCACCATGTTCTAGCCACGGTTGGTGCCTGAAGGGGGAGAGATGGAGGGAGGGTGAACGGCACAGAGGAGAAGGAGTTGATGTGGTTAAGTCATTAGGAGACTGCATGTTCGGTTGCCATGTCAAGTTTCGGCCTACTTCTCTGATGAATCAATATGCCAAATGTCCGCCTGTGGAAGAGACACAGAGAGCAAGTGTAGATTCATCTTCTGGTTTGCCTGGCTCCGGATCATTTCAACTTTTGGCCAACTCCTTTTTGTAGATTGTGTGTGTGTGTGTGTGTGTGTGTGTGTGTGTGTGTGCGCGCGTGCGCGCGCGCAGCCTGGCCAAAAGTAAGTTCAGCACGACATCAGTCAAACCAGATGGCGCATGTGATTGCTCACTGGCGCTTAGTTCGTCAGCAAAATTTTATTGACTTGACACTGATAATCACTTTCGTCATGGTTCTGATTACTCTGTGAAAACGCATATGGATTCAACAAGAATGATGACTTGGTTGTGTTTCTTAGAAACCACTGTTTGCCTGCTTGCTTACACGCGCTGGAGCGCTAACAGATACGGTACTGTCCTCGGGTGCTGTAAGCAATTTTAGCCCACATTTTCCCCTTACACTATATCCATTTGTTACAATTTGCACACTGGAAAGTCTAATTGACAGGTGCGTCCGATCAAGAGCTCTGACTGTGTGAAAACCCCAAAAACCCGGGTTCTGTTTCATAAGTTCAAAAAAAAAATCTCGGCGAAATCCCTTCGACATTTTGTAGCGATGCTAAAAACTAACCTGAATATCCTTGGAACAGAGCCTTTATCAACAGTATGTTGTGTGTCTCATTTCATATATTTAGAATAGGGATGGTCATTTAGAAATCCTATATTCAATATTTCACATTTTTGGCAGCCTTTAACAAACACCATTTCCCAGAAGCCCCCAGGCCCCTGCAGGTCTAACCACATCAGATGACCGAACACTGTAGAAGTTTTAAGACAGCGGGGAGCAGAACTTAGAGGGACTTAGATGAGAGACGTTCGCAATATGTCGCTACGTTACCCATGCTGCTTAGTTAGCTCACGTGTTCATTGTTGCTCAGCTTTGTTAAAATCACAAAGGTTTGAGTTTCCCATAGGAAGTGCAGGAGTAAACGCTGATTCCTGTCCAGTTCCTTTTGCCAGAAGGGTCAGTGCAAGAAATGTCAATGAAGTCTCGTAATGGTTTAAACTCTATACTTGTGTTAGAATGTGATGAATCAAATGCCTACCACCTGTTTTCTTTTCAAAACACACACACACGTTTTTCTTAGACACCCCTCCTTTGTTCCGCAGCACTCATTGTCACCCACGTGTGAAAGAAACCTCCACTCGAGGCCCACCCATGACCACCTCTTCGCAGCCCTGCAAGAGGTGGTCACGCACTCCTTGCCCCCGTCACCCCTGCACTCCAGCGCCGTTTGCCATGGATGTTTCAAAACCATCTGACCTGGCTGTGCTAACGGGTGGCTATTTTAGGAAAGGGATGGCAAAACCGTCTGCTACTCGCGATGGCCATTGGAAAAAAAAAAAAGAAGAGGGATTGCTAAGAGGGAGCGCTTGATGGGTGAGATGGTGAAAAGGGAGTGGGGTCCATGTGTGCAGATATGTGTGTGTGTTTGCGCTCACGTCTTCATGGCCGACCATACCAGTGACCAAGTGCAGCGTTTGGGGGTCATGTGTCGCTGTAGGCCATAGGGATTGCTGTTGAAATTGGAGATTTCATGCTCTTGCAAAACCCAGACAGATGCTGAAGTTCGTTCTCTGCCAACAGCTCGTCAGTTTGGCCTTTCACGCTCATCATTATCAGCATTTAGATTTTTATAAAGGCACATCAAAACCTGCTTCACTTCTTCTTGGTGATATCATTGTGCGTGCTGATTGTCAGTCTTACTCACATGCTTTGTGCATATTTGACACCTATAATATGCCCGGTTCATGGAAATCCTTAAATAAATATATCCACTCAGCTTGGGCCAGTTGGCAGACAAACTACCTGTGCTCGGTGCCGCTTTTAACACAAACAGCCTGTAGTGAGATATGCATCCAGGCCCTTTGGGGAAGAGCCTGATCAACAGGTTGAGCAATGGAACATGCCAGCGAGTGAGGGTGGCCTCTCTCTCTCTCTCTCTCTCTCTCAGTCATCTGAAACATCATCTCCCTCTGTGGGACTTCACGAATGCAAGCAAGGAAACGTGTGATGGTCAAAGGCATGAGTCATCACGCTCGACGCTTTTAAGCGAACGTAGCAAGTTGAAACACAAGGCGCTTGCGCTGCAGTGGCCCAGTGCTGAGGGACGTGCCAAAAGCCGAACGCGGACTCTAAGCAGAAGTGAATGGTATGACATTTTCTGCAGAGCTCTCAAGCCCCTGGTGTGTGTGCCTTTTGAAAACTCACAATCAGCTCCTATATTAGTTCATCCCTTCTTCTCTGCTCTTAGACTTTGCAGATATGTTGCAATCCTTATGACTTGCAGTGAGATTTTCATCCCACTCAAATGATGAGGACATTTTACATTAAACACTCTCTCAAAAACACACACACACACACACAAACACACACACATATATGCACACACGAGGGACTGGTCTGTAGAGCGAGTGGGCCAGTTCCTCCTACTATTTCTCTTAATGTGTCCCTTGTGCTGGAGGTGTGGAGCTGCCAGCATTGTTCACTAGCTACACTGGATGCTAACAGCTGTGTGTATTTACCAGTGATGAACACACGAGTTGTAACTGCGTTAGGTTATTGTTAACAGCAGGTCTCTTGAACGCAGGAGCTGCACTTCAGGTTCGTAGGTGCGTTGGGCTTTTTATCTGCGAGCGTTTGTGTGTCTGTTCGGTATCTGGCAGAAATGCAGCGCAGATAAGGCGTGTCTGCGTGCTTGCAAATCCTAGACTGGTCCCACTGGACTATGTAAGCAGCTCCTTCGATGCAGCTCCGGGGTGTGGATCACAGGCTGTAGGACCGGGCCTCCCGATGCAGCTCCTGGGTCAGTCTCACGGGCGTAAGGCTTTTCCGGTACCTGGTGCGACCTTGAGTCTTTTTTAAAAAATAGTATATGTAGGATAGTTGGCAGGTACAGCTAATTTTTCACCTCTTTTTTAAAAAAATCATCACATAGGTGCATTTCCACAGCTCAGATGAGACACTTCAGGCTTTAGACTGTTTAAAAACTAATGAGTTAGGACTGCTGCTAAAAATAGCGCTTACAATCCCCACAGTCATAAACAGGAAACGTGATATGTTTGAAAAAAAAAAAAAAAAAAATGCTGCAAAATCAAGATGACACGTCGCCCTGTCAAACCGATAAGCTCCCGCTTGTGTCCATCAGTCCTTTATTTCCTTCACACTAACCTTCCCGTGACATTTCCAGGCAGTTTACGATTTGCTTTGTTCGGAGCAGTTAATAATTTGGTGGAGGGATTTGAAGGAATTTTGTGGTTTGCCAAACTGTGCCTTGGGAACAAAACTCTCCCAAACACTCACCACAGATTCTTCAGACATGACTTAACAGTGATATCAACATACCCGATAAGGTACTGAAAACGGCCGCAATTAACGAGGGCCTTTTCAAACACATCTCCAAGTCGCAGTATTTCTGTCATTCCGCTCTCTCGCAGGGGAAAACCGCTCGAAGCCTTTTTGTGACCGGCAGTGTTTTTGCGCTGGCGGACTCTGGCGTGTAACGTATAGAATCCGCCGCACGGTGACCTAACGCATCAGACATGCGAGAGAGAGCGGCGTGTTTTAAATGAATGGAATGTCTGACTCATTATCCGACGTGTGTGTGTGTGTGTGCCTGAGAGAGAGAGAGGACGTTCACATCATCACAGAGACTGAGCTAAACTAGGTTAGTGAGATCATTTACACGTTTCTTCTCCTGCTGAGTTCAAGTGACTGTCTCTTTAGCTGTCACTTTACATAGTGAACGGCGGCCTAACCGCTTCGCTTTACATAGCAGCTGAAGCCTGATAACAAGCTTTCTCTCTTTTCAAGAACTGGATAAGCCTCCAGGTTCTACCTCAAATATGCTGTGTGTGTGTGTGTGTGTGTGTGTCTGAGAGAGAGAGAGTGAGGTACTGGAAACGATTCTGGAGCAGTCCCATCGGCGTGTTTTACCGCCTTTTGCCAAGATTCGTCGCTCAAACGCGAAGCTGCACGTGACCCGCCTTTAAGCAAGGGAACAAATCAGGGGTGTCATCATATGGCGTTAGTTAGGAATGTGGTACAAGCGCACAGTGGCTGAAGGGACCTTGCTGGGGTTCACGCAGGTTAGCTGGTCACCTGTTTTTCTGGGAAATGAAAATTTTTCCTAACTGTGGTGATACTCTGCACTTTTCTCATCGTCAGCAAATCCTATGAAAAGAACTGAACCAACAGTTCGTTATCGAGTGCTGCCTGTGAGGCCAAACCATGATGGCAGTTTATTTCCCTCCGTCCTCCACTATTAAATACACATCAGTAAGTCACATGTCCCTTCATCACGCAGTGTGTGGAATTCATTTTGAGCCGATCTCATATCCACTGTCCCGCTGCCGTAAACGCTTACTGGAGCCCCACATGCCTGTTATTCTGTGGGAGAACGTTGTCGCACTATTTACTCCTGTTTGAGTATGTCTGCCAAAAACTACAATGCCCAGCTGTCTGAGGAAAATGCTTGTGAGCTCTTTTTCAAAGATATATTCAGTGGGAAGCAATAACAAAAGGAACCATTATGGAGACACAAACAGGGTAGTCGGGACAAAAAAGAGCAAGAGACCAACACGTTGTTAGTTTTGTCTTTTCGTGGGATTTGCTGACAGTTAAGTAACTATAAAAAAACACCAGCCTTATCCTTTAAATACCTACACATGGGCGGGAGGGCGTACGTACACACATTAAACACAGAACATAATCTGAACGTGTATTTTCAACAGACAGGCAACAACGCAGTTAATATTTTTGAGCAGAATTTTTATTCAATATGTTACACATTAGTGAGTATACATTATCCAGGAAGAAACACTTTCCAGACCTTATTTTACATCATGAAGTATTTATTTCTTGAGAGCAGCCGCCGTTAGAAGGGACAGTCCTGGTTGCAGCCATCTATCGTTGCATCTGCTCTGTGTCCCTCGATCCATCATTTGCGTCTTTGATTCACTCCACAATTAGCCACGGTCGCACACAGGCCTGCGATTCAAAGCGTTTTCGCTCAATTTTCATGCAGCCATCAGGACTGCAGCAGACAATTGGCCCTTTTCATATCTCCACAGTGGATGAACCCACTAACCTTGTGTTAGTGAACACTACTTTAATTTAAAGGGCCCTGGGTAGACTATGGCCAGCTGCCTGGGGGCATTGCCTCTCAATGACGCTACCTTGTGATGGGACGGCTGGCTCCTACAGAAAGAAACACACACATCCTGTCACATTTCTGCTCAATCGGATTTCACCCTTTTTGTTACGCTTTGCCATCCTTTTTTCAGCCATCACCCGAATCAAAGACTGGATGTTCACCCCTAAACTTTTTTTTTTTTTGTAAGGTCATCTCCCTTTACTCCTCCCTTGCTTCCACCTTGCCAATTTTTCAAAAAAGATACCTTTTCACTGGGGGTGGAACAAGTTGCTTTGTTCGCTGTTTCAACACCTTCAGAATCATTTTCCCTGCCTGCCCAAGTAGAGATTGGAGAGGTTTTCAGTAAAAACATCATTTCTGCAGGGAAGTTAGTCCAGTCGCTGAAACTGAGATCATAAGGTGTGACCGGTTTTGTGTCGAGATATGAGACACGGGACTTATCGCAATAACATACATGACATCATCATCATTATAACGGTTAAATGATACACACTCAATCAACAAGGGAAATAAACAGAGATCGGCAAATGAGATAAAACTGGATTCGTGTCGCCGGAATATTTGCATTTAACTCCACATGACTGGAGAGCATGTCGGGGCTTCAGGGTGAAAGCGTGAAACACAAACCAACTATTCTTACAGAGAGACACTGGGGCCCTCAAGGTGCGACATTTATAAGGACACAACAAAAAAAATTCAAAGGCTTCCTTCTTGAAAAATACGCCTTAAGAAGAAGTCTTTTGCACTTCAGCCCCACCCCCACCCCGGTTAATGCCGCTCTCCCCAGGCTAAGCAGCTGATTTATTGACAACACATCGCCATGCCTGAGTGTTTTAAAAGCAGGGGATTTTTTAGCCCAAACATTTTATGGGCTTTGAACCACGAGACACGGCATGGCGAACGGGATGGAGACCTCATGACTGCCGGCAGACAGCACAGGCGGGGAGGCACAGTCTCCCCCATCAGCTCCTTCTGTGGGACGCTTTTGTCTGATAACAGGTCATGCACCACACCCGATTTGAGTCATGTGCTCCTCATTGCGTGACGAGCGACAGGGATGTGTTCAGTTGTGTACGCGTTCGATTCATCTGGGGAAAGCAGACGCCGTCGACGTCCGCGGGCCGGGTACATTTCGTGCTCATCTTCGCCGCAGAGGCATATGCTTGTCGTTTAAGTTTGCAACCTCTTGTTCTCGCGCTTCCTGTGTCTGTGTCGGTTGGTGTGTCCGAGTGTGTGCTTCCTTGCCGCATAGTCATGAGTACGAAAGCATGTGCTGGGCTGGAGGAGAGGTGCTGTGTCCCTGTGTGTGGGTGTGCAGGGTCCGGGTCAAGGCTGTTCGGTACTTTAAGACCTTAACTTTGCTCGGGGGGACTCTTACTCCACACCCACGCCTTGTTCTATTACATCAGTATTACATCACATTAACATTCCTGGGATTAATGTAGACACAAGCCTTGTAGCTGCTTGTGCACACACACAGGCGCGCAGGATGTATTGCCGCTGTGAGATACATTTGCGCGGCCCACACACACAAATAAAAAAAATTTCAGCCCTCATGTGAGCAGTAAATATGGCGTCCAGATTCAGCGCAGTTGTTAGGGGGAATGACAACCATGTTCTGCAGTTGAAGTCGCTGCATAATTCAGCTAAACGCTGCCAAATCAGAGAACTCCAGTTGATTCGTGCAGTGTATACGGCGATTACGCTGGACTTGTCATTGGCTTTTGTTCCCAAAAGCCTCAGAGTGACAGTCACTCCTCTGTACACTTGCAGCCGGCCTTACATGCGTGTTATGTTTGAGAGCGATGCGTCACTCGATCACTTTACAGTTTCCTCCTGGCTAAAGGCCCCGATGAACTCCAGACAGACGGGGACACGCATACACACATGCGCGCGGCGTCGTACAGCAGCATCTTTATTGAATTTGGCATGCATTTTGCACGACAGCAAATATCAGATCAAACAACGAAATGCGCAGTCATCGCTTTCATGAGCAAAAGGGAGAGAAACGCACTTCACACGGCCAAGAAAGAAACAAAGCAAGAACACATCAGCATTCTTCCTCCTTCACCCATATATGTATCACAGGTATATCCTTTTTTACCATCCTCCTGGTCTGCAAGAGACCAGTCAATGTCAATGAAAATCAACCACTTAGAACCAACAACAAAGGTCTTTACATATATACCAAGTAGGCACATGTTGTCTTGGTGAGGCACCGTCACTTCAGAAATGAAGACCGACTGTTTTCCTGTCTTTGTAATTTTGGACAGTCCCATAAAACAGTTGAACCCTAATGTTCCCATATTTGATGAAACGTTTCAGTGACAAATATTTAAAAATAAAGTTTTTTAAGAACACAGTATGTGTGGCATGTAATACATCTATGACCGGTCCTTTTCATGGACCCTAGTGGGGCCTCGGAAACTGGTGTAATTTGTTTACAGCCTCCTGATAGAAATATATTTTAATATGTTAAATTGAATTTCCAACTTTCCCTGAACTTAAAAGCGTACTCCACCGATTTAGGATTGCATGCCTTCAATGCTGTTGGACTTCTGACGGACAGTTAATCAAAAAATTATGTGAGCTAAGAAAAGCAGCCCGCGATGCCCAGTCGCTAGTTAATTTTCGTAAATGAAATTAATATGTAAGGGCTTGACATGATTGAATTCTGTTTAACCCCCACGAAGCAATGTAAACATGTAACTACGGTACAATATAAACACGAAAGTCCACAGACTGGACACACAATGCAGACAATTCATTGGCTTGCGTGAATTTCTTTCAGCGGAAAACACAAAAAGAAAGAAACTCCAAGTTTGGGGCCCGTGGGAACGGTTCCCCTCAGCAGACACAGTCCGCATGATTTACCCCGGGATGTGAGGGACTCTGAGTCGTGATGAAAGAAGTTTCATGTCGAGGCGCATGCCGTCACACCTACGCAGCTGATACATATCGCTCATCTGTACAGTATGCAGTGCACTGTAAATATGCAATCATATACTGACGCTTCTCTCTCTCTCTCTCTTGCTCACTCAAGCGCCTGCTGCTGAGCCCTTAATCACAAACTCTGCGCTCATTTCCACCCGACGTGTTTACCCAGACAGATCAATGCAGCTCATTCAGCAGCTGCCAGACCTTGATCTTAAACTAACCCTGACAGATACAGCTCCCGCAGGAGGACATGCTCACTTTATTGTATGTGTGCGACATGGGACACTTTTATTGTTATAACATATACCATGTTAATTGGGGGGGGGTTCCAGAGGTCACAGTGGTGCTAACTTGAACAAAAAAAGGTTAGGGATATAAATAGCTGTCGTATCATTATCAGAATGTGTGTGCATAAATTTCCATGTGTTTGCATGCATACAGTTGTTGGGTATTTTTTTTTTATCTGCATGAGTGTATGATTTGGCTTTGGCTTTATGGTTGTGCCCATATACGTCACCATGTGTTCCACCGATGCGTGCGCCCACACGCCTACATAGTGCACACGTTTAAGCCATCTGTATGTGAGTTTCTGTATTTGCATGTGTGTGTGTGTGTCAGGAGCACGGGTTGTAACTCACTCCGACTCCAAGCCGAGGCCCCTGGCAGGGGAAGCTGTGGGTCTGGCAGGTCTCAGCAGGGCTCTAAAGCAGCTCGGCTCGGCTCCGCTGGTGGTTACGGGCCCGTCTCCATGTCACACTGAAGAGGTATTCAAGAGAGCTCCTTACTGGGAGGCCTCCAGCATGAAAACAGGACAATGTCATCGTGCCTTATTGTTGCCAGCCAAGTTCGCTCCACAATAGGTTCTGAGCCATCGAGCTGCAAAGGAGCACGGACATTTATGCCAGTTGATTTGCACAATGTTTGCCATTTTCCCATGATAAATGGTAGCGAGGGCACTGTCGGAGTTGCTGCAGGCCCGCCAGGTCTGCCTGAGAGAATAGGCAGCAGTGTGGCACCTCTCAAATCTTAAATCAAACTCCATCACTGGCTCTTAAACAGTTTCTAAACAGAAATACATCGACTTTCCCAAAAATAAATGCACACTATTTGACATCACTTCATTAGCGTAGGAAGGCCAAGGGGATATGGTCAAATGCTTCAGAGACAACAAGGATAGAACCTCAGAAAATAAACTAGACATTATGCAGACTGTTTCAAGGACTCAAGTGTTTGACTTAGCATTTCATGGCTTAAAGGAATACCCTGGCATTTTAGTAAATAAACTCTGTGTTTAACACAGAGATTTTTATGTTTAGTCTATTTTACCACGCATGGGGAAACAGCTAGCCTAGCTCCAACAAAGATGCACCCAGCAATTCCCCCAGAAGCCACAACTGTCGCTTGACTCGCAGACATTCCCTTACTAACAACAGCTGTGCCCAGTCGATGTATCTGTAAACTTACCAGGCTTTGTACAGTTACAAGATTCGGAACAAATGCGAGTGATTCTTGGACGTACTAGTACCTGGCGCTTTGGGAATTTTTATTTCTTCTCATCGGTGTGGCTAGCTTTTCCCACGTAACCCTGTCAGTGTGCCAAGCTGAGCCAAACAAGCCCTGGACTGGTCTCTCTACTCAGTGCAAAGTGATGAAACTGATATTGATTTTCAAGCCTATCCAGCATATTACCCAAAACGTTTACGTGTTTCCTGACAATATGGCCCACTTTCCCTACTCTTAATTTTTTTTGGTCTTGCCTTGTTTACCACATAATGTAAGTACCTGAATTTGAAGTCCTCTGTAAGTACTGCAGAAACAGCTGCACCTGTTTTTTTTTTTTTTTTTGGGGGGGTCTTGTGTAAAGCACTACTGAATAGACTTATTGTAACAGTCATAACTCTCAGTCATCTGGCTGCCACTGGACCTGAATATGAATCATATGGCTGTTCCTTACACCCGCCTAGAATTTTCCTAATTCCTCATGGGAGAAGAGCAATAGTTAAAAATCCAGCATTGCTTTCTCAGGGATTCCAAAATTTCAACATGACATTTTTTAGACTGTTACTACATCTTTCAATGCAGTGCTCATCCGCACCTTATTCGTTTACGTCGACAGACCAATGAGATCCTAACCCCTTAAGATGCTGCACCTGAAACTCAACACTGGCACACGTCTGAGCACAGCATATGGGGGGAAAGGAGAGACAAGAAGGCAGGAGGAATGAAATGTGTCAAGTGGGTGAAGATATAAAGCTGTAAGGAGAGAGTGAAAAGACAAAGAGGGGGTAAGTGGGGTGGGGTGAAGGAGAAATGGGGTACAGAGGAGGGAGTGTAGAGCACTGATGAGTGAGTGAGTGAGTGAGAGAGAGAGAGAGAGAGGGGTTATGGCCTGGACTCTGACCCAGATTTTAAATATGGTCTCTGACAACCTGATCTGACCATGCCGCTGTGTGGTCTTCCTTTCTTTCCATTCGCAATGAATGCATGACGACCACATGCCTCTCCTCACAGCGCTCCGCGCAGTCACTTGACGGGTCGAAACACGTTCGTTTAATGCAACATTAAAAGGATGACGAGCCCGGGGTCAGAGCCTCACGAGATTCTTCAGCGGCGTTTTTCAGAACACAACGTCGCTTCTTCCAGCACACGCATGCATTCATCAAGCCCGGATGACACCGCAGGCCAAGAGACGGGGCCAGAACATGTAGGTTCATGTAATTACATTATGCAGCATGTAGCTGCTGTACACAACAGGGTTTTCTCATTCTATACGGCTGTGATTAAAAATATTTTTCATGCAGGCAGAAAAATTGCACAAGTCAAAGAAGTAGGCAGAAAATTTCCCAGTGTGCCAGGAAGAGAACACTGGGTGCAAGCTGAAGTCTTTGGCAGGAGCTGCTGGCATTCGTCTTTTGCTTTTGCTGGTTTGCTGGCAATGCCCGTGCCTATTTGGTTATTTTATGGCCGAGCAGGAGCTATAACTAAGCCAGATCCTTTAGAGGAAGAAATCAAGAGTTTCGGTGCTTGGCAGGGTTAATGGGATTATTGTTTTAATAGCCAGTATTAAAAATTCATAAGAAAATCATATCAAATAGAAACCATATCATTATATTCTGTTGTAAAGCTGCAATTATGATTATTTTCATACACCATGTCAGAAGGAGGATGGCCACGGCTTTACATTTCTACTCTTTTTAGGATGGCAAACTGTCGGTGTGCATTTCTTGAATTTATAACCCCCCGCCTGGATAAACATGAGCATACGCGCACACACAAACGCCTCCGGTGCTGTGCGTTGGGATCGTTGGGGGTTAGGTGACAGATAGTGAGAATGCTTGGGCCTAAATTAAGCCCACTGCTTCATCAAAAACATCCTGCCTTCCTGCCTGGAGATGGTAGAGACTTCTCATGGCTGTGCAGGTAAACTGGTGGGAACAGGGACTTGGGGATCCAGTAAGATTTTCTGGGACTAACATAAACCAAACAAGTTTTGTTGCAGCGTCTCTGAAAAACGGAAAAAGTTGTCTTGTTATTATTTTTTGAGGAAAACAATATTGCTTACCGGTGATCATAAACAGTACCTTGCACTTTAGCTTGCTAAGTTGCAAAAACTGTCAATTAGTCATCTTCTGATACATGACAGCCCCTTAACTTCTGCTTTTTCCTTACTGAAGGAAGGAACTTCGCCACACGGGCAAGTTCCTCAAACAAAGTGTACTGTAAATGATTACATAAGGATCAGGCTATTCATGCATCACTACATACCGCACATGCACACAGATAACAGATGTGCAAAGAGCAGAAATGGAGCGCAACGTATGTTTCCTCAAATACATACGTTGTTGAGTCGCTCGAAATGAACCTCTATGAATGCCTTCACGAGTCTGTCATTTAAAGTCACAGAAAAAAGCAAAATAGTTGAGTGAGTGCTTTTTTTTTTTTACACCAACATTCAGATGCGATACTTACATACATTGACTCATTAAAGTTCTGGAAGTGTGGGCCACATTTATGGCCATTTTTTCCCTCTTAGTTTTATGTTGCTGACAATCAGATAGGCAAACATTAAATTTGTATGTTGGCTGCAAATCTAGACGCCAACAATATTTTAGTTCTGACTGTTATATTACAAGGACTTATTTGGGCAGACTCTGGCAAGGCACTGTAACACTGCTGCAGATACTAATATCTTTAGGGTCACTTTGGGAGTCATTTCAACCTCCCCATGATCCACTATTGGTTGTCAGAGCCAGTGCAGGCTGTATGAAATAAGCAACGACTGGCCTTAACTAAATTTTATTCTCTCTAGCTTGTAAGAAGCACACTAACTGTCTTGTTGGTTTGCGTGATCTGGTTGGCTCGGGCTCAGAGGGATGTGGCCTGTTGCACGCATCAAGATAATTAACTGGTCACAGTCTACGGTTTCCAAGAAGTCGACAGCTTCAGCAAAATTCTTCTCTGTTCTATTACACCTCTCTTTTCTCTCTCTCTTTTCTTTTTCCCCCTCCTGGCAACTGTTGCACAGAAAGCTTTGGAGTGTGTAAATAAGACGACGTGCATACTTAATGAGCATGTTTAGAAAGGCCGTGATTCTGCTCTGCTCACTGAACTGAATGTCCAGATGGGGGAGGGTCTTGATTAGGCTGCCCGTTAATGCGGGGAGATGAAAAGTAACATGAATTTGTTGTTGTGTCAGCCAGGTCCACATCTGTTTAATTTCATATGACCAAATGCTGAGATTTCACCCTCTGAACTCCCGTGTCAAACTGATTAACATCTGACTGCATCTTGCCAGAAAGATATAATGGGCCCATATTAAATACTGATAGTCAGTTCTTGTCGGTGATATGTACAGTGCTGGAAAGTAAAAGGGAGAAAAAAACCAAGAAGTCAGGAATGGTCTTCTGCTCTCAGATTTACAACCAAAGGGTCACCAGTGGAAGTGGTGCTGGAGCAGAGTGGTGCAGAACTCTCCTCCCTCCTGGCTTCCTCTGCCTCCCGTGCTCTCTCCTCCCACCCTTTTTTTTCTGTCTTTGCTCTCCGTTACTGTATATGGGTCATACTGCGATTGTGTGTACATGCAGGTGAACATGTTCTCTTTTTCCAAAGAGCATATGGAAAGAAGTACTCAAACCCTTTACATTAAAGTGAAAAGAGGTGACACAGTGGAACAGCATTGCATTTAAAGGAAAAGGTTGTGCTTTTAATCGTACTATACTGACGTTAACGTCTGGAAATGAACTGTATCACCATGTCTGAGATGGAGTTGCAGTATGCTGCTGGAGTCACAGTCTCTGCTGGGCTTGGTATCATTGGGTACAGTATTATTATTTTCTATTGAGCCAACAATCAAATTATGTATTCAGACATATACTGTCTCAGATCCTTGCCCTGGCTTTCGGAAACAGTTTGAACACCGGAAGATGAAATGATTGATGCTACCCTCTCGTCTTAACCATATAAATATGCGCAATAGCTGGAGCCAGCAGCTCTTCGCTTAGCTTTTGCGCAAAGACTGAAGGCGGAGAAAGAGCTAGCCCGACTCTATCCAAAGGTAACAAACTCCATTTACCAGCACCTCCAAAGATCCAAATAAATACGTTATAGCTTGTGTCTGTAATTGCTACGAAAACCAAAACGCAAAAGCGACATGTTGTGGTTTTACAGGGATTATGTGCTAGACAATTTCTTGGCTGGGTGCTGGTTGTCTGGCAACCTCGCGGTGACAACGAGACACCAGGAAATGACTGTGCCCTGCCAAGAAATAGCACATAACCCACTGTGAAACCACAAACTGGTGTTTTTACACACGTTTGTAAACAGAAGAGGTGTAACGTGTTAATCAGCGAGCTTTAGAGATGCTTTAAAGGTGGATTTGGTCAACTTCGGGCAGAGCGTCGCTGTTTCCCCTCATCTCGTCCCACCCTTTATGCTAAGCTAAAAGGGTTGTTTGCAGTAGCCTCATGTTTACCTGATGAATAAAAGCGCGGTTTGATTTTCTCATGTAAATCTTGACAAGAAGGCAATTTAGCATATTTTCCAAAATGTTGAACTATTACATTCAAGTAAGTAGTAGATGGCACACGTGATGATGTGACATGGGTTAATTTGTCACCATCAATCAAGCATTTAAAAAAAAAAGAAGAAGAACAGACTGTTCCTGCATGTAGTCATACTGTATGTGGTACATACTGTTTACATTCGCACATCCATGCTGCTCAAAATAACCGGTCCTGTATGCAGAGGAGATGAGTCAATACAGAAACAGCCAAGTATGACAAGAAAAGGCATGGAGGAAGAAAAATAAAACACTGTCAACCCAAATAAGAGTGTCATAAAAGCACAACTGAATATTTGGGATGCAGATGTAACAGATATTTTCCAAAACTGTTGGTTTTGGAGTCAGACCACTGTTCTTGTGCCCAAGGAATGAGAAGGAGTTCCAAGAAGGCACATTGTTGGGCTTAAGGTCGCCTTGGGCCTACCCGTCACATTGTGGCTTCTATCACGCTGTTGCCAACATAAAACAGCTCTTCCTTCTACACTTAAATATACATATATATATACGCTCACAGGCAGTGTATTCATGTCCACATGAGTTGCAAGTTTTACACTGACAAAACCAGTGTTGGTGCTGATATTTCACAGACCTGTCAGCTCCACATGTGCTCTGAAGAACAACAATGCTACTATACAACACCAATGAGTATCAAGGGTATAAAAAACATGCACACACACACACACACACACACACACACACACACACAGTCTCCTTTTCTTCTGCAAACCAACTATGGAAGGATCATGCTGCCCTCGTGACTGCTGATTTTGCCAACACAAAGACCAGAGAAAAAAAAAGCGGCAATTGATGTTTTCCAAGTGGCTTGAATAACTTCCATTGACAGTTTCGATAGAAGCGGAAAACCTCTTCTCTGTAATGGAAGAAGGTTTTGGGGAAGATGGCTTTTCCCTTTTTGTAACGTCCTCAGAGCCAAGCTTGGCACAGGGGCCCTCTGGACTGGAGATTGTTGGCTCGGGCCAGACAATGGGACTTCAAGCCAGCCACAGTGAGTAGAAGAAAAGATCAGAGCAGCCATGAGGCTCTGTCATGCCCCTGATTAGCTGAAAATGTTTACTTCACCCCCTTGTTAACTACAAATGTTACAGAGGAGTTTAGGGAAACAGCAGCTTACCTCCACTGCTGTCTGTTTTTCTTTATTTTAAACACCACCAACTTGAAACAGGCCTACCGCGGTTCACCATTAGCCCTCTTAGCTCACAAAGAGAGCTGTGAAGAGGTGGGGTGGGTGTGTAAGTGAGTAAAATGGCCACCTTTCCATTATGACTACTGAAGTGGCCGTAGAGATAAAACACTCAGCGCCACAGGTTTGTTTGGTAAGTTCTGGCAGTGGGGCCTCTTCTTTGGCAAATGATCTTTATGCCAAAACAAACACCCATTTTTTTTTGTTTTGTTTTTGTTTTTTTTTCTCCTCACCCTTTATACACATACACATGTGAGCACACACACATTCACTTGCTGACTCCACACAATGGCATGACTGTATCTGCAGCATGAAACAGACATCTGCCAATAGCCCTCCGGAGCTCATTGTTACTCAACACAGGGCACACAAATGCTGAGCCGAGTGCAGCCTCCAACAGATTTTGCAATGCAAAGAGAAAGTGCCGATGAGGTCTGCCAACATGCATCAATGACCCCAAATAGCCAGAAAACAACTGGAAACTGGCATGCCCCGGGTGATGGTGGGCAAGAGCAAGGAAAAGAGAGGGGAGGAGAGGGGAGGAGGAATGACTTCTCAAAATATTTAGGCCTAACTCAAGCTCATGTAGTGTAACACCTCTCGACTATAAGGGTGTGCATTTCTCCTCATACTATAGCATATCTTTCCCACAATACAAGCCGTCAGCGCTGTATGCACCCGCTAATGTATATGTAAACGTAATCAAAAAGACAAACAGTGGTAGACGAGGCCCGGCTGCCAATTGGGCTGAACGCAGCCCGGTGCAGAAAGGTTGAATACCTGCGAGCAAGTTTGACATTCCATGCGAAAAGCAAACTGTGAATGAAGCCGAGGTCAAAGTTAGAGGGTTAATGTGTCTGGCTGTGCGCATTTGTGTGTGCATATGTCACTGAGTATACATTTGTGTGTACACAGCGCTGACCCCTGAGTCCTGAGCGTGAGATCTCATTTCGATAGGTTTGTGACGAACAGGGACACACCTCTTGCACATATAGCTGAAACCCGGGAGTTATGCGCGGTGTCCATTATGACCTTTTCGGTCTGCTTACCACCTAAACTGACTGCAGTCTGCAGTACAACCCTGTTACTTTATTTGTTCACAATCCTAGCATGCTTCTGCCAGATCTTTTCAAAAGAAGCAACTGGAATTTGTTTACTCCAGAGTTTATTTACTGATGCTGGAATCCATAATTGGATCTCTCACATCAAACAGTTTGTGATAGGACCAGGACTGCATTGCCCCGGCTATTCGTAAACGCATGACTAAGTGTCTGAGTTAAATTCTTCCTAACTTGGAGCAGCTAGATAGAAAACTACTGTCTCACTAAATTGGGTTACAACATTAAAACTTTAAGAATATCTCAGGTATTAGACACTTTGGATCCAAATCAATTTATCTATGTAAGTAGAAAGTTGGTGAAGCATCACAAACTGTTGCAATTTGTTCACTTTTGGGGTTTTTTTTTGGAGGGGGGGGTTATGGCCAAATATGAAGATATATACACGTTTCACAGTCAGGAGTCTTCATGCAGTTTAACATCAGTGGAAAATAATCAAATTATTCTGATCTATTAGAAATAATTTGGTCATTTACAGCGTGTCACCACAGGAGGATTTCAGCCACATTTTTTAGCAGTCTGTCTCACACGTCTGCTCCTATTTTAATCAGCCCAGCTGTCCACGCAGGCCACTTAATGGTGCTTTAAGTCTATCTTTTCTGTTTTATGCACATAACTGCAGTGGTTGTGCGTTGGGCTCTGAGCCCCGCCAAAATGCTGGCGACCTACACCCAATCCCATGCCCGCTGTGGCTGCTAACGTGATACTCGCGCCACTCAGGACAGGTCGAATTTGATGCCAATCAGTTACTTTTGAGCGGCTTTAATAAAATGACTTGTTTTGTAATTTGCCATTTTAAAACCACGTTCCATTAAGTGTCGGCATCATATTCCATATTCACTCTAAACAGGTCGCATATTAGCGAGCTAACGTTAGCAGCGTCGTTAGCTGCACCGCCGTCATACCTGGCAGCTACTGAGTGTTAATATTTAGTAACAACTAATCTCAACAGCACACGAGAGCCGGACTGTGTGATGCAACCTATTTCAACTTAGCGATGCATGACTCTCCACTGAGTAAACGCTGAACATTATAACTAGGCTAAATTGAAAGGTCTCCAGAAGACCCAGAAAGGCAGCAGACAGCGACAGCTCTATCGCACTAATTTGGGTTATTAGTAAGAGGGGGAATAACCACTGCAGATACGTGATAGCTGATTACACTCCTCTCTATTTACTCTAGCCATACCAGAGCCAGGTCTCACAGGCTGATTGGCTAAAAGCAGGTCAGGAGGGTTCATTCTCATTTTTAAAGAGGGGTGCGAGAGGGATCCACACAGGGAGGGTCTGCTCCAGTTTTTCTTGCCCTCTCCCTTTTGTCTGCAGTGTTTGCTCTGGATTTGAGTGGTTCTTCTGGTGTTGGAGCGCTGTCAGCCCACACCCTAATGGCAGCCTCTGTTAGAGAGAGAGATCTAGGACTCTGCTGCCACTGGTAAGGGGGGGGGAGTTAAACTACTCTTATGGGTGTGCCCCTTTCACCTGTTGAGTCATGCCACCATGGTGTATTCATCACCATTATTTCTGGTTTTTGCTGCATACGCATTTAAAAGTTCAAAGGAGTTGCCGCACACTAAAAGTCTTTGTGACAGGTGTGTGGGACACAAACATATGAAACACACCTACAAACTTTCAGTTGACTCTTTCCCTCTCCGTCGAGGAGCTGTAGCTGTTAACGCCTAATTCACCGCCTCCCACATCCAAGCACATCTACAGGTTCAGCCGAGTCTCAGACGGATAAGCTGCGGTGCATGTCGCGCCCTTTCACCCATTTCTATTCTCTGTCTTCTAACTGCTCAATACAACATTGTCATCCACGGGTTTGCTGCGCCGCCAAGTTTATCACCGTAAAGATGGATTTACGTGAAAGGGCTGTTTAGTAAGAGGAGCTACAGAGAAGAAAAGAAGCTACTGGAATTAAATGGCCAACCTCTGTTCACTGTGTACTGAAGATACATATTCATAAAGCCAATTTCACCGCTCGTGCATTTGAAAATTTACTTTGATTAAATATCTGGAGAGTATTGCCGGATTCAGAGCAAGAGCAGAGAGACTTGCACCCATTTGCTGTAAATTAAAACCCAAACATAAGCAAACGGCCTGAAGTGAAAATCCCGTTGCAAAGTACCTCATGATTTACACTCAATAACAAGTGTTTCTCGAAAGTACTGTAGCTACTCCACTTGGTCGAGCTCTGTTGTAGCCGGAATGACACTTAAGCTGAAATATGCTTATCAGGGGGGCTGTTATAGCCTCTGCTGATATTCAAACGACTTTGTCAGATAATGGTGCAGTATTCTCAACATACGCTCATCAGTCACACACAGAAGCTGCAGAAAGCCAGGTGACCGAGAGAAGAGATTTTTTTGGGGGGGGGCGGGGGCGGGGGGAAACCCCATTGTGTGTCTCAGTACCACTGGAGTGGACCCAGTTTTGATAAGAGAGTTAAGCACTAAGTTATTTTGATATTGTCCCTCAGTGGCGTCTCAAGGTGGCCAAACTGGAGGGGACCCGGCGAAAAAAAGTTCAGCCTGATCCCTGTCTTGTCTCTGCTCAGGGTTGACTTGGCAGACTGGTGAGGCCGGTGGTGCCTGAGGGAGTGATGGCGGCTGAGCAGCAGCCATGGGGGAAGCACACTGTCAGTCCTGTGATAGCCGTATGAGATTCCACATGCTCTGATGAGTAATTCCTCCCTCCCTTCTCCATCACCATGTGGTTCGTAGCCCTGAGTCATCGTCCACACTTTCCCTCTCTCCCTATCCCCTTGTCTGTCTGTCTGTCTCTCTCTCTCTCTTTCCCTCGCTGCGAAGTGGATTCTTCCTTCTTTCGGCAGCGGCCGTCCCGCAGGGAAACTCGACAGAATAGCCTCCCTCCGATGACTCATTCACCAACATCGAGAACTCCGCTCCACACCACCCGCTCTCCAGCCACGACAGCCCACCACACCACACCCAGGCCTGGATCCCAGTCCTCCATGGCCTGCTTTCCTTGATGTCTCTCTTTGTAGCTGTGTGTTTGCCTGTATCGCTGCATGTCTTCTTGCCTGTCTTCGCCTGTCTACCCTGGTTGCCATTTTCTATGTCTCTCTCTATGGCTGCGCTCTTGTCAAGATATCTCATTGTTTGCCTGCCTTCATACTCCCATCTGCCTGCCTGTATATCTACCAGCCTGTGCTGTATATCTTCATCCTCTAAATTTGTTTTATTCTGGCTTCGCAGCTCGCCAGCCCGTCTCACTTGTCAGTCTACCTGCCTGTCTACTTTCTGTCTCTGTCTTTCAGTCTGTCCCCTGGCACTCAATTGCAAAGTCGAAATAGCGAAGGACACGGAGGCTCGACTGCCCCGTCTGCATTTTAAACTAAAAGACTTGGGCAGAAAAATAATGACAACGTAATTCATAAGTCTGACAAAAGGGGAAACATTGGTATTATTAGTAAAGACATTATTTTAATTCCGCCATTGCAGTTCCCATACAGTAAACATTTCTTGTATTATATATTTACAAATGTTGTGCTACTCTGCATTAGCAAACGTGTCGTGAAACTTTTGATGAAGGTTACTGTTCGCTTTCAGCAGCTCCCCTGAGACCGTATGCTTCCATTCATGTGCTCTGCAATTCAATCAGCTCTTTGACTTCTATGGTTGCTTTAACTGAGGATAAAATATCTTTGTGTACCTATATATAATCCATATACATATAGTGACCTGTGCCCTGGCCCTGCAGTGCAACAGGTTGTTGATAATGAATCTCTGCATGCCGTTCAGAGATCCTCTACATGTTGCAACAGGAGATTTGTTGACCATTGCAAGAGCAATAAGGATTTTTAGGGGCATTATGACTGGGTTAATAAAACACAGCTGCCCCTAAAAGTCCCTCACTTTTCTTGCTGCCTTTTCTTTCTCTCTCCCTCCCTCCTTCCATGGCTTAATCTTTGTATGTCTCATTCCAAACTTTTGAGATCAAACTACAACATTTGCTGGCTCCTCGAGTGCGATTTTGGTGCATAACTTTGATATCTGTTCAGTCGTGGCTAAAGAAAATGCAACGACCTGGAGTGACCACAACATCTGAAATTTGACCTTTTCGGGTGGCTGGGACATATATTTAACACAAAAAAGCATGCATGCCTTCCAGTATTTATGAATTGTATATTTATAATGGCAGAGTTTTATTGGGATTTGCAGTGACGTTTTTAAAGGGGGTTGAATGAGTTCAGGGCTGAATTTCCAAGAAGGAGCACCCTGTGTGTTCATTAGAAGTTCAGCTTTCAACAGAAAAGGTAAACACAATCCAAAGCTTTTGCCTTAGCAGAGTCATCTATAAGATGCTCACAGTAGCACACATGTGCACCCGTTGTTGTGGTCAATTTGAGGAACCAAGCGAACCCCGTGACCCAGAAGCAGAAAACAACCTGGGAAATATAGGAAAAGTCTATTTAAAGTAAGCGTATGACACTGCTAACAAATGGTGTGAGCAGAGAATATGAGACGGCCATGGTGGAAAAAAAAAAAAAAAGATGTAAGCAACACTGTGCAGCAAGTGGCGAGATGAGTCCGATTGGGCCTTTTAAACAATGTGAAATGCCACTGAGAGAGGAGGCTTGGCAGGCAGCAGCAACCAGCACTGTTTAATATCACAACTTTAATCAGCACTCTTGGTGACTATCCCAGAGCTCCCCGTAGCCACGCTGCTTATTCAAACCAGGCTCATTCCACCAAGCCTCCCTTACTAGGCCCTCAGCTCTCGCTCTCGCACTGGCTTGTGCTCCCCTACAGCATATATGGAGAGCTTTTGGCTGGAGTGGTTTTTATCTGCTTTCTGTGATGTGTCATTGCGCTTTAGTGGGCTACGTTGGAGGGGCTCAGCGGTGATAGCTGCGTGCATCTCCACCAATCTGAGGTGCACTGGAAATATTTACTGCCCTCTCTGTGTCAGATTTTAAATATGTTTTATGATGACCACCTGAGCACAAGGATGTCAGGAGTTTTCGAAATATTTTTGGTTTGTAATGTTGTCAATTAGCACGAAACTATCAACGACGCAATCGCAGGGAATTTAATTAAAGCCTTAAAGAGTCTTTGACAGAGTCAACTTTGCTGTAACCTCAGTCCACAGCAACTTATTACAGACGCGACAAGAAATAGCAGGCTTGTAAAAACAAATGACCTGCCACTGATCTGTTAGACACGACCTACAAATAACTTATGATCAAGTGCTAACTTTTTAATAAATAAAACTGACAGAAAGATGAATGCCACGGCTTCGCACCTACTGTGAGGTCCGTGGGTCTGCTTCACTTTACAGGACTGCTTAAAGTGCGCTTTAATAATCACAGAGGTCTTGTGTTTTTAAAATAAAAATCCCATGCTTCAGCGAATGTCTTACCTATGTGTCACTTGCAGCATGGAGATGCCACCATAACCCTCAGCTCTATTAATTACATAAAGCATCTAGTGTCAGGATGCTAAATTCATTAGTGAGGTATGTACGGCATGCTAGGGTCAGGACAGATATAGAAACAGGCCTCCAAAACAACTTCTTCCCAACTTTGCACACTTGTTCAACATAATGGTGTACGGCACTTGACAACGCTACTTCTTTTTTTAAAAATTCATTTAGGCATTTAGTGTTTGTTTAGAGCTTGTGCTGTAACCTTCCACACTAACGGTTAAATATTTTTGATTGTCTAAATTTAAGGAGGAGAATGAACTATTTTCTTGTACCTCAACTAATTCCAGCTTTTATCACGAGAGACTTCAGAAAGTGATTTTATGAAATAACGTTGTGATTATCCAAGTAAGTTTACCATTATTCCTTTTTCTAATTCGGCCAATTTTATGATCGTGCTAAAAAAAAAAAAAAAAAAAAAGCTTGGGAAAAATTGACTTGTTTTGAAAATAATTCATCAAGAAGTTAAGGGCAGAATGAGGCCAGCTTGGAATTGCAAAGCCATTTTTTTTCTCTAGATATGGCATGTGAAAGTTGTTCATCATTACAGTATATGTATCAGAAAGTGAGAACAACCTCATGCTCTGGTTTTCTGTGAGGCTCTTGAGAAGCATGCTTCCCTTTTAGCTTTGACTAATCAAATGGTTTTTGGGGTTGTTGTATTTTTTTTTTTTTTACCAATTATCAGACAATGACATTCAGGGTTTGATCAGTGTTTTTTTAAATAGTTAATTTTACATACCTTCACATTCATGTGTTTTCTTATGGTTTCTTAATTGTGTAGTGAACTGTGGTTAACCTCATACACTAAACATTTAATGGGCTCTAATATCTATTGCACTGCCTGCGGTTTATAGTGCACCTATGGTATTTTATGACTATACGGTGACCTTATATTACTGTGCTTTTTTTGTTTGGGCTTGGCAGTTTGGCCATAATATTCCCTAACATGAGTATTGATCACATGTATGTATCTGTGGTAATATCGAGCTTTATAGTGAGCCTTTTGCCCCTAAAACAGGCTATCACTAAGCTTTTTTTTTTTTTAATTTCCCCCGTTTGTGTTCTCAGTAAGACCTCCCATCTCTCAGCCATTTCTTTTCTTTAACAGATTAACGTGCAGCAGAAGTCCTATTGTCTATAATTTGGTGGTCACATGAGCCAGAAACTGGGACTTTGTAGGCCAGTTGAATTAATTGAAGACTCACCTTGCCCGCAAAGACCCAGCCTCTGACGCACACCATCATCCTCATCATCATCATTATCATCCTCATCATCCGTCCCACCGCCGGGGACAATTTGTGGAGGAAACTCCAGAGGTTTACCTGTGGTTTCTGGAAATGTCTTTTGGTACCACTACGGGTTTTACTTCCAGAACGGGTAATGAGGGAATACGAAGGATTTCAGTCTGTGAACACGCCAATACATACCCACTGATCTGCTGCCTGTCTGTGTCTGGAGTAGAAGTAGGTGATGCTGCCCAGTCGTTGTTGTTACCTGCGTGCCGGGCAGGTGTCAGCATCCCGTAGCCATACGGAGACTTCGCGTAAAAAGCGCCGACTGTCTGGTTGGTTGTCTGGCCGCCTGGACGAGATCGCGTCTGCAAGCGAAGTTGAACTTCACAATCCACCCACCGCCAGTCAGCGCCACCGCCGCCCGAGTAAAATCTTGTCGCTCGTTTTCACGCATCCCAAATTGAGCAAGATTATCCTTTCAGGGCTGGGGGGGCGAATTGTCTTTGGGAGTAAGTATTGGCCTATCTTTTCCCCGCTGCCCAGGGAGGAAAAAGCATGTAGACGCAACAGTGTCTCGCCTTGTGCCAGTCTCCCCCCTCCCGCCCTGCCTCCCTTAAAAAAAAGCTTCTGCGTTTCCCACCGAGAGATCCCCGGTGCGCACCCAGCACCCAAGCCAGTCACCCAATATCCATACTGGAACGAGACAGCCGGGAAGACAGGGAGACGGAGAGAGAAAGGAGCCTGCTGCTGCCCCTGCTGCTGCTGCTGCTTCTGCCATGCTGCAGCCCCGATATTGTGAGCAGGATATTCCCAAACAGCTGGAAGGAGCTGATATATGGTGCTGCGCCCTCGTGTTGGGCCCTCCCCAAAATGGACCGGTGCTAAGTGGTAACCTGGTTATTTTCAGCGCGTCACTGGCTCGTCTCCAATTATAGGTTTCCGTCGGGGGCGCAGCAGTGTGGCCCCGTATTTCCAATTATTCTGGAGGAGGACTTTCAAAAAAAAAAAAAAAACGGCCGAGAGCTCTACACTGAGTAATGTCCGAGCATGTATGTTTTGCCTGTAACTGCACACATTCCTGCGGTGTGTTGGCTCGTCCGTCCACATGCGCCACACAAGGCCCGTGTCGCGCTCTGCGGCGGCTCCGGCGGCTCCGGGGCGGCTCGTCTGCGGCTCTCTCAAGGTGTTCCCCTCTTTTATCGATGCTGTTCAGGAGGCTATATACATCCCAGGTTCATCACACCTCTCCTGTTACCTCCCTGACCGGCAACATGTTAGTGTGCTGCGACCCCTGGTGGCCGCGGTGTGCCACGACACGTCATTACGTCCATGTGCCAAACACAAGCTTTATTGTTTAATTCAGATACTGTACTCTACAGATAGTGTGATTACAACGTGACAGCTGGATTCTGCTGGATAGATTTATTCTTTGTGATTTTTCTATTAAGTCGTTGTTATGTTAGGCCTATTATGTGTTTTTTTCTGCTCTGTAATCTGTCAATCCATTCTTTGTTTTTTGCATTATATCTTTTTCTCTTCTTTTCTACTTTTATATTACAACGTTCTGTTCAATTTTGAATTTTCTCTATTACATTATTCTTGATTCTGCTGTTTTGCCTTCTATGTTATTTGGCCATTTAAAAAAAATCTTGTTCTGGTCTAATCAGCTGTTTTTCAATTTTGTTCAATTTATTTTTATATTTTGCTTTCTGTTCTATCATGACATTTTGCACTCTTTTTAAATTTTCTTCCATTCTGTTATTTTGCATTTTGTTTTATTCTGATACTTTGCCTCTATTTAATTTTAATATTTTGCATTCTGTTTTAGTTTAGCCTACGTTGTTATCTTGCATTTTTCTCTCCTCTTGAATTTTGCATCCTAATTTACTCTGCTCTATTCTGATATTTTCCATTCGATTAGAATATACTGTGATAGTGTGTATTCTGTTCGATTCAGATTTGTTAAGTTCAATTCAGTTTAATGATTTATTGGCGTGGACGTCAGCTGACAAATATTACCAAGGATAATACAATTCAGAAATGAGATGGGGGGGAATCAAACTTCTGAAAAGTATTTCTCTCTCAGGACCTTTTATTTGTCCAATTTTAAGAGGAAGTGCATCTCACATGTTATACAGTGACCACAGCCTCTTTCTGCTGGTGGTAGCCGATATCTTACATTCTCTTCTAGTCTGATGTTGCATCCTATTTTATTCTCTATTTTCATATCAAATTCCGATCTCATAACTTTTCTGATATTTTGCATTCTATTTTCACATATCATTTCTGATATTTTCTATTCTATTGACGAGGTCATGCTCCACTTTAAGTGCCTGTGGTGACGCTCTGATATTGTATTCAGCCGCATCAACGTAGAAAAGGAGCGCTCCATGATGCCGGAAATTGGGTGATTCTGTTATCAAAATAAAAGAACGAACCTGGTGCTGAGTTCTGAAGAACCCACTGTTTATTAGGTCCTGGATACGTGTTGTACTGTGCGTCACATTTATTCTTCCGTGAACACCTCTAAACGCTTGGAGAGTTCCTAAACAAGGTGTGACTCGTGCTACGAGGTCGTTATATTTTGAAGGTTTTGACCTGAAACGTGTGATCATGTGTGATCCAGACTGACTTGACAGCACATAACAATGTCCGACTTTGTCCCTGACAGACCCAGCCCGGCTTCTCTTAAACAAGCTCATTCATTACACCATCGACAGCAGGACGGATGTTCATCGTCATCACCAGCACCGTCATCATCATCTCTCTAACGTCTGACACCCGGCGGTGAGTTTGGCCACAAATGGCATCGTCGTGCAGCCTGTGTGGTTTTGATGTGCGTGCAACCCGGCTTGTTCCCCTCAAACTTGGGTTCCTGTTGTGCTGTAGAGTTTTCATTTGATCTCGAGCAGAGCAAATGCCCGATCATGTGATTGCTACTGAGCACTATGCCAAATTTATTGATACGGAAATGACGGCACTCAGAGAGAGAAAGGGGCAGGGTTGTTGAGCCCCTGCGTGCTGAGGGCAGAGCACGCGCACTAAGACAGAAACAGTGGTTTAAACTTCTTTGACAGGTGTTGCACTATATACATTGCTTAAGATGACACCGTGTAACCTTCGAAAGAGGGGATAACGTATTCTTTCTCATACGAATAAAAAGCAGAAGAAAGACGTAGCATTTTTTAAAAATCACCCTTATTCCCATTTGCTCTGGGTTTGTTTTGATGGGTCAGCTTTAAATGTGAGAAATGTAGTAGTAAAATCAGACAGTCTGACAAAACAAGACTTCGATGACATCACCTAAAAGTTGTAATGTGCATTTTTAACTGGACATGGGTATTTCAGTTTTCTGGTCTTTTTATTTGAGCAATTAAAGGCAGATAAGGGAAAATTTGTAGATAAATTGATGGTGGAAATTACTGTGAGTTGCAGCTAGTTATTTTAGTACAGTTCTAGTCCTGAATTTCCTCTCAGAAATCAAAAGTATAAAGATGGTTGTTCAGAAGTTTCACTCTTTCCACAGACGGTTTTGCAGTTTTCTGAGATGGAGCTCCTCTGGACCAAATGGTCTGTTCTTGGTCGTGGTGATTTGTCTGTGGCTGCTGTTTTAGGGGCAGTTACAATTCCCACACATGGCTCTCATTGTGCACTCTCTCCTTTCGCTCTGTGTCGTGCAGTGGGGCCAGTGACCAGCGCCTGGCTGCAGACAGCCCTCTCAATGGTCTCTCCCACCATGAAAGCAGTGGTGGACGCTGTATGGGCGGTGTGGAGCATCGGGGCGTCCATCTATGACTACATCCACACCAACGCCATGGAGGAGCGCATCCACGCGCTGGAGAATGTCATCACCATCCACCAGTGTGTGATTGGGCTTCTGTCTGCCGGCGTGCTGGCACTCTTCACTTACATCCTGTTCAAGAAGCTCTGAAGGATGTGGGCTGGTGCCGACATGTGAGAGGTGGATGAATGTGGTAAACCAAGCACTGATTAGACAGACAAAGGGGAATTTAACACTTTGGGTACATGGGTACAAGGGGGAGATGGCATGGGACCTAACACACACATGCACACTGTCTTTAATCAGACAAGGTGGCGCAGAGATGCAGCCTTGTGAAAGTTTTCACTTTTTACAGTTTTGAACATCATTGTAGTGCCACCCTTTGCACAGAGCTGTTTTGGAGAAAACAAGGAGGTTCATGTCCTCTCTGAGCAGTGTAGTGGTTTTGGAGGTGGTGAGGATGTGGGGCTACTGGGTCCAACTGTGTTTTTAAGGTCAGTATAGATACTTTTTATAGCGATGATGCCGTGTGAAGGATTCATTTTGACCATGTTAACAAAAAAGCACTAGACCATCATGGGGCAATGACTCATCAGCTGACTGCTGGTTTCACAGGCTGAAGCTGAAGCCATTGACTAAAATATGTCCTTAACATATGATACTGTTTTCTCAGGTTAGCTATGTTACTTTAAAAAATGACTAGTGTCTACGTCTGTTACATATAGTATTAGATTTTATAGTGCAACATCCTGATCCATTTATTCAGCATAATGCTTTTTCTATATATGAATATGAAGTGTCCTTAGAAACTGTAAAAATATTTAAATGTTCACGGGCAGTTTCTTAACTGGCCTTTGAAAGGTTTAATAGATATGATACTACTCCTTATTGCTACTGCTGCTTAATATTTATGGTTTTGTGTTTTAAAGGCATGTACATGTTCATGTTGTACCATGTACATTTAAATGAGATGATACTCTGTCCTGACACCAAACACTGGATCAATGCGAAGTGTGAAATGAGAAGTATCTTTTAGAGGATAAAGGCCAGGAGAAATGTTTTAAAGAAGTGGTGGGTCATTGGAAACTACTGCCACCCGAGTCACGTATTAAGAAAAATAAGTGTGTTTGTCTGTGTACGTTTGGTACCGTCCCCGGGAGGGACCACAACAAGTGAACACCCAAGGATGAAACTTTTTTTCAATATAATCTGAACAGCATCCAAGTTTATCTTCAAGTTCATGCTGGTAAATGGTATCTCCTTACAACACTACAAATCATCTTGTCATGCGCCAACATCTGTCTGGTATCAAATAAAGACGAAACTGTTGTATACAAAAATGGAAAGTGGATTCAAGTTGTAGATCACGAGCTATACTTTAAGTTGCAATCTTAACATCTTAGAACATTTCTCAGAAGGCTGGTGGAACCACAAAAAGAAGAATCGACCGCAATCTTCAAAAACTGCAGTACTGGATGTCATGGAGACAATGAAGCTATTCATGAGCAGGAATGGCACCAGTCTTCTACAGGACCACGAGGAACAAACAAACTTCTGAGCAGTTGTTAGAACATTGGTTGCTGTGGTCTGAAGTCAGAGGTCTTGATCTCGACTACCCGGACCTTACACATCAACTCACAGATGTCCAGTCTGAAGTAGAGTGTATTTGGAAGTGAATCTCTCCACACTCTCCCCCTCCAGAAACTTCATGGCTCTCCAGTGGATCTTGCCACAGTTCTCTGGCTGTCCGTAGGGTCCCAGCTCCTCCCGGATGTACTGCAACCACAGGTCTTCAAAGAAACCAAAAGAACAGAGAAAAACATTCAGCTAGATTTAAATGTGAAAATGCACAAGGATGTTCTGATGAAGTTGTGCTCAACTCAAAAGGCTGCGCAACATTACATATTCTCGCTGAAACATTTTCTGTGGCCAGGAAACCAGACTAACTGTTTCTGTTGGATCTGGTCTCTGTCCAAGAATGTATTTCCGTTCATCTTCTAAATGCATCTGAGCGTTTATCTGGGCAAATAACTCAAGTATTTGGCATTGACGTGTATTTATAACTTTGAATCATATGACGATTTTCTGTTGTGTTTTGTTTCTTGGTTAATTTTCTTTAATGGAAACTTCCTTCATACTTGAATAACAAGATATCGTCAAATAGTTTTTTTGAGTCGCACTACTTGTTCTCTTGACTCTTGTTCCTTCGTAGCATTTAAACTGGACCCACCGTCATCTGCTGTGCCAAACTCCTGCAGGGCCCTCTCATAGTAGTCTCTAAGACTGTTCATCTTTGGAGTTTCCTAGAAGAGCAAACATTGTCAGATTACTGATCATAAAAACTAATGAACTAACTGACGAATAGTTTACATAAGTGTTTTCACGTGGCATGTCGGTGTTTGGTGTACACACTTGTTCCTTCTCAATCTGAATCATTCTGGTGAAAAAGGCCTTGGGCAAAGGGCGGTTTTCCTGTAAGCTGCAGGAGAAAAAGAAAACAAGTGTTTACCTACCTTAAAATCTAGAGTTAACTCAAATTACAAAATTTTTGTTCGTTCCTCTGCACCACACTGTTTTTGGGACCAAATTAAAATGTGCCCATCTTAATGTGTAGCTTATCATTTAAAATTAAGGGCAGAAGGAGAAGACAACATGATCTGTTTTTACCTTGTAAAGGTCTTCCTCGCTTTCTTGTAGCCTCCAGTGGAGTAGGACCAATCCAGGTAGTGTTCTTTCATCTCCATGGCAACAGCCGCTACTGCAGACAGCAGACCTCTCTGGGAACAGACATGGCATTCTCGTTTTTTGGAGGCCAAAACATTGAGCAGACATAAAGACTTATCTTTTCTCCCTCAGCTGAGTGTTACAGAGCACAGCACCTGCTTTTCCTGATTTCAGTTCATGTGTCTATACAGTACTTTACATTATGGCCCAAAATAATGACGACTTCTGCTAAGTTTTTCACTTTATGGTGCCATTAAATTTTTATGTTGCACTTTGCTGAGGAGTCTCAAGGAAATTTTAAATCGAAATCAACTGGACTTACTTTGTAGGTCTAGAAGATGTTTCGCCTCTCATCCAAGAGGCTTCATCAATTTGTGCTGGTCGGACTAAGGTGAGCTAGTCTGACGAGTCTGACTCGCCAGCTAGTCTGACTAGTCTGACTTGACCTACAAAGTAAGTCCAGTTGATTTCAATTAAAATTTCCTCGAGATAACCATGACCTGGGCAAATGAGAATATTCACAGCCTTTACTGAGGAGAAATTAATTAATAAATTAATTAAATAATTGCTCATTAACTGCTCCTCCTCTTGTTTAAATGAAGTTCCTCTCTAAAGAAATACAAAAAAAATGCATGCTCTTCGGCGCAACATGCTTGCAAGAAACCCTTTGAAACCCCAGGAAATACATAGCTCTCTCTCTCTACATGCTGTCAAAAGATGTGGGTTGAAATGAGGGACTGCTGCTCAGGTTTAGGTGGGCTACCTTGAAGACGGCCTCTGTTTCCTCGGGACTCTGGTTGGCTGCGCTCCACTGCACCTGCAGTTGCCACAGCGGTAGACTCTCCTGTCAGAAGAGGACAGAAAAGATTTGTGCTGGTTTGTAAACTACTATCTCGCTCAGCGGGGGAGTCGGTTGCTTCCTGTAGCATTGAACGGAGTCTTACGATGTCAGCGTCACGCAGTATTTTCATCACTTTTTCTTCGTCTTCGAGCAAACAGACCCATACTTATGGATGTTGCTGCTGTTTTTTTGCCCATTATATGCAAAGATTTTAAAATTATAATATATATATGAATAATGAGCCTGGTGTAGCGTCGGAGTGATGGATCACCTTGCTCTGCTCTAAACTAGGAGTTTCCAAAAAAAATAAATCTTTTTTTAGAGGGTGCATTTAGTGTATATGACGGATTAAGAGAGCACATACATTTTCTTCATTCATTTATCTTTTACTCCTACGCCGTGCAATGTGTTATTGTTTGACATACCAGGCGACAAACCCCCTGGGGCTTTATACTATTTCCCAACATAGACTTACATTATGAGCAACGTGCAGTAATCCCCCTCACACAGCTACTTCTCAGGGTCACAGTCTTAACAGCTGCCATAACAATAGCCATCTATTCTGCTCATTACTACAGCGGCCTGTGGCTTTTCTCACATATACAAGGGGGCAGAGGAAGCCATTTGAGGAAGTTAATACAATGGAATAAAAACTAATTGGGCCAAGGAGATGGCCAACTTATACAGCGGTGTTGGTGTGTGTGTTCTTTAAGGATTATACCAGGGCACAATGAGAGCATAAATGATGTGGTGTAAGAAAGTGACCGTACTTGATGTGACTGTAAATAAAATTAGTGAGTGTGTGTGTGTTTGTATACCTTGGGATTAACATGTGTGAGAGCATCCTGGAATAACCTGCCCATGTCGCCACTCCCCAGCTGCATCAGCGTCTGCAGACTTAGCGTCCACGCCGATGCCGACTGGCTGTATCGCTGCGTGGCTGCCATGGCGACGCCGGCCGCTCCCTCGGCATCTCCGGACGAGAGTTGTATCTGCAGCTGGTGATATGGGAAACATCATGTTGGTATGTTGGAACCTTAGAGACCTTAGCAGGTAAATAAATACATAATCTAGTAATTGATAAATTAATACCTGCAATGTGCAAGTACAACTACATTGACTTTGTTTGGTTCAAATCATAGTTGGAATATGAGATTCTGTCAACAAGATGGGGTCAAAATGCGCTCTGTGCATAATTCTCTTTTGACTTTTTTCTTAATTAAAAGGGCAACAGGCAATATGTGGGTGGGAGAGGCATGCATAGGGGTGGCAAGCCTAAAAAGTCTGCGGCTTGGCCGAGACACCCTCTTGTCTACTGTCTCTGATGTTGCACATCACTGGAGACAGTGGTTTGACATCAGTTTATTGTTCTTGGATTTATTTACTAGTGGCTAACGGCTTCAAATCCTATCTGTGCTCTCTTCTTTCTAATCACAACTCATGTTTAAGTGCAGTGAAGTAACTTTGTCACTCCTCGTGAGCTGCACCAGAGAGCATTTTGTGGCACCACAAAGCGAAACACACTAAACCAATGTAATAAAACATGGTTCGTTTGAATAGGCAGTTGACAATTCATCATTCAAATGGAGGAAAGACTGAACCAAGCCTCTGTGATTCCAGTTACATATTTAAAGGAGACATTATCTTACCCAGTTCTTATAATAATTCTCTTTCAGCAGTGAGGAGTCGTGGGCGCGCTGAAGCACTCCCAGCAGCCTCTCCTGCCTCTGTGGAAAAAACAAAACAAAACATACTGACATGTGTCAGGATTTACCCTTTTCACATCCACCACTGAGATTCTTCGGTGTACATGTGCACTTTTTATCCTCAGGGGTAAACAGACACAGAGAGAACATGGTGTACCTGTTCCTTCAGCTCTTGGACGTTGGTCTTTCTTTTCAGCCTTTCCAAGCAGAAGGCCACATAGCAAGTCCACATGGGCTCTACAGCGCCAAAGGACACAAGCAAAGCAGCGGTCTTTTATACAGATACATCACGACACAACACACAAGCTTCAGGAAGCCACACTGCAGATGGTTTTAGAACTTTTAAGGCCGCTTGGATCAGAGTTTCTGACAAAATAGTTGGCAAAAGAAAATTATTTTTTTTCTATTTCAAAACTAATTCTCTGATTATTATTCTGAAGGACAAGCAGAGGGACAACACTCATTTATTCCCTATTTACTGCTTTTGGGGAATTTGCATACTTGCAGGTCCCTGCAGTGAACCTGCAGGTTCCTTTAATAAAAGGTCAAACAACATTGGTTTTACCTTTTGGAAAAATACCTAAATAGCCATGTTCCCCATGTGCATATGAAATCCTACCAGTGTTGAGGCTCTTGACACCCTCCTCATAGACCTGGCAGCAGCGCTCCTCTCTGCGGTTGATGTCCGAGGCCCGGCCTTTGGCACTCTGCAGCTCCTCCCCTGCCCCAGGAGCCTCCAGTTCCCTCTTGGCCATAAAATCCCACGTCAAACTGTCCTCTGTGTAGTTAGTCTGTAAACTGGAAGCAACGGGAAGAGGGTACATGTGTGCTTAATGGTGAAGATCCTCTGTTTGAGTTAAAAAAAATGCAGTGTGTGTGTGTGTGTGCACATGTGTGCGAGGCGAAGCGAAGAAAGCAGCTGTTAGTATTATTGTAAAGTGAACAAGCTTTACTCTTGCAGGATGGATTCCTGGAGTTCTTTGGTGAAGTCAAAGATTGCTGCGATGTTCAGGAGTGAGATGACAAACTCGGCCTCTGGAGACAAAAGCATCAGTCACAAAGATAAAGTGATCCACACAAGTTTAAAGGCTAGTTCAACATTTCGTCCCAATCCACTTTTTTAAATGACAAGATCCAATGGCAGCCTGATGAGTGTAAACATGAAGTTAATTTAGCTTATCATAAGGAGAGGAAGCAGGGGGAAAAGGCTACAATCTGTGTAATGTAGCACCTCAAAAGCACAGAAACCCATTACATCCTCACCTCCATGGAACTTCTCCAATAAATTGGTGTTTAGTGTTTGAAGAATTTAAAATAACAATTAGAATTTATAATCTTACAGAATTTGTGTATAAATCAGTAAAGAAGTAACACCAGTATAATAGGTGCCACCTTTGGTTGTTCAATACTTAATGGTAGCATTGACGATACCAAGCACTATTTGTTAAATTTATTTTTGAGAAGATATTAGGAAAACTGTTTGTGTCTTGTATGTTTTTGCCCAGGACTGGAAACTCGACAGAAGACCTACCTTTGATTTTCCCCGTTGCATCTCTGTACACAACCTCAGCCAGTTTACCACTCAGGATCTCTGGAGAGAACTCGTATTCTCCCTAGAGGACGTGAAGAGCGGGTGTTCAGCTACTGAATACAAAGGGAGAGCTTCTGTGCTCAAACAGGCGCGTGTATGTCTGTCTGTTGCCTCTGTGCCTTTCCCACTGTGTGCGTTCAATTTATGACACACTCACCAGGTCCATCTCGGCCTTCTCCAGCTCCTGCTGCTGCTTCCTCAGCTTCTCACTATGCAGCAGCTCCATACGGAAGTACTGACAAGTAGTTGTTGGAGAAAATGTAAAGAAGGAATGTTATAAATGCATAACCATCGCCCTTTCAACAGCAGCTACCACTAATTTCTGCCTCCACTCTTGTCTTATTCAACAGGTCTCGTGGTTTAAAATGTCAGAGACTAACTCGCTTCTTTTACCTCCTGGTAGAGCTTCTTGTTGTTTGGGTGGAAGCGCAGAGCCCTCAGAAACAGATGCCTGGCACTTTCAGAAGAATCTCTATCCTCCAACTCGCTCTTGGCAGCCATGATCCACAGGGCTAAAGAGACACATATACAGACAAAAACATTGCTCATATATAAAGGTAAAATAAACAATCAAATCTTATTTTGCCTGCACATTCATTTTTTTAAATAATCCCCACTATGACATTACCAGATGTACATTCACGTAGGCTATATTTATAAATAATAAACCACTGTGGATGTATAAACGAGAAAAACAAAAAAGAACAATCTTCTGTACCTGGTTTGTCAGGGTGGATAGCAAGCATGGCGGAGAACACCTTACTAATCTGGCTTTTGGTGGCCTGATGAGTGACACCCAGAAGAGATCAGAATCAGAATGAGAGGACACAGCAGTCAACCTAACTCCCTTGTAATTGCAGCGAATTAAGAGCCTTGTACGTACCCACTTCTTACAGAAGGCGACATGCGAGAGCCAAAGCTGCACATCATTCTGCGGGAAGCAAGACAACTCACAGTAATTACAAACCTTTAAACACTATAAATTCTCTATGAATCTGCCAAAATACAGCCACACATAGTTTTGGTAGTTCTTGTTAAACAGTACCTTCCACTTATTTGTTGCTCTTCTGAAGATACTGTGTATCCTGTGGATGATGGGAAACTCAATCTCTTCTCTCTTGAACTGGTAGTGTATGTGCTGCGAATGAAGGATTCAGCACATTTAGGCTACATGGTGTGACGCCACTCCAGCTGCTGCACTTTTACATGCATGGTAGTAAGTAAAGGTTACAATTTTACGACCGGCAACTTACCGCTCTTCTCTTCTTGACCAGCTCTAAAACGTTGATTTCGTACTGAAATTCAACAAGATTTTGGAATAAGTTTTTTTTATAGGTATAGCATTTATTTGTTTCAAATCCAGCTTACACAACCATGGGGCTCTACCTGAATGTACGCGATGAAGTCCTCCTTGTTTACGATCAGCCTGTGGAGCTTGTATTCCAGGGCTGTTGATCTCTTGATTATGGATCTAAAATGGTGTTAAGAAACACGTTAAGAACAATGGAGTGCACACTTGAGGAGGCTACGCACATTCTTGGGAACAGATCTTGTCCCGAGCCAAAAATCCTGTTTGGTTCGGGAAAGGAGGAGAGCGAGCGTAAACTGCATGGATAACAGAGATAATACATTTTGAGAATACTGTCACGAAAAATAAAAAAAATACTATCTTGGCCATAAGCTCTAAAGAACTCCATAAAGTTTTATCATGAGTAAACCAGGGCTGTGCCGATCCCTGTTAAGTCTATTCCAGTGTTTGTTTCTTTTGATCCATTCATATCTAGTTTGTAGCAGTGTGGCCATTGATTGAATAACAAGAGGGACAAAACGGATGTCTGTGTCCACGTTCTCCCTGTCATCTCCCTGTGTTACCGCCCAACGTTTCCCACTCTTCTGACAAATGATGTCAAAAAATAACAGGTTTCTCAGTTGAATTTCCCTCCCCGCGATAATGCCTTGTCAAATGTGGGTGCGCTGCCCACTGTCCTGCTGACGGACAGCGTGTGGACACCCTTGGGAGCTATCTTACTTGACTTCTTTCTTGGTGAACAGTCCCACTCTCTCCAGCTGCTCCAACTCAGGGATCCTCTCCTCAATCCGCTGCTGAACGATCTCGGCCATCGTGTCCGCGCAGCCGCCACGGGTTCACCTTTTACTTGTTGTTTAGTCACTGTTGCTGTTATTATAATGTCGATTTCACGATGAAGTAGGCGACTGCGGGCGATTCTCGTCTCCACACATGGGTTGAAGTTGTGAGTCGCCGCGTTTCCGGTTCCGTCTGCAAATAGTTCCGTCGGGAAACACAGCCCGTGTGTGTGTGTGTGTGTGTGTGTGTGTGTGTGTGTGTGTGTGTGTGTGTGTGTGTGTGTGTGTGTGTGTGTGTGTGTGTGTGTGTGTGTGTGTGTGTGTGTGTGTGTGTGTGTGTGTGTGTGCGTCGCGGTGAATTGTCAGCCAGTAAAAATGTGTTAATTTTATATTAACCTGGCTAATTTTACCAGATGTAATGGACAGTTCCTATATCCAGCCTGTCTCTCAAATATGCATAGTTAGTTGCATTGTTCACTGACGTGCTGAATCTCAGCTTTGGAGAAGAAATCTGAAATCACTCAACTGCAGTTTATTATTATTTAGTTTATTGTTATTTCCATAATGAAAGTCACCCGGTATTATATTTACATTGAACTGCACAGTATGCGCATGATTGTGGGACTGTGGAGTATTTTTATGCTTTGGTATTGCAACTTTTCTCCTTGTTCCGCAGATCTCTGGAATATGAAGTTAATACCACGCAGTATTATATTATTTAAAAACTACTCAATCCTATCACAAAGTGGTGCTTATATTGCAGTATTGCGGGAGCCACTTCACCTAAATCATTTTTAAAAACGGTGATGTACGTAACCAACAATACAATTAAAGGCTAAATCATAAACGATTACAAAATAGACTAAATATATGTTTAAATATATGTTTAAACAATGTTTAAACAATAGTCACAAAGACAATATATCCATAACAACACTGTGTACAGCAGTGCAAGAGACGTCAGACATAAGAAATCTTAGGGTCACTATCACTTTGCGCCACAGAAAAAAAATGTTATCCGCTCTTCACTGTGTATCGCAGACTTATTTATTGCAGAGCATAGGTCCATGTGCATTTTTGTTTTTGTTGTTTTTCCCATCAAAAGAGTAATTACGATGACTTCGCGATATTAGATGGAATGTGTTCGCTGTATGCACGTCGGTAGAGCACGGTATGAATGGAAAAATTTGGGCTGTGGAGTCGTCTGGATGGGAACGCTGATAAACTCGATTTCCCGCAAAATCGCAGAAAGCGAGAGCGGGTTGTATGTCATCTCCGGAGAGCAGCAGCCAATCACGGCGCTGGATTCTCTCAGCGCCTCTCCCATTGGCTGACAACTGACTACTGCTCTGTTGTTCAGTACAAATTGAAGGAAACCAGACCGACAATAAATTACACATAGATAATCGAGAATTTGGTTCAAACATACTCAAAACATCTGTGGCAATAAGTGATATCTGTGACAGTTGAATGCGGGAGGATCCCAGGCGTACGGAGGTTTGTTTTCTAGTTAACCATGCTAGCTCAGCTAGCTAACTAGCCAGCGTCTCGTCGCCTCCTCCTCATCTTCATGGGTTTCTGCTGTTGAGTCTGCCAGACTTGTGCTGGGGGCAACGAGGCTAACAAATTAATGCCATCAGCCAGGGTGAGTTGCCGTTATTTGTGTCCAGTATTTACTACAGGCCCAATTTATGGTCTTTGTAAAACACAGTTAAAATAAACGAATTGATATTACGCTGGAATACCAGACGAGCTAAAACGTTAGCATTGTGCTTTTAGCTGAGTTGGCTAGCTCGACTGCTAACGCGAGTCTTTGCTAAGCTAACTTACACTGCCACCAGTTGTTGTGTAATAATTCGCGTGTTAAAATGTGCTGCTGTTTCACTCGCAGAGCTCGGGTCATATTATGAGTGGGGCGAGTTGCAAAGCTAACGGCGCCGTGTACCCTGCCTCATCAGCGACGATGAACTCTGTGAAGAAGCCGAAGATGGAGCAGATTCAGGCCGACCGTGAGCTGTTTCTGCAGGCCTTCGAAAGTGAGACTCCCCCTCCCTCGGCACTTTGTAACGGGAGCTTTTCTGTTTTGGTAACACGAGAAGAAGTTCTTCATGCCCTCACTAAGCATTTAGTCGCCCGTGTAACTTTACTGTTACTTGTTTTGTTTTCAGGATCTTATTTTTAGCAGACAGGCCTCTTTAGATTAAAAGTGAGCCCGATATTTGGTGTTATAGCTACATGTCTTTCGTGATAATTGTGTTTAGGTTACAATTGTCAGAGTGGATGACTCAATAAAGCCACTTATGTAGCTTATTATCAGCTCAGACTTGCTTGATGGGTGTTTTGCCACACTTGCGACCACCTGTTAACACCCCATGTATTGGCATGTGCTTGTACAAAATTGGATTCATTTCTTAGATGCTGACACTGAGAAATTAAACAAGAACACACCACTGGATGATTGTGGCATCATTTAGAACTTAGATATCACAATAAACGCCTTTTTTCTGTTTCCAGAACCCACACAGATATACAGATTCCTCCGCACAAGGAATCTGATTGCTGTAAGTGATTAAACATCTTTAACTTCTTTAAGTCATGTTATTGATTAGTCTCCCTATTTCTAATAAGCGATTTAATGCAAACTTCTCCCTTTTTCTTAGCCCATATTTTTGCACAGGACGCTCACCTTCATGTCTCACAGAAACGGTCGCACAAATGCCAGGAGGTAGGAAACGTGGTGATGTGTTTTTGATTATCACATAGCACTTAGCAGGGTGCTTTGTGTTGAAAATAAAGAGTGTTTTAAATGATTATTAGTATCCTTGTGTGTTTTAGAAGGTGCCACTGTATTAATGAGCCATTTTGGAACCTGTGTGTCTTTTTGAATCCTTCCCCTCCCAGGAAAACATTCAAAGTGGATGATATGTTGCAGACGGTGGAGAAGATGAAGGGAGAGCAGGATTCTCCAAGGTAACACAGCTCTGTAGAAGTGTAGATGTGATGCCTCTTTGTTGCTGGATAGTTTTAAGGATTAAACTTTGAGAGAAACCTTACTGACACAGTCTCTTAATTGTGTCTCTGTGTTTGTAACTTAATTGAGTGCATTAGTAGATGCCCTTAAGATTCTGATCATTCAACCATTCATTTTCTCAGTTGCAGCACTTGATGTGACTCAGTTTCACCTGTGCATTTTTCTTGTGGCTCTTTTAGCTTGTCTTCGCATCTACAGTTAACCTTCACCGGGTTCTTCCATAAGGATGGTAAGCAGGCTTTACTCCTCAAAGTACATTTACGTAAAGAGAAACATGCGTAAATGCAAATAAAATTGGCTGAGTAAAGGACTTGATTCACTAATGGTCAAGTTCTGTCTATCATCAGACATTCAAGTGCAGTGTAAATGTAAGGTCAAGTGATGTTTAGCCAAGATGCGACCCAATCAAAGTCAAAAACTAAACATTTGTGTGGGAGCAAGCATTTGCCTCAAAAAAGTACAAAGATACAGTTATCATCTCATACTCTTTTTGTTCCAATACAGAAAAGCCATCTCAGATTTCAGAGAATGAACAAAATTCTGTGTCCTTAGAGGTGCTACTTGTCAAAGTCTGCCATAAAAAACGTAAGGTAAGGTAAAATATCTCTGAGCCGGCTTCTCACTTGAGCAGAAACTTATCTGCCGTCTCTAGCTCGCGAGAGAGTTAGTGAAATTCGGTTTGGTTGTTGTTTTCTCTTTCAGGATGTCAGCTGCCCAATAAAGCAAGTGCCTACAGGTAAAAAGCAGGTGCCTTTGAATCCTGACAGTAACCAAACCAAGCCTGGCTCCTACCCATCCCTACTGGTGTCCAGCAACGAGTTTGAGCCCAGCAACAGTCACATGGTGAAGTCCTACTCGCTCCTGTTCAGGGTGTCGCGCACAGGGAGGAGGGATACGAACGGTCTGGTCAACGGTGAAGCCAACGAAAACATTGGTAGGCGGTCCGCTTCGAAGCCTTTTGTGTTTTTGTCTTTGAATCACTACAGTTTGCGTTGGCATGAATGATTCAACAGTGCATTTTGGTACAAGCACCAGAGAGTGTGGCCACTGTAAGCAGCTGATAGTGAGGAGCCTGTCTTTTTCCAGCCACTCCATCTAAAAGATGATTTGATTCCCCCCTTCCAGTTTCTTCTTATTTTTGTATTCTTTATTTTCTGTGTGCAGAAGTAATGGACACTCCTAGTAGAAAGAAGAGAAGTTCATCCCATAGAGAGGAGGGAGACAACACAGAGACGTATGTTGCACAGATGACTGTCTTTGACAAGAATAGGTAAGAATTTGTCCTCTCTAAGAAATCTACCCCGTTTGCCGTTCCTTCGACCGCGCCCCTCAACGACGTGGTCTCGATTCGTCCCCTGCAGGAGATTGCAGTTGCTGGATGGGGAGTACGAGGTGTCGATGCAGGGGATGGAGGACAGCCCTGTGAGCAAGAAGCAAGCCACGTGGGAAACCATTCTTGATGGGAAGGTGGGGCGGGTTTTAATGCGTCTGCAAGGAGCGCATGGCCTCTTTTTTTTTTTTTTTTTTTTTTTTTTTCCCCCCTCTCCTCTGACTTACGAGAACCCGGCAATGAAGTACCGGATTTCTTACTTTGCTTTAAACTGACCGCGTCCTCTCCACGCCTGCCTCATCACTGACCGTTACCCTCTGTGACTGCCCCGCAGAGACTGCCGCCGTTTGAGACATTTTCTCAGGGACCCACACTGCAGTTCACGCTGCGCTGGACAGGAGATGCCAGCGGAAAGTCCACTGCGCCCGTTGCAAAACCCCTTGCTACCCGCAACTCGGACAGTTCCAGCCCCATGGAGACCAGGACCAGCAACCACCGAGCTACCCTCATGAGTAAGTAAAGAACCATAGGGCAGTTGGACCAGGCTGATTGGGGGGGAAAAAACACTGTTATGTGCAGCATTTCTATCAATATTCTTTAGTGGAAACGTCTGTTTTTGCAAAATCGTTTGTCACATCTTGAATTACATTTAATCCCATGTGACATCGAGGAGCAGGAAGCAGAAAACATCCACAGACGATGAACAATGGGAGGGGACACAAACGGTTTACCATTCCATCTCCTCCTTCATTGAAAGTTCATTAAAACTGCTCATGGATTGACTCATTGCCAGACTGTCATGGTTTTGGGCTTCTCGCCCGCTGCGGTATTTGTGTGGGATGAATCTCACAAAATGCACCCTGAGTCATACTTGTTGAGTCCCTTCCAGACATATAGTTCACTCCACAAATGTGCTGGCGACTTTGCATGCGGGTGTCCCGTTTGAACGAGGCCCCGGAGTCACTTCTCTGTACGACTCACGGTGGCAATCGTACTCAATGTTTTCATTCAAATTAGCGGCGGGAATCCCCGGCACGATGCCCACCTGTCGTGATGGTCATGTTTTTAGCCACGGAGGAACGTTTAACTGCACAATGGTTTTTTTTGTTTGTTTTGTTTTTTTTAAATACACCACTGGGACAACCTGTGAGAGGTGTAAACGCTGTCCCCTGCTTCTTATCATTGCACTGCGTCTTCAGCAGTACTGTTGTGGTGGTGTGGGACATTGCACTGGCATTGGAGTACCATCTGTAATAGTCATGTCCTATTCTAAACCTTTATTGAGCAGTTACATAGCCTGTGTAGACTTACAGTGTGTTGTGTTTTTTTTTCCACGAAGCCAGCAACATCACACATACTGTGTCTGAAAGGGACTCAACAATTTCAAACCTTGATGGTACTGGGAAAACAACACGGTTTCTTCTTCTTTCTTTTTTTTTTTTCCAAATACATGTTGAATGTTTTAAAAAATCCACAGAACTTTGTTATCTTTCGTGATTTTCCAAGAATTAACTTCTCCATCTGTTCCCATCAGCAGTGAAAGAGTCAGTCAGCACAGACATTCAGACGAAGAAAGAGCAGGTCCCGTGTGAGCCGCGGCAGAAGCTACGTATATTTTATCAGGTACACCACACAGTAGTGAGGAATACAACTGGCCCTGTGTCACAGATTTACAACAGTCCTTTTGAAGTGACTGAACGAAACGTGTCTTTGTGCTATGCATTTTTCAAAATGATTGGGTTTACTGTCACATTTTAAGACCTTTTTTAGTTTTCTTTTCTTTTCGATGTATAATTTGTCATCAGGACTCCGATGCTGAAATAACGATAACTTTCATTCTGAACTGTTCGGACCCTGATCAGGGCCCACTTACCAAAAATGTGACAGTAACTCTGGCGATATGCAACACTGTAAGAGTCTCCCATTTGCATTTGCTGTAGGCCGGCCGCCTCCGGTTCTCCCTGTAGTTACTAATGCGATGTGCTCTCGCTCAGTTCCTGTACAACAATAACACGCGGCAGCAGACGGAGGCGAGAGATGACCTCCACTGTCCCTGGTGTACGCTCAACTGCAGCAAACTCTACAGCCTGCTCAAGCACCTCAAACTCTCCCACTCCCGCTTCATCTTCAGCTATGTGGTAAGGGTGCGTGTCGCGGCCGCTCGCCACCTGATGTCGAGCAGATTTTTGAAGGTTTTAATCGACTTTCAGGCCCTGCGGCGTGGCCGCGTCTCATTCGACGAAACCTTCCAAATTTTTAGGACGTGCAGTTCAGGTGATCTGTCGTACCTCAAAGGCCATTCTGTACTCCAGTTTGTCTCCGACCCTCCCTACCCGTCTGACAGTGCTTTTAGATTTTCTTGGTGCGCCTTGCACATCAGGGCTTACTCTTTGAGAAGTCGCTTTGACAGTTATTGACAGGTTGTGTTTTGGTTTTTTTTCCCCGCAAAACATAGTTTCCTACAGAATGTCAGGTCTCACGTTCCTCTCCCCTCCCCTCCGCAGCCTGACCCCAAAGGAGCACGGATAGACGTGTCCATCAACGAGTGCTATGACGGCTCGTACGTCGGCAACCCTCAGGACATCCACAGCCAGCCGGGCTTCGCTTTCAGCCGCAACGGCCCGGTCAAGAGGACTGCCGTCACCCACATACTGGTTTGCAGGTAAACGGGCCGCCTTTTTGTTCCGCAGCAGCGCTTCGTGTTCAGAGTCACCATTTGGAGCCTTGAGAGGGGGAACATTAATAGGTCAGCTATTTTCAGTCAGCAGGTTTCTTATACCTGTGTGGTAATTAAAGATAAGTGCAGTGAGCATGAAAGGTATGCTGGCATGTTGTTTTCTTTGTTTTCTTTGTCTAAGACTTGACTGAATGACCTTTTGAAAGTCAATTGATGGCACAAACACTTTATAACATCTTGCGAAGCATTAGTTTAGATTTGATTTTACCCAAAAGTTACTGTATGGAGCGTATTCGAGCAGATGGTTGGGTGTATTACATTGTTTAGAGTTTGCACATTAGGCCCTGAGGTAGCTGAAGTGAACGTATGTATGTGATATCTTTAAAAAGGAGAATATGAACATCTGATATTCCAGTGTACATAGTACATGAGCAGGATTCGTCTTCTCCCCTTTCCACTAGGCCCAAGAGGACCAAACCGAGTCTGTCAGAGTTCCTGGAGTCTGAGGACGGAGAGCTGGAGCAGCAGAGGACCTACGTCAGCGGACACAACCGCCTCTACTTCCACAGCGACAGCTGCATGCCCCTGCGGCCCCAGGAGATGGACGTGGACAGCGAGGACGAGAGGGATCCCGAGTGGCTCAGAGAAAAGACGGCCACCGTGAGAAGCTTTTAGCGCTCTGTCTGGTTTCGCTGCTGAGCGAGAGCCGTGAGTTACGTGCAAGTGTTTTTGAGGAGCCAGGAACAAACTTGTCAGAATGGTGATTTTGGTGTTGGATCGCCATGGCAACAAAGAGTCGGCTCGCGCCTGTTCCCATACATAACTTGTAGCTTGCTCCCACACCTGTACACAACACCTCGGCTTTCACTTCAGTATCGATTTCCTTTTAAGTGTGTATCACTTTTTAGTTTTAGTCATCAGGACAGATAGACAGTGCCTGAGAATGATTGTTTTGTGTTGCATCAACACAATTTGTAATTGTTGTACTTACAGCAACTGGACGAGTTCACAGATGTCAATGAAGGAGAGAAGGAGGTGATGAAGCTGTGGAACCTGCATGTCATGAAGCATGGGTACGTACAGCAGACATTACTCCATCCTCTCGTCGTACAGGTTCAGCTGTATGTGTTGCGCGGCCACTCTTGTCCTGTCTATCTGCGGAAGCACCGGACTCTGAGCCCCCCCCCCCGTGTTCCCCCCGCAGTTTCATCGCAGACAACCAGATGAATCAGGCCATCATGCTCTTCGTGGAGAACCGTGGAGCTCACATCATCCGCCGCAACCTCTGCCGCAACTTCCTCCTGCATCTGGTCAGCATGCACGACTTCAACCTGGTGAGCACCGCCACCATCGACCGCGCCATGGCCCGTCTGCGGCAGATCCGCGAAGAGCTGCCAGACGCCGAGGAGGATCAGCAGGACCAGACTCTGGTATCGACAGGAGCCTGCAACGGCAACGCCGTCACCTCCGGCGGGGGAAAACAGGGCAAGAGGACAAAAAGCGCGCTAACGGACTGATGCAGGCTGGACGGATGGAGCGATGTCGTGGGATTTTTATTTTTTCCATTTTGTTTTGTTTTGTTTTTTTCTTCAATGAACATTACCAACCCTTTGGTGCTTAGCTAGGTGGGAGAACAGGTCAGTGGAGGATCTGACCTGAAGCAGACCAGTATACAAGGTAAACAAGTTTTTGGAACTTGAACTGAACCAAATATGAACAATATTGAAAGTGAATCACTCGCAGCTACACAAACCAGGAGTTTGAGGACTGGATGATGTAAGTTGAACCTACTCAATGTGCATTTTGTAGGCGCCACTGACGTGTCCCGCGTTTGGGTGAGAGTGTGAACAAACTGAGAATCTTCTGACGTGGCACGACCGCCTCCGGTGTGCCCTTGTTAGAGACAACTGTATGGAGACTACAGTTAAAACTGTATTGGTAACATTGCCACTCTTGATTATTTGTACACATACACGATAACTTTGTTGAAAACTTATCCTTTTAGCTGATTATTTTAGCACTTGGTGTTTGTATCTAGAAAGATTACCTTGAAATTGTCTTTTTTTTTTTTTTTTTTTTCTCTCTCTCTCTCTTTTTTTTTTTTTTAAAATCATGCTGCGCCAAAATGACGAATGCAGCTTTTCCACTCTCATCAGTGGAGAAACGTTAGTGGGTCGGATTTCACCGCGGTGAATGACGTATAATCTGAGAGGTTACACATTTAAGAGAACGTCGCGGTGAAAATCTACACTTGGCATCATGTCTAGGATATATAAAGCCTGTAAAGCTTGTGTTAGGACCCCCAGATGGGTCGTGGGTTTTGCCGGTAGGTTGCCATGACAATAGTGTTATACTGTACGCGTGGATCCTGGACAGGAGGATAAATTCCGATTTTTGGGTCCAGGCTAAACTTCATCACCCCTAAGCCTTTTTAGCCTGCATTGGTAATAGCTCTAGGAAAGCCAGGGAAATAAACTTTTCTGAATATGTTCTTTTTCATAAGACCGTAACCGAAACAACCAGCAGCACATCACCCCGTGTGTGGTGTCGAGTGCAAAGCACTGAAGATATAAAAGTCGACAGTTTTCTGATGATACAGGCACCTGCAGTTTCTTTTCACATTGAGGTTTGAACGCGTCCCTTTTTTTTTTTTTTTTTTTTTTTTTCAAAAACGTGAGTCCGGAGTATCTGTAGCCGGTGGACAGAAATGCGTCTACATGCGATCCCGTCAAACGTTTTAGCTGCGCCCTGTTCCGAATCCAACGATTAACAGATTGCAGTTCTTCTCTCAAAGCAATATGCTGTTTGTTGGATGGTTGGTTTTCAGGTCCAAGCCAGTTGTTTGTTCTGTTAGGTGCAGTTTATGCCAAAGGGGAATATTTTCATCAACTCTTAGTTCTGTGAATTTTTTTTTTTTTTTTTAGTATGCTTTTCTTTTGTTCATTCCATAATCTTTTTTTTTTTTTGTTTTGTTTTTAGTGGTAGCTGTGTTTTGTAGTGTGCACATTAATCGGTCATCATCACCATTCATTATTTCATCAGACTTCCCTTGTGGACAACCAAATGACCTTCCTTTTTCTTTCCCTCTCTCCACTATTCATAGGGGGTTTCTGTATTCATCTGGAAAACAGGAGACATTCACCATTTTTGTCAAAACACCCTGTTAAAAATTATGACCTGTACACTCTGGCTAAGGGGATTTTTTATATTTAAAGAAATAAAATACATTTGACCTTATTAATGGTCGATTTTGAACGCTCTCTGTACCGTGGTCTCTGCCTAGTGACTCCAGCCGTTCAGTAGCCCAGTCTGCATAATATCATTTCCCTCTGGGATGAAACCTCTTCATGCAACAAAAAATGGTTATCTATCGCATGTGGAATCAAACATTTTATCTTTTAGTTAGAGAAATGGCCAGCTGCTGGACAAAGTCACGACCTGCAGAAAATTTCCCTGCCTGTTAAACTAATCTCAGCTTGAAACTCACTTGTTCCAGAACTTCTGATTGCTACACCCTGTCCTTATCATCAGACTGGGTTGCTCAGTTTGATCAAACAAAGCTCGAAAGACTAAGTGATCCTTGAGTTTAGACTTGTTTTACTTTTGTCAGCGGCTGTCTGCAAGGTAAAGATTGTTTATTTAAATCAATTCAACAACTCGTCGTTTTGGCTCTGGCACTGATTTCTGGGTACCTGGAGAATCAGTCCAGTTCACTCGCTGAACTGTCGGAGTGGGCATCTGTGTAGTTTGTCTTCACACATGCGATCTTTGGCTGCGCCGAAACCTCCGAGCGCACGTTTTTGACGTCACTCCACGTCAGTTGGGATCGATGCTGCACTAGAAGGCGTTCAATAGGTTAATACATGTATTGAAATCGTTCACCTGTTCTATACTTTGATTGATTTGGCGAGAATACGCGGTAAAATAATATTCAAGGTTTGTTTAGCTTAGTTGAGATGAACGTCGCACAAAATGACGTTACGACTCCATGATGCGTAACAGCCAAGCGCCAAACTCAAAATGCCTCCGGCCGCGTCAAGCTTTTGAGTTTGAATTCATGTGCGATGCGAAATAAAGTGAAACGGGGCGGACATGCTATGCGCATACCGTGCCGGACAAAAGATCGAGCACGAGCCGCCGAGGCGATAACGTTAGTGTCATCCGAGTCCAGCTGCTCGTCGCCGGGGACAGATTCGGCCTCTCTGGCTCCGACATGCTCAGACGTTGCGTCTGCTGCGGGCGCCTCCGAGAGAAACGTCCAGCCCCTGCAGGAGCGGAGGAAGACCTGCTGCGCCAAAGACGTTCAAATTGCGCCCATCTTCTGGCGCACACAGCGGCAGAGCAAGAGTACGAGGAGCAGCGGCGGCGAGCGGCTGCAGAAATCAGTGCCTCCCGCTCTGAGTGAGGACTCGCGGAGGGTGAAAAGTCAGCATCGGTCTTCAGCATCTGCAATATCTCACCCGCCGGAGGAAGAAGGGTTTATTGTGTCAGTCCGGAGAGAAAAACTGTCGCCCTCGTCTCTGCGCAGCTGTCTGGGAGAAGTCCGAACATCTAACCCAGCGTTTCCCGTCCGGGCGGTGTTCAGCACTCTGCAGAACAAAGCAGGTGGAGCAGCGCAGGACCTCGGATCCGCAGGTGCGAACCGTGCGACAGGCGGTTACGAACCACTAACTCCTCAACCTCTCTCCAAACCAGAACACTCCGCGTATCCAAGCTCCCCGCAGAACCCCTTACAGGAGAAGAGGAAACGGGGAGATGCGTGCTCGGAGAGGCCGTCCAAGCGCCCGAGGGGTGGTCTCGTTGCAGAAGGTACCGTCGGTGTGGATCGGCTGTCGGCACGGGGGGACCAGGGAAGCCCCGTCCTCCCCGGGAGGAGGCAGCCCAGGCGCAATAAGCTGAGTCGCACTCACAGGCTGAGGCAGCAGCGCGGGGGCACAGCGGGTTCGGTGAGCAGCTCTGAGCCCAACTCTGAACGCACCAATGACACAGAAAGTGAGGGGCGGTCACCAGTAACACATGATGTTCTCCACAATGGTAAGTGTTCTCGTGCCGTGACAGATTTCTATTGTTAAGGAATGTTTCTGTGCCCGTTTAATAACCGAAAATGAACTGAACTTCCCTTTTCGTAGAGTCCAGCTTTGAGGACGTCCTCTGGACGGACAAGTACAGTCCACAGCATTCAAGTGAGGTCATCTTCAACTCTGGCTCAGTGAATAAACTGCACAGGTGAGTGTGGTTGATAAGCTCCCTGACCCCTTTCACCATTTTATTGGACCTGAAATCGGTTTGAGCACGACTCTTTCCTTTGACCCTCGCGTGGACTTCACAGTTGGTTGAAAAAATGGAAACTCAGAGCTGACTGTGACGAGAGGAGAAAAGAGGAGGAGAGGAAAGATGAAGATAACAGGAGTGGTATGTGCAGGCAAACATTACTTTTGCTCTGGTTTCAAAATTTCCACTCTGGGTCTGTTTTTCTGTATCTGCAAAATGAAGAGTTTTAATTTAATGACCGGGGGATTTCCACGTGTGGGATTTTGGGTTGGAAAAGTAACGGCGGGCCTTCTGCGCAGACTCGTGGGACTGCGGAGACTTCCAAGGTGAAGCCGGGGCCGAGGACGACAGAGAGGGTCCGCTGTGTAACGCCATGCTGCTAACGGGGCCTCCGGGTGTGGGGAAGACCGCCTCGGTGTACGCCTGCGCTCAGGAGCTTGGCTTCAAGGTTGGAATTTATGAAAAAGGTCCAGTTTCTCTCAGTACATGCCACCAAAGGCTGATAATGTTTGTAATGTAATGTAAGTTTGACCATGTCAAATAAGAACTCATTTCCACCAAATGTTGATTCTTGATCAGGGGAAAAGTCTCAGTATTAGGCTCACAGCTGAGGATAATAATGTAATAACAGAAACATGAATAATTAGACTAAAAGGATTCTCCTAGATAAGCACTTTTGTTATTAATGCATTACTCAAGTATTTATTGATATCTGGTGGCTCTCACGAGGACCAAGTCACGTGTTTTATCAGGCTCTGTGAAAACTATCATTCAGGACACCATACTTTCAAATACGAGTGATCATCATTTGGCTTTTCTTTCCCTTTTGAAAAAAAAAAAACAAAGGTGTTTGAGGTGAACTGCTCCTCACAGCGCAGTGGCCGCCATGTTCTGTCCCAGCTGAAGGAGGCTACCCAGTCCCACCTAGTGGAGGCCTCAGGCAACGGCCCGCTGAAGCCGGCTTACCTCAGCCACTACACCACCAGCAGCTGCACTCCAAAGCCTGAGGCTGCACCTGGTAGGAGATGACCGTTAAAGCCGGGGTGTCCGTTAATATTTGAATAATCATAATAATAATGCAGTCATAAGCCTCCGACAACGATTACTTTGTGAAAAAAATGGTGCCAAGTTTACGTAGGGCTTAATAAGACTGATGTTATATTAAGATACTTTACAAACATTTATATTCTTCTTCTTTTTTTAAGGAAAACCAGTGCCTGCTAAAAATGTCATCTCTGCCTCAAAGAGGAGGGCAGCACTGAACTTTGCCCGATCTCGTCGCAGAGGAAAAGCTAATGCAGCCGCAGCCACTTTGGCCAACTACTTTAAGACGAAGGCCAGAGCGGATCACTTGCACTTTTGCGGCCTGTCGCCATCTGAGGAACCAGGCGGCGAGGAACTGCGCGAGCCATCGCCAGGCTGTGATCAAAGCGTGGCGCGGAGCAAAAAGGCGGCCACATCACTCATCCTGTTTGAAGAGGTAAACCGACACCGTGAGACCTACAATTTCATGGACATATATAAAGCCACGTTTGGTCTGGGCTGAGACGTTTGCCACCGCCTGCTCCCACAGGTCGATGTCATATTCGACGACGATGTCGGTTTCCTCGCAGCCGTCAAGGCTTTCATGACAACCACTAAAAGACCAGTCATTCTGACCACCAATGGTAAATGCGCACACACGCACGCGCGCACTGTAATTTTGAATGAAATGGATTTGAAGACAAGCCGTCTCGTCCTCTTTAGATCCCTCGTTCAGAGAGAGATTCAACTGCAGCCTGGAGGAAGTTGTTTTCAAAACCCCATCAGCCGTAAGTCAAACTTTTACATCTACATTCTTGCACAGCTTCAGTGTGATGCGCGTGCACGTTTCCTGAAGCGGTTCCCGCACTTGTCTTGAATGTTTGTCTCCAAAAACACCTCTGCTGGCTCAGTGGAAAATGACAGGCTCCCCACGCACGCAGAAATGACCCAGTATGTCGTAAATTTTACTACATCTGTTCCAAGGTGGACGCCTGCAGCTACCTGCAGCTGGTGTGTTTGGCGGAGAGCGTGCGGCTGGAGTCGGCTGATGCGGGCGCCCTCTTCAGGCTCACCTGTGGTGACGTCAGGCGCTGCCTGCTGCAGCTGCAGCTCTGGGCGCGCAGCGGCGGAGCACGGGCGTCACAGAGCCGAGGCTTGCCCGAGGGTCGGTCACTCAACATATGTCACAATCGGGCCTCCTCACAGATGCTGAGGCTTTGTTGCCGAAAAACTTTCAATACCCGCACAGATTTGATCCATTTTCCAATCTAGACTCATATGCTGCTGAAAGGGGAGAAAATGTTGACTCCGGTCTGCCTCCGCGTGACACGGGATGCGCTGCCAGCATGTTAGGTCTCCTCCCTGTGACCCGAAACCGACTTGAGAACCTTCTGAAGGCAAGTATTCATATTGCTGTATTAAAAAAGCGTTTCTCCAGAGGAAAAATGCACTTTGTTAGTCGTTTCTCTTTTGGTTCTTCAGCAACGGTCTGAGACAGACACGAACGAGCTGCTGAGGCTCCTCGCTGAGAGCTGGAGAGGAGGGGTGCCTCTTCTCTACACCAACCTGGAGCTCCTTCTGCCCTTCGGAGCCCAGGGAGCTTCAGCCTACTGCCCAGGAAAGGCAACCTGCCCCGGGCCGCGGAGTGAGCTGGCACCATCTGACGCCGATCTGCAGTTCCAGCGGGTCAATGGAAATGTCAGTCCAAAGGAATCAGTGACCCACTGCAAATATGTCAGGAATATCTCCAGGCTTAGTCAAAGGAAACGGGTCGCAACTGTGTTTGACACCAAATCATCACCTGCTTTGACACACAAGCCTCAAAGCACCTCATCATCACTGAAGGGGGCTCCTTCAAGACTCCCTAGTTCAAGCAACAGGACCGAACAACTAGCAGCCAAAGCGTCAGCTGACTGTTTGGACGCCCTGACCGACTTCTTCGACCTCATGTCCTTCCTTGACGCCACACTGCCATCTGGCGCACCACTCGGCTCTGGCTCTCGCATGCCCGAGGCCTTTGTCTGGACCGGAGCAGAAATAAAGGACGGCCTGCTGGATGAGACAAGAGAGGAAGAGGAGGTGGGAGGCGGGAGCTGGAGCCAGGAGAGACTGCTGGACATTCAGGCCGCTGCTGAAGGCCTGGGGGGCCGCAGATGTTGGTGGCGAGTGCGCGAGACGTGGACCGGGGCCCGAAAAGTCGGGGGACGGGAGCCGGAGGACAAAAAGCGCGAGAGGCTGCCGGAGGCGCTGGCGAGTCCCGTCTCTTCCAAAAGACAAAGCCTCAGATTTAGTTTTCAACCTCTGTGCGCACCAAGGTGAGTCTGTTCTCCATCCCAACTCCTGAACGCTGATTCAGATTGTTTACTGTCCGGCTCCGTTTACAATCAAGTTGTCTTTTCATAAGCTTGCTTCAGTCATTTTGATGTCAATTTTTTTTTTGATTTTCAGGAAATGAGAAACACGGATGCTTTGTTTTAATAGATTATATGACCAAGTCTTTTCCATCCATGCATTCTATTTCAAACTCATCAGTCGGTCACCTTATCCTACTGGAAACGGTCGAAAACAAAGAGAAATGTCTGTTTTTCCGCCATGTGACACTCGTGCCCCTCCCTCCAGTGTCTCCCAGAGGCGGTACAAGCTGAGCAGGACGGTGCTCAGCAGCAAGTCCTTCGGCCCGCTGGGGAACAGACGGGCCGTCTGTGTCGACTACATGCCGGTCCTGCGCTCCGTCTGTCGCTCTCACAGCGCAAAGCAGCAGAAAGAGGAGCCCGTCGGGTGAGCCGCGCACAGCACAGGTCCACGTTTGAGGTCGCGAGAGGCGTTTTAAAGTCTTCGTCTTCAAACAGCGAGTACTTCACATTCAATCAGCTGTCGTAAACAACCAAATTTGATTGGCTATAATTTAGGGTCCAGGCCACGTAGTGTTATCAGTTGAGTTTAATCATCTGAGTTGCATCACAAAAACTACTGTACTGAAATATGAATACTTTATTATGATATTATGTTCACGCAATACTCATTATTTGCAACCAAAATGAAAATGATTTATCTCATGTGTGACCAGGCGTGTGAACTACCTCAGCAGCAAACACCTGGGTCTGTCGGTGTCAACTCTTCGACTCCTGGCAGAAGATTTCTCTTAGGGAAACATCTGGAGATTCCACCTCACCTTCCTCTCGTCAGTGTTTCATTTTATTTAATACTATTAGATATGTTTTAATATTTAAATGCAACCATGAGGAGTAAATAAAAGATTTTATTTTTATAAATAAGCTTGTAAGATTCTTTTGGGCACATCCCTTTTGTAAGGATGCAAAGAATTTGAACTGTTCACATGGAGACACGACATGACATTGGTTTAACATGCGGTGCATGACTTCGTAGTTGTGCGTAAAGTGTAACGCAAAACCGGCCTGAGTGAAAATCCTCAGACAGCGGTTCGTTCTTGCAGGTGTCCAAATCAAGCAAGTTCAACAGCACAAATGTCAGCAACACGTTGTACCAACGGTCAAGCTCAATATTCAGTACTTAAAAGATGTAACCAGCCACCACCTTATCTATTCAGGGGCTCGAAAGGGCTCAGAATTCCAGTTTGGAGGTTTGTTTTACCGAACCGCATGAGATCGGTCCAGGTTGCGGCTAACTGGAGGATTCGCTGAGCAGCTCGTAAAAGGCTATGGCCTGAAGCAGGGCGTCGCAGAGTTCCTCTCCCTCTCTTCTGCTCCTCATTTGGAAGTAGTTCCTGTACCTGACCAGCAGCTCCGGGGGAAAGTTTATCCTGGGCAGCTTCTGCGTCACCGACTCAGTCATCAGCTGTTGCACGGTCTGCGCCCCGCTTGTCCGACTATCGCCCACAATTAGTCCAAAGTGGCGTCCCACAGCAGTTCGCATCATGTTCAAAACTCTGCGTAGGAAGAAAGGAATTAAAGACTTAGTGTTCAGGGTTCAAAATACACACTTTACTTGACATAAGCCACAAAAAAGCGACAGAGCTGAAGGTCAAGTCGAGCAGGTGTGGTATCAAATGTTGTTCTGTATTTTGAGGTTGACAACAGTCACTGCTGACATGGAAAAACACTTTCTTCTCACCTGGGAGGAATGTTTGACTCTGGTTCTAAGTTTTTGGGCTCCAGCAGAGCAAACAGCATGGCCTCCACCGTCCTCATGTGTGCCATGACGGGGAACAGGGCCGTATTCTGGACAGAGAGCAAGGATTTCTCTATAACGTAGAAGTCAGCGGAGGGGAGGACTGACACGACTGCAGAAACCTGTTGGCAGGAAAGAAAAATGGAACAAAAGTAAAAACACCAGGACAGTGGAGCGTTACGTACATTTCTCTACAAAATCAACTGGTCGAGCAAAATTTCAATAACAATATGGAGGTACTCACGTCACTCAAGTAAGCAGAAGCCGTGTACGTTCCCCTCAGGAAATTAGGACATTCCAGCTGCTGCCAATCCAGTACGGTCATCCCGCGGTCCACGTGTGCCCAGGCGATTTTATTAGTCCCGACTGTTACTGACACGATGGAACTGGCTTGCTGTGTACACAAAAAGCAGTCATGGCACGTGATCATCGTTGGTTTCCCTGCTTTTTCTTTGCAGTTAACATTTCGTGTGGTGGCTGTAATGGGGTGACTTCCTCGCCTGGCTGGCGACAAAGTTAAGGGACAAACAACATAGAGAACAGCTTTAGGGCTCCCTGTTATGATTTTTTTTGGAAACATGTGGAACTTTACTGGGAAGATGAGCACAATTTGACATAAGCACACCACCTGATTTGAGGTTTCAATTAAGTTAGACAATGGTTGTTCAAATGGCTTGAGATCTAGTGACTGGGGAGACCATAACATGTGATTCCCTTAATTTCCATACCAAGTCAGTGTATGGAGGCATCTGCATTTCTGGTGTTTTTAACCTCATATTCTTTGCCTGTCTGTAGATCCTACATGTCAACAAACGAGGGCAGCAATATCCGTTTTCGATCTCTGTGAATTCCCCGGCCAACCAGAAAAACTTTAATGTGTGTGTGTGTGTGTGTGTGTGTGTGTGTGTGTGTGTGTGTGTGTGTGTTTTTTAAAAAAAACCCTGGTCGAAGATGGCCGGAAACACAACAAGCAGAGCCTCACCTCCAGCCAGGACCGGTCGACCTCCGGCCTGATGAACTTGGCCAGTTGTATCCTCGCTTTCTTCTCCTTCTTCGCCGGCTTGAGGATGGACTCGAAGATTATGACGGCACTTTTGTGCTTCAGCAGCGGCACATTCACCACACTCTCCAGGGTTTTGAAGGGGCCGTTTTTCGTTCTGTACTCCACGATGCTGAGCGACTTGCGACCTCCGAGGAGCTTGACGCCGGCCAGCTTCGACGGCGAGGCGGTGTTGAGTAGCTCGAGGATGGCGTCCCGTTGCTCGGAGGTGTAGCAGGCGTCCAGAGTTTTGCGGCTGTCCTCCTGGCAAGGCTCGGAAGCGCCGGGGAAGGTGGCGTTCAGGGTCTCGATACCGGCCACGGGAACCCGGCTTCTCCAGCAGCACGTGCACTGGAGATACCGCAGCTCCAGCTCGTGGAAGGAGCCGTGCTTAGGGCGACGGAATAAACCAGCATGTCCTGCATATCGACCTGTGGGACAAATGCAAATCAGCAGATTAAAACCTTTGCTTTAAGATCTGGGACTCTCCGTAACACGTGAGTGCCCAGCATGTGAATTCGTGAGCCATGTAAACGGTGAGAACTTGTCAAATACAAGACACATCAAGCCCAAGAGTAGGGACAACGTAAAGGGACAAAACAGTGGTGATACTCATGTAACGTCTTAAACATTAAATTGTCTTTAGCAACTAGCTAAGTCCAATAAGCTTAATGTCGCCGGGCTGTTGATTGAGATTCGTGCAGAAAGATATTAAAATACAAAACATTGTCATCATGAAAACTGACTTCTCTGAGCGACCGATGACAAAAATCGCCCGGCGACCCACATCGTCGTAAGTTAACGTATCCGATCATGTGTTTGAACTACAACATCATGCAGGTTCGTCAATTGTGCCCTTTGGTTTGTGTCCGACGTTTTACAATCGACCGGTGCAGCACAACAACTCCGTTTCGAGGTTCCGGCGTGCTGCTGCTGCTGCTTCTTCTTCTACAGTTTTTACCAGGGAACCGACGTTGAAGGTGTATACTCCTGCCACCTACTGTATGGGAGTGTGTATCGTTACTGGACCATTCAACATGATGCAGACTACTACATGCATTGGCTGCATTAACTTTAGACTGCTGCACTGCAAGGCGCGATGGGTTGGGCTGTAGAGGGCAGCATCAGAGTGCCTTGGCACAAATGCCTGAAAAACAGAAACATGCATGTAGTTCATGGCTAAAACTAAAGTTCCACCTTCACAGTAACTGTAGGACATTTGACTTTGCAGTTGAATATGCTTTCGTCGAAGGACAGGACTTTTTTTCTTCAACAGAGAACAACATGTAACTAAAGCCAGCAACAGAAATTCACATCCTATGGCAACATTTTTGAGACCAGAAAGTAATAAAAGTGTATATATAGGGCATATATCTTATTTTTTTTTTTTTTTTTGCAACCCAATTGTCACAGAAATGCTACCACATCCATTTTCAGTTCCAGTTGAGTTGAGTGTATGCGGCAGAGTTTGATTTACAGTAGATTGTTTTTATGAAATGGTTTTAATCAGGTCTTATGCATGCTCAATTAATTATGTAACATTGAAAATGTCACCTTTGAAAAGTTAGAATCCATCAAATAGAGACACTGGGAGCAAGAGTAATCTGTTTTTACATTTATAGAGAAAAAATATGGCATGTTTTTACCAAAGAAACCCTACTGCAATCATAAAATTATCCTTTTCTATTTGCATTTTTACCCACATAAATTAGAAGCGCTGCATTTCTCACTGTAGCATTTTGGATATGAGAAATTGTTAAAAGAGCGTGTGTGATGTATTAACTCAATAAACAAGACAAAAAAATAATAAAGTAGTGAATAGTTTATTTGTCTATTAACACATCCAGCAGACATGAAGAAACATTATGTAGTAGCCCTTACCATAGAAAATTGCCCCATACCAAAAAGACAAAAATATGTGGGTAGGCAGCACTATATTGCTTTTAGGAATTTGAATGGCCAGAGGTGGAATTTCCAGAGCAAGCCGTGACTTTTTCAATCCTAAGATATTAACACGTTCATGATACTATATGTCAACTCCTACTCTGTATTTTAATTAACTTTACAAAAACATATGCTTAAATCATCAAACATCATTAAAGATAGCCTATATTTACAGTGCAATCTCTGTCTCTCATCATGAAAACACCAGCCAAACAAACCAGCCAATCACCCTGTTACATGGTGACGTCTGTTTCACTTCCTTTCCCTGTTATTTCTGGACCTCTGCATTTGTGTGCAGAACAATAAACTGAATGGTGCTATGCTTTTTAGAGGAAACGCTGGACCACTGGTCAGGGAGAAGAAATTATGTTTTTCACCTGCTACAGAGCAGAATAGGTGCACCATGGTCGAGACTCAATATGGAGTTAATGCTTAGATTTTTCACTGGGATTCAACTCTAACAGAAGAAGACAAAAAAATACCTTCACCCATGGCCAGTCTGGAAAGAAATAACAAAATCTTGGTTGATTTGGTACGGAAGCCAGGTAACAACTTGTGTGCTGACTGTGGAGCTCCTGGTGAGTACGCTGACAAAGATTCAGAACCAAAATCTATATTTTTCAATCAGGACACTGGCATTGTTGAATGCTTGCTTGACTTTTCAAATGTAATTATTATCTACCAAAGAATTTTTTTCTTTACTTAAGAATGAAGACTGGTAAACAATAGTCTGTATCACAGAGCCACATGATGTTGTTTATGAAATTATCTCCAAAATAACATTTTACTGCCAAGTTATAATAAACATAAGGGGAAGTGGAGCTGCTCAATATTTTGTGGTGTGACCTCATTGTTCCTCCTATAACACCCAGCACTTTTCACCATCACTGCCACAGAAAAAGTGTGTGTGTACAGTGTGTGTGTGTGTGTGTGTGAAAGGTAGAGTGAGAAAATACTTTTAAAGATACACAAGATTGTACTTTTGTTTATTTCATTGTTTGATTTATCCACATATTAGTTATCTATATTTGTCACTTTTCTTTTTTTCTATTGCGGACTGTAATTAAAGCTCACACAACCCGAGTTTATCATGTATTTTTGTTCGTTCCTATAAAGTCAACATTGGGATGGTTTTTGCTTACAGAGCCTGACTGGGCCTCCTACACTCTTGGTATCTTTGTGTGCCTGAACTGCTCTGGGATGCATCGTAACTTGCCCACTGTCAGCAAAGTTAAATCCTTACGTCTGGATCTCTGGGAAGATTCACTAGTAGAGGTAAAGTTTTGTCATTTAAATTCAGGTGAATGTAACATGATTTAATATTTGTAAGAGTTAAATTTTTTACACATTGGCAAATTTATTTTATATGTATATTATGTATGTTTATTAATTATGTGTATCTTCTATTTGTTAATGATTAATAATATAATAACTTAACAAATGAAAACTTTGAATTTTGAATATTGAAACCTAGCCTGTCTGTAATAATGTTCTAAATGTACATCGATACAAAAGTGATTCGTGAAGAGTTTTCTCTGATCTCTTTTTTATATAGTGTATGCTCTCATGTGGTTTGTTTGCTTACAAAGCAAAGCATGATTTTCAAATTAGCTGCACAGCTCTGAATATTTCTTGTCTATTTCTCTCTTTGTCTTATTTCTCTGGTTTCAGTTCATGCAGGAAAGGGGAAATTCTGCAGCCAAAGCCATTTTTGAGAAATGTGTTCCTGCCTTTTTCTACCGACCACAGCAAAAAGACTGCATGTGAGTGACCACATATACCACCCATTCACCTCATTAGCTCAGTGGAGGGGAAAAATTTTGACTCATAATCATAATCTGTTAGTGAATGGGAGTGGAGTACTTCTGTTGCACATCAAGTGAGAAATAAACAATGAGGGTTTGGTACTGAGGTGGAGCTTGAGGAAGAGACTTTTTATTTTTTCATTCATCATAACAGATCTACATGTTTTCAGTAGCTTGTGCTTAAACACTCCTTCTTCACCCAAAAGGAAATGTCAATCGGTTTCCTGCTCTTGCTTTTAGTGTTCTCAGGGATCAATGGATTCGTGCAAAGTATGACAGAAGAGAATTCACTGGAGAAAGTAAAGACTTCCAGCAAGTTTATAACTCAGGTAGTGATCCTGCCATTATATTAACAAGAAAATATTCTGCCTATCGGCAAAATATTCTGAATCTGCATTTGTTTTCTATGCATATTATAAGTTGCATCCCTTTTGTTTATTTGATGTATCTGATCCAGAACTATTTGAGTCAATACTATGGAAAAAGGGCAAAGACAACAAGCAGTTCCTTAAGAGGATCTTTCTTCTTTCCCAGAAAGACTTCACCCTCAGATATTTCATGAAAGAGGATGTGAGTAGTTAAGCTGCAATGTTTTCTGAGCATGCTTAGGTTATGCTTAAAAAATGTTTGTTTCTAATCTTTTAAAATCCAAAAGTCCAAGGTTCCCAAAGCTGTCATTAGCATGAAGGATCTGAATGCAGTTTTCCAGCCAGAGAAGGTCGGTCATGCTCACGGTCTGCAGATATCCTACCTGCAAGACGAACGTACGAGGAATCTGTTTGTTTACCATGAAAATGGGCAGGTGAGCTCAGCAATTGCTATAGTGCTATTTTATTTTTTGGCATATACAGCCCACAAAACCTTCAATTTAGACAAGAGTCGCTTACCTTTGAATCTCATAGTTGTTTTTAGAGGGAGAGGAAAAAGAAGAAAGTAATCCAACCTTCTGAAACTTATCCCATAATGCTGAAAACCAAAATTGCATTAAACTGCCATAACAATATACATACATGGATACAGTGTATGTATGGCATCAGTCTTCCTGATATACTTACCTTTATCCAATGTCTTATACTGTAGGTAATTGTATCGTTATTCAACGCTATCCGGGCAACACGCCTGGCATACTTACAAAGGAAACATCCTACTCTTCAAGACAATGATGTGAGGCAATTTTTTTGGTCAAGATTCACTCAGATCTACTGTTTGAGTATACAGTGTTAAACCACAATCTGTTTTTCTTTAAACAGTTAATACCTCAGTTAACAAGACGCTGCTTGAAGGAGGGATACATGGAGAAAACTGGCCCAACAGTCTGTCAGCTCTCTTAATTTAATACAGAAATTCATTTGAATTTTTTTTCACCTTTCTCTGACAAACTAATTTGTTTCTCTCTCTTTTGCTCTCTCTGCCTGTCCCCTTTTTTCTCTGTAATTGTGTGATTGTGTTTTCAGCAACGGGAGCCATTCAAAAAGAGGTGGTTCACACTTTGCTCAATGAACAGGAAGCTTCTGTATTTTAAAACTCCACTGGTAAATGCCTACTGTTTGTGTGAAAATGAAAACAATAATTACTAAATTATTCAAAAATAAAAGATTTCACAACATTTTAACATAAAGGGTATGATGATTATGCATTTAAACAAACTGCATTATTATGGCGGTGCTTGTGCTGCTTGTTTTCACTGTTAGGATGCTACAGAGCTGGGTGCTGTCTTCATTGGCACGGAGAGCCACAGCTACACTGTTTCAGATTGCAGTGGCAAGAGCACAAGGGGAGGTCGGTGGCACTGTGGCATCACGCTGCAGACTCCAGGCAGGCAGTTTGTGTTTATGTGTGAGCAGGAGCAGGAACAGAGGGAGTGGCTGGAGGCACTAAGGAAAGTCATCTCTCAGCCAATGACCCCAGAGGACTACGCAAGTAAGATCATGATTTTACCCCTGATACAGCTGATGTCTTCCTGTGTTTAGCAGATGACATAAATGTGAATTACTGGTAAATTACATTTTGCCACTGATTCTTAGCTCTTTCTTTTCTTCTTTCTTTGATACAGATGAAGCCAATTTGAGAAGGGGGAAATGACTGGAACACTTTTCACTGCTGCTGTACAAAAGTCCAGGATACAATAAAGAGAAAGCTACTTCCATGTCACAGACTGATGACCTCACTTACAGATGAAGCTCTCAAACGTGTCAGTGGGAAAGGTAACATGGAGCATCTGTGACTTTAGTGTGACACTTTGGAGAAGTTTCAGGTCTGCTGAGACAAGGCTGCCTTGTGAGACTACATTGTAAAGAAAATGAAACCAAATCCTGTATACCTTAAAAACAGGGACTATGGTTTTCATGTATAATTTGCTCTTTTTGTGTAGTTTGAGTTTGTATTTTCTGTTTAACTGCCTTTACACATTTAAAAAAGATTCGATCAAGTTAATCTTTTTCACATAGTTGTATATAAATGTATTTTTGAAACTGAAAGGTCTTTGTAAGTTTAATAAATTTGTTATACAACTGATTTCTGCTTTTGCCTTCACATTTGACCATTTCAGAGGAATACATGTGTGCATTCCTTTTCAGTAATGCCAGACATTGTAAAGGTGCCTCTAACAAGATGCATTAATTTCATGGGCAACTTATTGTTAAATACAAGGATATATTACCAACCAAACCAAGTCGGAAAGTGTCATAGTGCCCCCAGACCAAGAAGGGACCTGAAAGCATCAGGTTCACCATTTGGCAATTAGTTTGTGGTCATATACCTGTCTGTTAATCCTATAAAGCACATTATAGACTGAAACGATGAGGGCCTTAAGGCACACGTGCATATTACTTTCAATGTCCCGTCTGTTACTAGATCCACATTATTTCTGTTTATATTGAGCTTACACTACACTAACTTAATGTGTGATTAAATACACGGACAAGAAACCAAAAGTGGGAGAAACCTGGTCGCTGATGATAAAACTGGCCACGAATTACCAAATACCATTAGCTACTAACCTACACCCGTAGTAGTTACCAAGTAGTTGTACTGGCAGTGGTAGTATGAAGTAGCAGTATGGCGCAATAAAAACAGAAATCCTACAATAACTGTAAACGTATCCAAAGCACATCCACAGGTCTTCAACTTCGAGTTGTTGCTGTTAGTCAGTTTTGCCTGTAGGTGGCGCTTATTTACATGATTACAGAGCTGGGAAAAACAAGTGATGCCTCACTCTGTGACATTTTCCCTGTACCGGAAGTGTAATCGAGCAAACCAACCAAACAACGCAAATTCCGACGTCTGGAAACGTTACTACGATCTCTGTCTGAGCCACACTTCATCATTCCAGAAAATATCAACAATCGTGCTACTAGGACGAGAATGTTGGCGCGTTTTACGCTTCTGAGAGATTCGCTTTATTAATATACGATCTTTGCTCGCCCTCACGCGGTCAGCTGAGTCGGAGGGGCGTGGTGGAAAACACGCTTGCTAACGGCCGCTGGTAACAGTCAAGTTTGCGTGGAGGTGAGCTAAACCGACACAGCCGCTGCAAGGCAGGCGGTACCGTTTTAGTGGTTGGCTGTGCCTGGTGAAATATACTCAAATAAAAAAAAGAATACGTGTTCATGTCCCGGATGTCTTACGGTTTGCTCGCGTCCGCAACGGCTCTGCACCAGTGTGAACCGAAGCTGACATGCGAACGTAGCCGTTAGCAGGCGAGCCAGGCCGTGGAGAGCCGGACGACCGTCTCCTTCATCCCGGCAGGAGCGTAAATGTTTCACACAAACCGGTTTACCGAGGTGGTTGTCGACGCTGGAGAGGATGCGCAAGGACGTGAGGATATTGCTGGTGGGAGAGCGTAAGTACAGCTGCGGTTCACAGTGTGCTGGTCAGGTGAGACCGTCTGCAGTGGGGCATGTGATGCTGACAAGCAGACCAGTGTTTCCAGATGATGCTGCGCGTGCGTTTTCGTTATTTATTATTTAGTTTGAGTACTTTTAGTTCATTTGCTTTCATGCCATTTATTTTTCCTTTGGCAATTAAAACAGTGGGTAAGTAAGAATGCGCTCTTTTCCGCTTAAAACAGGAAGGATCCTCACTTTGAGTTGATGCCGCTTTGGTCTTTTCCCTTAAGTGAACAGTGAACTTTCTACACAGATAATCTAAGATACACTAAAACACAGGTCCCTCAGGGTTAAAAGCGTTAAGTTTAAATTTTGCTTTGTTCCAAAGGCATTCAATGCAATTAACTCGCACTAAACCATGACTGCACTTTGTTATGACTACCAGTCCAATGAATGACACCGTTGACAATCAGGTAGCTGTGGTGATCAGTATCCAATGTCCTCTTGTACGTTTTTTTTCCCCTTCTTCTGAAAATCACATTTCCGCTTGAGGGACAGTAAAGATCTCTGAACTGTAACTCATAACTCATCAGATAGGAATGAACAGTTTTGAAATCGAAATTTGGAATTGCCTTGATGATGGCATGTAACGATCTTAATGTGAAATCTTTGTCCTAACCTCATGGCCCCAACAGCTTGTAAAGTTCAACTAAGTTATTTTTAATGTTAAATAGATAATTAATATCCTCACAGCCAAAACATGCACAGCAATTATATTGAGATGGGGAGCAAACACGATTCAGGGTTTGCTTAAACTCCTGCTTTCTCTCCCTCCCTCCGCAGCCAAGGTGGGGAAGACGTCGCTCATCATGTCGCTGGTCAGCGAGGAGTTCCCAGACGTGGTATGGAGAAACCTATTATGATAGACATTGGTAAACTTGATGATGCGTCTTCATCTCAAACTTAATAGCTGCCTTCGTGTGGTTAAACACCACCAATTTGACTGGATGATTGAAGCTCTGCAGCCCGATGTAAACATGTCTACATAAGCCTAGTGTTTGACTAGTGTCCGTCCTAGGTGCCCTACCGAGCTGAGGAAATCACCATACCTGCAGATGTCACTCCAGAGAGAGTTCCCACACACATTGTGGACTATTCAGGTACTTCAAGGCCATGACTGTTTTGTTGGGGTTCTTTTTTGATTCTGCAGTGTTTGGAAAAAAAATCCATCTAAATTCTGCTGTTGGTAATCCATGTTGGGAAATCTTAAATTGTGATCTTAAGTTGTCTTTGTGTTTTTGCTTTTTTATCTGGCTAAGGGAGACAGAAGATCGCTTTCCATGTCTTAACCACAATACATTTGTCTTCCCCCTTCAGAGGCAGAGCAGACAGACGAGCAGCTGTTTCAGGAGATCTCCAAGGTAACTATGTGCATTATGCATTTCTGTTACAGTCATAGAGAAGTGCTGTGTTCGAGTATAAACCTGACCAGTTGGTCTCTCTCATAGGCAAATGTGATTTGCATTGTCTACTCTGTCAACAATAAGAAGTCCATAGAAAAGGTGAGTTGTCTCTGCTGCTGGCATTTCCATCATTTGTTTGTATTGCGGGCAACTGTAATTAGAATGTGAGACTGTCAGCGTGACTCATAAATTGAGAGTCTTCTGTAAAAAAAAAAGGGGGAAAAAAAAGTTTTTTTTAGATACATTTTGATCTTTTCTGCCTTTGGTTTTGTTATGGCAGGTGACCAGCCACTGGATCCCCCTCATTACTGAGAACACTGACAAGGACAGCAGGTATGAAGTAATTTAAGGAAATATTACATAGACAATACAGAGTTTTCTGTGTCATGTCTGTTTTGCACTAATCAGATATGGGGTTGGGAAAGGGTGCCTATATTTCCACCTGTCTATGAACATGTGGCAGCACAGCAGCCAGCTCCTAATGCACAATCAAATACATTGGAAATTCTGCAAAAGACCGTTTTGCGTAGCAGGACACTGTCAACTTGTCATGACCTATAGTCACAAGTCGGAAAATGTCTCCCAGTTGCTCAGGTGTGAGCGCGGAGCAGCAGTGGAAGCAGATTTGGGCCTCCTCTGCTGCGGTGTTCTCGCGGCGTAATGAGTCACTGCTGTGATGGGAGGGAGAATACTGACATACACAGGAAGAAAAGTGCTGTTCGGCACTAGCAGGCACCTTCTGTTAAAATTACATGTGATGTCGTCTATTAGTGTCATGCAACGCTGTGGTGGTGTGTTCAGGGTTCCTCTGATCCTGGTTGGGAACAAGTCGGACTTGGTGGAGCACAGCAGCATGGAGACCATACTGCCCATCATGAACCAGTACAGTGAGATCGAGACCTGTGTTGAGGTGAGAGGCCGGCCACTGTGTTCGCTGTCGCCACTCTTTCTCAAAAGTAAAACAATAAAAGTAAGGTCGTGGGAACTGGACACAGCGTAATCACCTAAACTGCTTTGATTTGCCCGATAGAGGTACAAGTAGCAGCAACGCTGTTGATTCAGACAAGTGAACACAGATCAGAGGGACAAAAATGGACACGAATTACCTTCTTCTATCGCATACTCATAAACCGATCATAAAGAGGGGAAGAAACGTGACAGCAGTTCAGTGGGAACTGAAGTGAGGGAGCCAAGAGGAACAGCCTTGTTTTTCAGTTACTCTAAATACATGGGTTTTATCAGTTCATTGAAGATGCATAACACATTCAAATCTCAACAAACAGACCTAGAATACCCATAGATTAGAGCTGGCCCAAGATTAATATTGTCTCTCTCCTGTGATGTTTGACAACAGTCTGCATTTGATGCATCTCTGCAAGATGAACCAGCTCCTAATGTGTGAAGCCTCTGCTGGTTTGGTTTGTGTTTGGGCTCAGGTCAGTGCCTGTTAACCTGTGGCACTCTTTAACACTAGCTCTGACTGCTGTTGTCTAACAGAGAGTCATATGGTTATTCTTTTTTTTTCAGACTGGCTAATTAGACCAGGCGTGTGTCGGTCAGACAGATCCAGGGTGTTAATACCCTGTCTGGCCCTGACTTAGCCCTCACACACACAAACACATATACAGTATATACAAACGTACACACACACACAGACGGGTACATAGACAGCAGTGGCCCTGCTCTGCCAGGATACTGTTAGCCTCAGAGTGTCACTGCTGATACTCATACAGATCAAGCAATACCACTCTGTACTTTCAAAGGCGTTAAGGTTCTTTTTATAACCTCCAAGGCTATATATATATATATATATATACAGGTCGTCATACTACTGCACTCCACCACTGAAAATCCATCTTCATGTACTGCATGCATAACCAAACTCCCTTCTTCCTTTCCTTGTTGTTTATAGTGTTCAGCAAAGAACCTGAAGAACATCTCAGAGCTCTTCTACTATGCCCAAAAAGCAGTTCTGCACCCCACCGGACCCCTCTACTGTCCAGAGAAAAAAAACGTGAGAGCAAAATATACTATGCAAATTTCAGCACCACTGCCTGTGTGATCGCGTGGTCCTCAGCTTGTTCTGCATCAAAAATTTAAATTTGTTGCTTTTGGATGCAATCTGAAATTTAGCACAACGTGAAGCGTGGTATATTTTTACTGACGCCACTTTGAATTTGCAGATGAAGCCGCTCTGCGTAAAAGCTCTCACTCGAATCTTCAAAGTGTCCGACCTCGACAACGATGGGATTCTCAATGATAATGAGCTCAACTTCTTCCAGGTAAATCAGCTGATGAGGGTTGTAGCTGACAAACAGCCATCTTTAATTGTTTTTTCATTTTGGGGCTGAGATCCATCCCCTCGCTTGGGGACACTGATCTTTTTGCTAGTTTTGACTCACATTGATGTTTTCGCAGCGGACATGCTTCAACACGCCTCTGGAGCCTCAGGCTTTAGAGGATGTTAAAAACGTGGTGAGGAAGAATCTGAGTGACGGAGAGTGTGATAATGGGCTCACTTTAAAAGGTAAGGAACAGATGGGCTTAGGTTTTTTTCATTAAAAAAAGAACCATAAATATAACAAAACTGATTCACATTATTTGTGACTGTTTTTGATTTTTCCTGTAACTTTTCAAACTGCAGGTTTCCTGTTCCTCCACACCCTGTTCATTCAGCGAGGTCGCCATGAAACAACCTGGACGGTGCTGAGGAGGTTTGGATACGATGATGACCTGGAGTTAAATCAGGACTACCTTTTCCCACCGTGAGTCTCAGTCCTTATTTTTCTAACAACCCTCATGTCTTGTGTCTTTTAAATATGGCTGTACATTGTGATCTCTTGCTCTCTCTAGATTGAAAATTCCTCCAGACTGCACCACAGAGCTCAACCATAATGCCTACCTCTTCCTCCAGAGCGTCTTTGACAAACATGACAAGGTACAATCCTGTCTGCCTGGTTCTTTATTTACATTAGCCTCTGCCCTGACCCAGGCACTTAGAAGAAGCTGCTCAGCACCCGGCACGGCGCAAAACCGTAATACACTCCCACAGCCGACGCTGACCACCTGCTGACAAGTGATTTAACTTCTTGCCCCTTAGCAGGGATTGACAGGAGCTTTAGCTGCTTGGTTCAAATCAAAGTCAAAGCGAAATGTGGCAGCTGGTGCCAAGATCTTTTCTCTGTCATAGCGATTACATCATGCTTGTGCTCCTGGGAGGTTGACAAGCACCAAACTAATTGAATTATGTAATCTACTAAGCAAGTGCAGTTCATTCAGTTTACATTTATCCACCATATAATCCCACCTGAAATATTTCCTGCCTTGAAAATCATTTGCCGTATTTTTGCATCAGTTACCTTCCTGAACCACAATCTTTTGTGCCCCATCAGGACCGTGACTGTGCCTTGTCGCCAGAGGAGCTGAAGGACCTGTTTGATGTTTTTCCCTACATGCCCTGGGGCCCAGATGTCAATAACACAGTTTGCACTAATGACCAGGGCTGGATCACCTACCAGGGCTATCTTTCCCAGTGGACGTAAGTGGGCATTTAATTAATCTAAATCCATATATGTGTGGAGTTTACAATTGTCAGACTTTGGCAACCCCTGGTGGTAGTATCAAAAAAGATGATGTTGGTTAGATGGGACGTTTCTATATTGAATGTCTCCCCCACTTAATTTGTTTTCCTTCAACTTACTCTTGTTCAGGCTGACAACGTATCTCGACGTCCAGCGATGCCTGGAGTATTTGGGTTACCTGGGTTACTCAATAATTGCCGAGCAGGAGTCCCAAGCATCAGGAATTACAGGTACCGCAACACCCTCTTTTCCTTATAAGCTAATATTTAGCGAGATAATGAGCTGCTGATTGTAACACCACAGTAATGCCTGTATGGAGAAAACATTGAAGCAATCAGCAATTACAGCTGTGCATACAGACTGTCATAACATCAGCTGGTGGAGAAATGAAGCAGCAGTTTAAACTGGATGTTAATGCCGACTGACCGCAGGCATGTGCTGTGTGCAGCAGCAGTCTGAGCTGATCCTGTGATGCCCGTGTGTTGTTTGTTCCCCTCAGTGACCAGAGATAAGAAGATTGACCTGCAGAAGAAGCAGACCCAGCGCAACGTCTTCCGCTGTAATGTCTTTGGAGACATTGGCAGCGGCAAGAGCGGTTTCCTCCAAGGTTTCCTGGGGAAAAACCTCACGGTAATACAGACGCCACCCGTGAACATGCACACACACACAGATGGAAATGGATCTGTGTGCACTCTGTCATAAGTGTTCCACCACAACGACACTGCAGGAAAAAAAGTAATATTGAATTAATTAATAATGCATGACAATTATTCCACTCAAATATTATGGGTCAGATATCTGTAAGTTTTGTTTTACATACATACACATTACATATATGGTGTTTTTCTTGCATATCTTGCAGATTTTTCCTACAGTTGCTTTAATCCACAGTTAAACCCACATTGTAATCTGTGACCTTTCTTCTTCTCAGTGCCAAAAAATGATTAGAGAGGAACACAGGTCATACTACGCCATCAGTACAATGTATGTTTATGGCCAGGAGAAATACCTTCTTGTGAGTATCATACATAAAGTCAAATATTACTTGAATTACTAGAAAGTTCATGAGTTGTGTCTAGATAAAGGTCTTTCAGTGCTCACACAATAATTACATTCACAATATTTACCAATGATATTATATTACATTTCATGATGTTTATATGGTTAAAAAAAACTATGTTATGTATTCATATATGCCACTGTGCATTGAGTGTGAGGTTGTCAACTGTTAACCTTTAAGGGCGGCCCAGTCTGAGGTTGGCCGTACTTATCTGGTTGTGTATATATAAGCTGCTTATCATGCTCATCTAGTGCTTTTGTCAAGCAAGCATTTCGGCGCTTGCTTGAGAAAAGCCTTTGTGTTGCACCACGTACACAGTGGTGTTTGCGTGTATACTGTTACAGCGACCAGCAGCTGAAATATGACTAGTGTTGTGTGGTTGTGAAGTTGTTGGCAGCACAGTGAACATATTAGCTCCGTCGAATGATAGTTTGCAGCTGGACACGTTTCGCTGCTGAAATAGCATCATGTTATGAGCCATATTCAAACATCTTGTTAGTTTACTCTGATCAGCTGCACTCATTTTCATTTATTACTGTCTGTGAAGGTTTGTGAAGTTTGACACACACAGGCAATCCGTCTGTGCTGGCATTCGCAATGAAACACTGCAGCATACAGCCTCTGCTGGCCCTCAGAAACAACTGGAGCATAAACGCTGCGGTGCTGCTGCATCAGTAAAAACATCCCCAACACAAGACTCTGTCTCATATGACTATATTATACTTCTGATAACATATTTTACAGTTTGCAGCAATAAATATTCAGTGGGTGCAGTAATAGAATTCCCTTTGGTCAAACAGCAATATTGAGGAAAAAGCCAGACAAACTAACCCTGCAGTCCATCCACCATCCATTAATATGTCACCTAATGGCTGTAGTAAACGAGGCTGCTGCTGCTGGAGACAGTAATACAGAGGACACTGGCAAGCATTAAACACAGGACTAATGTTAAATGCTCTCCTCCCTTCCCCTTAAGCTCCATGAAGTATTCCCTGACTTCGACTACCTGTCTGATGCTGACATGGCCTGTGACATTGTCTGCCTGGTCTATGACATCAGCAACCCTTATTCCTTTGAATACTGCGCTAAAGTCTTCCAGGTAAAACTGGCTCCTGTTGTATGAAAAGAAAGAAAGTTAAATCAGTTAATACCTTGAACACAATCATTCGTCACGATCCCTCCTCCTCCCTCAGCAATACTTCATGGACAGCAAGACACCGTGCATGATGATAGCAACGAAGTCGGACCTGCCGGAGGTCAAACAGATGTATGGCTGCAGTCCTCTGGATTTCTGTAGGAGGCACAAGATGCCGCCTCCCCAGTCCTTCACCTGTAACACAGCAGCCGCGCCCAGCAGAGACATCTACACCAAACTCACCACCATGGCCATGTACCCGTACGTATGCAGACATCACACTAACTCACACCTCTCCGTTCACACGCGGCTCACATGATTTTACTCACTTTGTTATCAGAAAACCTGCCAGCTAAGGAGTAACTATGATGTTAGCAAACTGTCACCCACCAGATGAAGGGTTTTTAACTTTTGCTCCCAATAGTATCTAAAAAGGAAGCTGTTTAATAACTTCATCTGCAACTTGGAACTTAGTCTTTTCCTTCTGACACAAGGTCTGTGTTTTATAATTGCCTGATGTAGCTGTTCACAGTCTATAGCTTCCTTCTTCCTCCCCCTGGCGGGTTGGTAAATTGCACTGCCCAATTAGTCTCGAAGTCCTGAGCTACGGATCATCTGAACTATATTTCTGAAAGAAAACAGATGAAATGAATCTGTGTAAAACAGGTGGGGTGGAGGAGAGCTTTGTTTCGATTAGGATTCATCTGAACATAGTTTATAGTATAAACACAAAGCTATACTCTGTAATTTCTTCCACTTCATTCCCTCATTCACTCAGGATAGACTTATTCCCTGTGGGGATCCTCCTGCTCTCTGCACGTCTCAGTATTTGACACCATGATCCTCAGTCTATTTGCATCGATACACCTCGCTGCCCCCCGTACATGTTGCTTTCTGTCTCATGCCACAGTGTTCTGCACTGTAAACGGGTATCCTGGCAGAGCACTAATTCCCCATCTCTCCCAGAGGCTCACCGGTTGTGTTCCAGTTGTCAACACAGACAACCGCACTGCAAATCGCACAGTTAAATAGTTACCTTATTACATCGTAGCAGACACAAATGTAGAGCCTAGTCCAGGAAGTAGATACAAATATTTGATCTCAACATATTTTGTTTTTGCTAACTCATATTCCAGTTCAACAATGTAAAGCAGAAAGAATTTCCTTGTGGGTCCACAGAGGATTAAAGTTGTGCTAACTGGGCTTGTTCATCCACATTAGATAAAACATATTTTCTCGTTGTCGTATCAAGTTGAAATATCCTTTTCAGGAGTAGTGTACTGAATTCTGTCATTCTTCTCAAAACCTCTCACACAATTAACATTTCAGCTTGTCTTTATGTACCTGGCTCTCATGTGACGGGCCACATTGGACTCATCACATAATGGTGGAGGAATCTTTCAACTCTTTAACTTTTTTGTCTCTTCCCCTTGTGGTGTGTGTATGTGTGTGTGTGCATGTGTGTCATTTGCTGTGGTCTGGTTTTGAAACCCACCTTGTGTGTGGTGTGTGGGTCTGTGTTCCCTATATCTCTCCTCAGCCACGCCCGGCTGCGCTGCATGTGCACTTGTAACCGGTGCACCTTCTGCTTGTGTCAGAACTTCCTCAACTCTGAGCTGCTGCAGACGGTCAGGGCCAAACTCTACGCTGTCGTACTTAGAAGGTTCTCTTTACCTCTTATGAACTCCTCTTTGCCTCTGTGACATTTTGCCTTCACAGCCCCGTGCTGTCTTTTATCACTCATGTTTTTCATTCTGCCTTTTTTTTTTTTTTTTTTTTTAAAGTTGTTTGATTTCGAGGCACCGATCCAATTCTTGCGCACAGTAGGCTGTTCTAAACTCCAACTTAAGCAAATATTTTCATGGTGCTACTGTATGCAGAGGGTGGGAAAGCTTAACTTGTCACCGCCAGCACACACATTATTTACAGTACACTTACTTGTGAATTGATAACCAAAAGACATTTAAATCCTCTCTTCTGTGAAGCAGTGTTTCCATGTTTGATTTCAGTCCCATTGTGATTCTGTTGGTGTCGGCTTCCCTGTTTGTTTATTTTGCTCATGTCACTGTTCCTCAGCCATCTCATCTAACAGAGATGTCATAACTCATTTCTTGTCTTGTGGTCTCATGTCACAACCGTAATGCTGCATGCCCTTCATCTGTGTGATTGGCTTGTGCTTCAGTTTCTCAATATTCAGAGGCTCCCTCGCTGTCTTTTCATAGGTTCATGTTCAAGTTTTGTGTGTTTCCATTCTAGTAACAGTAACACCTCTCACGACTGAGCCTTCCATTTGTCTCTTTTGTTTCACAATTTAGTGTTGTGAATTTAAAAGACATTTTGAGGATTTGGCTTCGATGATGCAGTAGACTGTGCAAAGAGCCTGAGATGTGATCAGTCAGCAATGACCCAGTCACGATTCATCTGTGAAGTAGAAAGTCACTGGGTTCTTTCATCCTTTTTTTGTCATCTCTATTCTCATTTGGATCTCTTTTCTCTGTATTGTCCTTCCCTTAACTCTGTCTCTGTGTTTATCCCTCCGACCCCCTCTTGTTTAACAGACACGTAAGCCAAGCAGACCTAAAGAGCTCGACCTTCTGGCTCAGAGCGAGCGTTGGAGCCACAGTGTTTGCAGTGCTGGGCTTCACCATGTACAGAGTGCTGCTCAAACCACGGTGATCCTCAGGCACCCGGGTCAAACCTTATTTACCCATCTTACATATAAAGCTATTCTGACCGGTCACAACATTAGGTTTTTCCCATCTGCATTTAGAAAATGAAACATTTATGGAAAATCTGTCACTGTTTTGTAGTTTACTATAGAAATAAAAGATATTTTGTTTTTGCAATGGAGAATATGTGTGCAAATTTACCTTAGCAAATATTTGTTTTTATGCATTACAAATGTTCTCCTCTTGGGGATAAAAGAGAGAAATATTTAATTTTGTACCAAAATTGCTAATTTGCCTAATGTGCAAGTATTGTCTATCTGTAAGTAAGTATGCAAGTATTTGCATAGTAATGTAATATATTTATATAAAAAATGAGGTTGAGCTGCTGGTGAGCCATAGTGAGATCCTGTACATATGAGTGAGTTACACATATAGCTATTTTTATGTTGCTTGCTGATGAACAGCTCGGTGTCACTGGTTAAAAACTATGGATTGCAATCAGTGAAATATGCAAAAGAGGCAATGCTTGTGTAAATAATGTACATAACAGTAGACAGTATATCTGTCCAAAAGGCTGTGACCGACCCGCACTAATAGCCAGGTCTTGAACTTGCACAATCATTAACATAGATTGGTCACATTGACAGAACTTTGGTTTGTCCTTCATGGCCAAACGCCTGGACACACATTTGTAATTTTTTTTTTATGTTGTACATCTGAGCATGTCAGTGGTCCATCAGTGGATGTAAATGTGTGGAATGGAGTCTCTCTCTCTCTCTCCTCGCATCTCAATCACTGGCATCTTGATGATCACTTTATCTGTTAGCTTTTGTGTGTGTGTGTGTGTGTGTTTACACGATATTGAAAATCAACACTGTACAGTCATCCTGTACATTTTGTGTTTGCATGCTTCAGAGTTTCTGACAACATTCCAGTATTTGAAGACTTTCTTTACAACAAAATGGCTGCACCAACTTCCCTAAATTGCTTCCCAGCTCCAAATAATCGAAGGGTTGAAGTTAAAGTTGATTGCCACGAATCCTGAAGGGATGATAGTTGAATCTTGAGTGAAGTTTGATGGTCATTTGTCCTGTTTTTGTTGCACAAAAAGTAATGTTGTGGCCCCACATGCTGTTTGCCACAAGTTTCAGTTTTGATGTATTCAATCCGCCCCACCTTTCCAAAAACAGAATAAAATAAATATGTCTGTAACATCCAGTCTGATGGACTTAATTATTTTTACCAGAGGTTTTAGACGGATTTTGACTCAAACAGAAAACTTTGAGGCAGTGAAAGATCATGCATTACTTATAATGAACATGATGCAGACAGAAAATTTTCATTGTTGAAAAGAATCTGTCAATTTTCAGCCATTGCAACTTCTTTATGATTCTTTTTATCTGATATTCTACCACGTAAACAATTTTCATGTTGTCCTGTTCTTATTAAAGTTTCTAGGATTGACTGAGATCAGGTTGTATTTTCATACATACATGGGTGTAATGACAGGACACAAGAGGGCAGCATTGTTTGATCATGCCTTTACCAGTGTTAAACTAAAACCATATTAGTTGCCATGTACCTGTAAGATATGTTTTAAAATACGTAAAAATCACCTATTTATTGTTGGTTTGCAATGACAAGTCATTACCATGGGTTTTGGTACAGGGCTGAAAATGGATTTAATCCACATAGAGGGCATTATGCCGGATTCAAAGCATGTTTTAAATAAAATAATTTACCCTGAACACAAAATCATTTGTGTGATCTGGTGTTTGAACATAGTGTTTCATCTTATATGACTTTGACCGTATTAATTTTCCCAAAACACGTTTCACAAAAGAGGCCAGTAACACACTGCAGATCACACAGAGTTTACAAACATTCATGTAAAATTCCTACAATATCTGAATATGAAGTTATCACTTCTCACAAGCATATTAGTCTGGAGCAGCTTCGGTTGAAACCTCTGGAAAGAATATGAAATGGCTTCATGGAGGACGTGGCAGAGAGGATTATCTGATTTTCACAGTCCTGACCTTGAATCTTCCCAAACTTATTTAAGACCAACTCACTAACCACCAAAGTTTTTGTAAAGCAGAACCCAAAAATTGTGTTGATTCCAGCAGACCCCCGAGCCACTGAAAAGACCTTAATAGGCCTAATAGGCTTAGGCACACTGCATTTTGACATCTGAAGCTGAATAGTCTGGTGCAGCTTCATTCCTCGGGACATGTAAAGCACCACTGGTTCTCTTACTAATGAGTATCTGTAATTATGTGAGACAGTCAGACACTGTGCTGCACCAGAACTCCCATTTGAACTGAATGTGATGTCACTGCTTGAAGATGCACTGTCAGTGCTGATACTGATGCTGATACCTGGTCTTTGGGTATCGGCTGATACCCAGTACCAATCTGATACCAGTGGTTATTAGTGAGCCATATCCCTGTATGGAAGAGACTGGGATCAATCTTAAATATTGAACTTCTTGGCCTAGCAAGTGTGAAACTGCCCTAAACTACTGTCTCATCATGTTAGTGTGATGTAGTCTGCGCACATAGAAAAAAATACAGAGAGTAACATAGAATTGAAACAAATTGATCAGCCCTATGTTCACCGATACCCGATCCAGCTATTTGAGTCAGTATTGGCCCAGTATCCAATATTAATATCGGATCTGCACGTCCCTGATCTCTGCTCGTACAGTTTACTTTTGTTTGATACCAGTAATGCAGTCTTAAGGTATGTATGTATGCACTATACACAAACAGGACATTTAGGCCAAAGAGCAATAATTCCCAGCCATGGGTTCTTCAGCTGCTTCAAGGTAGGCCTACATGAACGATAAGTTTCAACCAATAAATTTTGAAAATGGCAGAGGGTTTCACTGGGAAGATACCAGAGTTCGTCAGTAGGGCTGAATCACACAGGAAAGACCTGGAACTGTTGAAAACCATTCGTACCTGAAAACAGCTTCAAGTGAGATGGTCAAGAAGAAAACAATATTCCCCATCTATTAATTTATGCCTGAGCCGAGATCTCTCGTATAAAAAGGTGTTTTTCTTTTTGTAATATCCTGTCTGTCTCTCTCCTTTTTTGTTCACACTCTCTTTCCTCATTACCCAATCCCCCTCCTGTCGTCCCTCTCTGCTTCTCACATTACAGCTCCCCAGCTGATGTGAGCACACGACTTGCAAAAGCAAACCAAGTCGAAGCTTATTTGGTCCAATTAGCTGCTTTTAAAGAAATTCCCTTGGTGCCTGTGGCTGAGACCATAATTCCCCTGACTCCTTGGTAATATGAAAAATCTGTCCGAGGGTGTTTGTAACAAGGTTTATTTATTAATAGATTTATTTGCTTCATATGGGGATGCCATGTGTAAAAACCCTTAGGACATGTGGTGTTATTATTCTTTCGCTTTATACACAGTTTAAGTGCAGTTATTCCCTGTTTCTTTCTGTTTCCTGGAACAGTTAAAAAAATCTTAACTACTACTATATGGTAAAGCCAGTACAGTACATGGATGTGATTTAAGGGATTAAATTGCTGGTTGCACAGTAATTAATAAAGTATAAAGTATTTCAGGGCGTGTTTGTGTCTGTGTTTTTTATGTTATGATGATTATTGGTATGTGTGAGGTAAAAAAAATTACTTTGTGGCTGTTAATGCCTCAATTGTGGTTCACGCCACAACAAGTTAAAGCTTATATATAAGTATATATAATTATATGTATAGTTACAAGTTATATATATATATAACTTGTGTCATCTTCCACAAAAGACCACATTAAAATGCAGAGTCCAAACAGTTTGGACATGGGTTACTGACTTCTGACCACTGAGAGTTATTTGCTCCCGGATCTTGTTTTGAGAACACAACAGACTCTTCTTCAACTTTAACCCAGCACTGCTGTGTAGGAGTCAGGAAAAGACCCCCCAGGGTTAAAAATATCAACTGGCTGTATTGTTTCCACGGCAACGCAGCCACATACTGTATCTGGGGGGGGAGTACCAGTAGAGGGATCCTTGATGAACCTACACACTGCAGACCGCACCACCATCACATAATTTCTCCTCATACATGACTTCCACCCAGCTATTAGGCTTGTTTGATCTCTCTTGAAGTAATAGGTAGGTGTTTGTCTGAAATGGGGGCCCCATTATTTGTGTGATTGTAGCAGTAGCCCTGGAGGGGACCGTTTATAATCCCTGAAACAACCGGGAATTTACAAGTTTGGGAACTCCCACCTTTCTGAGCTTTTAAAGCGAGCAATTTCAGAATATTTCAGTGATGTTTTTGTGGGACATGATTCATTTTAACATGAGATGACCCTACTGACCCTTAATTACGAAAATTGGGCTACTGCAGCAGGAATAATTATCAGGATATATTTAAGCTAAGTAGTTGCACAATGCACAATTTAAACAACCCAGCAAAGCATTTTACGTGTACGCTGTGTAACTTTTGTATCCAAAGTGTTTGAACATCAGTGAATCCAATCAACCAATTAATGAAATATATCCGGTGTGGAGCAAAAACCTCAAATCTTTGCTGTAAACAAGAGAGAGAGAGAGAGAGAGAGAGCTTAAAGAATGCTACATTAATTATATACAAGAATAACTGTGACCTCTAGATACAAGTGAATTTAGCATCTGTAGGATTTACAGTTTTTTTTAGTTAATCACATTTGCACTGCACTCGGTCAGTATTGATCAGTAATTGGAAAATATGCACAGACAGGAAGCAGTGCAATGATTGATTGGGGCTATTCATCTCCAGCAGAGCCGTGAATCTATGGTGTGGTTTCTTCCCTCTACATGAAAACACTGTTTTATGTTACACCTGACCATATGGGAATATTATACTGATTTGCCATTAGACAAAAACTAGAGAGTAACTGGTTCTGAAGGACATGAGCAACAGGTGAATTGGAGCAGTTGTATAATTCTCAAAAGAAATAAAAGGTGAAAACTCTTCATGTGACGTTACAGCAACTTCAGAAAGTATTCTAACCTTCACTTTTTGCTCACGTTATTGTGTTGGAGATTTATTTTTAAATGGAAAATTGCCTTTTTTGGCCATTAGCCTGAATGAATACTGAATAATTTCTGAAGCCACTGTAATGTAACCCCCAATCACGTCATCCTGGCACTAGCTTTTCCTAAAATTAACCCTAAAACACTTTGAATTTACTTCCATTTGCATTTATAAACTGACATATTGTGTTCATTTGCTTGTAAGTAAGAATTACAGCTGGACTGTAAAATCTTACTGAAGTCTGAAAAGATGCAGACTATTAGCTCTTTAATTCGTTAGAAAAAGAACTCCAGTGAAGGATTAGATCACTTGACTTCTGGGGAAGGTGTTTAGAATAATGGGGCCTATCAGTGTATAGCATTATTGTAAAAAGCATGTAATAATATTAAAAAAGCATCATGACTTGTTAACATTTGTCACTGAATTATTTCCAGTCAGAGAGATTAAACCAGCCAGATGGATTTTTCACTACCTGACAACCCAAACCTGTTCTGATTAAAGGCTTCTTAATATATTAACCATTTATATATGTTACGTACAGCCTACTGATCGTTTGATTGGTGTGGTAAATTTCAACGATCACACACAAACGAGCTGACGATCAACAGCGTCTGAGAGCCAGTGAGAGAGTGACAGCCAGCTGTTCAGCCCGGGGACCCGGACTTCCTCGAAACCCCCCCAACCACCACCTCCCCACCCTTCGATCTGTGTCTGTGCCAGTAAGAACGCATGCGGCTGGAGCAGCGTCTCCTGGCGCTGAACCAACCATCCCAGCGGAGGCGGGGTCGGTGTGTTCCTCCCCCCTCCTTTAAGGCTCTCTCTGCCGGCAAGCGGCAGAGAAGGCAGACGGCCGTGTCCCCGCGCTGCGCCGCCGACCGGCAGGAGAACAGCGTGCCAGGTATCATGACGCACCAAAAAATCGGGCACTTGCCGGGACTTTTTTTAGCCTGCCATGTGACGGTGCCCAAGCGGTTTGAGTCGAGTTACACCGGCTCCCGTCGTCCCCTGGACGGAGAAGCCATACGAGACTTGTGCGTCACCCAGTCTGTCATCTCTGTCCTGCGTTTCACGTCGTTGTCAGCGTTTGATGATGTCATTATTTCTTTTAGATGGATCTGCGCTCCGCCACCTCTGCTGCTGCTGCTGCGTCGCATCTACCGAAGTGAAAAGACTCGCTCTGCAAATGTGCGTCCCCTGCCTCGCAAACTTGGACCGCTGCCTGTGTCCAGGTTCCAGCTCTGCAAACATCGGTCCCTGGTGACTAACGTTTTGGTGGACGGTGGTTTAACAACGCAAAGATGGACTTAATAGCCCAAAACTGATTCAAAACTATTGCCACATTAACTTTTCCTCTGCGGATGAAAATTTGTTTGCCCGGTCCGTTGGGAAGTGGGGAATGCACACAGCTTTTTTTAAATGTTATTATTTGGCGGAATCTTTGATTTCACCTGGACTGCTTTGATGGTCTGAAAATCCAAGAAATATCCGATTTGAAAGGATGCGAAAACGAGCGTGATGCTCAGCTTTCTTCCACTCTGTCGTTGCTGACGCACATTGGGATCGAGATGGGGTTGTGAACTGGGAGCATGAGGAGTCGTTCCTGAGGACCGAGTCGCTGCTCTGCGCGGGGGCATGGAGAAGGGCAGCCCGAGGATGACCGGCGGAATCCGGGAGGCGCCGGTGAACTCTTCCCCGGCGGTGGCGGCCAACGCGGAGGGCGAGGAGATCGAGGTTTTGGAAAGTACCGACGTCCTTCCCGTGGCCCCAGAGGACGTAAGTCTACACACACACACACACACACACACACACACACACACACACACACACACACACACACACACACACACACACACACACGCACACACTACATAGCAACCTGAAGTGTTGATGTGACGACTGTTATCTTTTGAACAACTACGCCACGGGACCTTCACTTTCTCTTACGCTGAAGCAAAGTTAATTTTAGAAGGTCATTTATCCACCTTTCACTCATCACTGGAGTTTTAGTGTTGCAGGAAAATGACAGTAGGTACCACAGACACACAACACATCCTTTCTATAAATGTTACTGTTTTTTTGGTCAAAGGGAGATAACACATACATGCTAGTCTCACTCCATTAGCTGTCACAGTCTTTCAGATAGCCTACTATAAGACCTTATTATCTTTTGCTGAGGCTCATTGCCCACAATGATCAGCTAAGAACAGTGTGTAATTCCAAGACTACAATTAAGGCAAATGCCTACAGAGAGGAAAAGTCAGTTTGGCTAAGATTCATTTTTTCCAAACAGGTGCCTTTTCTCTGCTTTGGCACCTGTTTCTGGGTTGTTGTTGTTGTTTTTTAAATCTTTTCCACCTCTCCCTCTCACTCACTCCTTTACTTGCTGTTTTTTTTCTCTCTGTCCTTGTCTCAGCAATGGAAGTCTCTGTTTGACAAGGTATGTACTGCAATCTAAAGTGTCTTGAATCGCTCTCCATTTGCATGTTTCACTTTTTGTGGAGCAGTGTTGTCTTTAGAGGCACTCATCTGTGTGTGAACTGTGGGTGACCCCTGACTGAAAGGGCCATGAAACATGTTGAAGATTTTGGAAGAGCTCAGTTGCAATATTCTGCCAAAAGCATCAATGGGAACAGGAAGGCAGGATAAAGTTTTTACCTTTTTTGTGCAATTGATGCTGATAAATGACATTTAAATGTGTGATATTTTACAAATTTTACCCATGTAGCATGAGTCTGACATTGTAATTGGACCTTAACACTGGCTTTATTGCTAATGGAAGTGACTTAAAACCTGTACTAGGATCCAAATTAACTGTCATAAAAAATTGGCAAATTGAGTGTGTCAGACCTGCTGCTCTGTGTTGCTTAAAACATCCTAAAATAATCTCCCGCTTGTGAATACGTCTGTTCACTTACTGCTGTTTACAGTTTGTATATCTCTGATTCATTTTGATTCATTTCTTTCTGGCACCAGAATTTAATTTGGCTGTATGACGTAAATCTACTGGATCTCACCTGCTGGTGGAGATGACACAGGCTTCTTGCCTTCAGCCCCAGTTTGTTGATTTAGGCTCATTAAACAAATTCATTTTTAGACCAAAATCTTGCATAGTGCAGCCTTAAAACCATTGTCTAACATTGTAACTGGACGCGCCTTCGTCAAACCAAACTCCTAGAGGCAAGAGCATCAGAGGAGTGGGATTGTGCTGGGGGCTGTGGGTGTGTTGTCTGCTGACATTGACCCCCAATAGTGCTGTTAGAGTGATACATAATCCTGGATACATTGATCTGTCAGACCAATCTTATAAAACACACACACACACACACACACACACACACACACAATACACACAAGCAACACACAGATACAGCCAAGAAGAAAAACACAGAGCGGCTGATCCTGCAAACAGCAGGTTGGACTGACAGACGGCCAACGGGCCCCCCACTATCACACACACACAGTTATACATGCATATTGCAGCACCTGCCAACCCTGGGGCCCCATGCTTTCTCCTCAGAGGGTAATTGTATGTGTGTGCGTTCGTGCAGGGGTTAGTGGGGATGTGTGGGGTTGAGTCAGAGGCTCGTGTCAGGCTCACTCTTTCAGAGTGCAACTGAGGTCCCATGGGATTATGGGAAAGGATAGCTGGGGTGTGGTGCATGTGTGTGTGTGTGCATTAGTAATGGAGCACATTCTATGGACAGACATTAAGTGGGTCGTTCAATCCGCTGTCTTTATGCGTGCCGCACAGCTTTGAGTTTCCTCAAGTGGACGTCAGCCTAAAAAAAAAAACCTGGGTTTGTCCAAACGCTGAGGTTGCTGCCCAGTCTGGCAACAACAAATGTGCTTTCACTCCTTTATTCTCCTTCCCTCCTTCCTCCTCACAATGAGTTGCTCCATTTGTCAAGGGGCTGACCTTGCAGACCCCCAGCTTCTGTGAAGCAACTAAAAGGAAGAGAAATGATGGACCACTGCAGACCAGGAAAAGAAGGACTTTAAACCAGGCAGGCAAACTGCATCACTGCATGAGGGAGAAATGATAAATGCTGACTGAAAACAAAGAGCAAGGTCCAGACTTTTATTTACCTTCTACAAAGATACACAGTACACAGTGCTAGGCATTTCAGTCCAGTGTTTGCATGTTTAATTTATTTGCCAATGTATTGAGAAGGCAGACATAAAATGACAAATCCACAAAATAATGTCGAGGAAGACACTGTATTTACTGTATGGGCCACTCTTATGTAGCACTTTTATTCAAAAGCACTTTATATTTTTTGCCTCTTACTTACACACACACACACAGTCACCCTCTGATGGCCCAGCATTGGAGCTGGCATAACCGTCGGGAGCAATTGGGTGTCAGTGTCTTTCTCTCTTGACATTTGCACGGGAGGAGGCGGGGAATGAACTGCCCGCCGTGTGATTAATGGATGACCTCATGCAAGACATTTTCATTGTGGCACGTTAAGAGATGGTCTGTGGCACACATCCTGCTGTTGAAGCCTCAGCATGCTTCAGATGAAGTTGTAGTTGGATTTTCAAGCAGCATCTAGATTCCTGCCCCTCTGCATCTTTCCAGATGTGTGTGTGTGTGTGGGGAGGGGCTTTACCTCCATTTTTATGCTTAACTGCGCCTCGACCCTCTCCGTGATGATAGGCTTTTACCCTGCCATTGATTGGGGCCATTCAGAGCAGCTATTTTGTAGGAACTGGTTTCTTTAAGATTCACGCCTGTCTCTACCCTCCTAATGTTCTCATAAGCCACAATTTCACCTTCTACACTGTAGCTTATTATTTTAAACACAGTGTTCCACTGAGAGTAATACACTGGCAAAATGAGTTGTCCAGAGATGAAGATGATGATGCATCTTGTGTGTTAATCAATGCTGGCATCCCCGCCTTGTCAAATGCAGAGCACTATCCAGCCTGTCCATCGCATCAGGGATGTTTACACAGCAGAGAGAAGACAGGATCATCTTCTCTTTTTCATCCTCACTTTTTTTTCATTGTGGCTTTCCTCTAGCTTCTTTTAAGTATTCAGAACCTTCCCCGTCAAATCATTTTTACAGGCTCCCGTGTACGTACAGCTACGTACAGCTATCAGTTTCTGGGTTTCAAGACCACTGGTATCAAAGTGCTGCGTCGCTCTGTTTGCCTTCCCCTGCGCTCCTCTCTCCTGTCCCCGGAGAGGATTTTGTTGCTGTATAAGTGCTTTCCTCCTCAGCGTACAGGAAGTCAGAGAGCAAACCTCAGAATGCTCTGTTTCATGTTCCCCATTGCCTGAAACAAACATGAGGACTGAAGACAGACAGAGGCGACGTCTAATGAGACAGTGTCCAGTCTCTATTTCTAGGACACACACACACACGCACATACACCAATCTGGGAAGACTGCAGTCACTCCAAAAGAAGCAGCAGGGTTTGTTTTGGAGTCTCCTTGGTGAACTGACAGATATACACGTTCACTAAAGTGCTCCTTCATGTTTTTTTTCCTGTGCATTTTTGGGGATTTGAGGATGTACCACAATTTACATCCAGGATTTATCTGATGAAGCCATGTGTTTTCATCACACCCTGAAACAAACTAAACACATTTGTTTTGTAGTCTCACAGGGCACATCAGATTGATTTCCTTGTGCGACAGTGACCTGAGGAGCTAAATTAGTAACATTTTCACAAGAATTATTAAATCCTTTGGTTTTTGTTTTTGTTTTTTTGTTTGAGGGCTTCCCTGTCTTTAAGTCGCCTTGGTCTGGAGAGTCATTATGTGTTAGGTGGCTCATGAAGGGCAACACCTACAGCACAGATGCACAAAGTCATTATTCAAGATGACTGGGAATGTCCCAGTGGTTGTAAAGTCTGACAGTGGAAGTCCCCAGGTGCACAGACTAGAAATCTGGCTCATAGCTGAAACACTTGTAGAGACAGGATGTATACAAACTGCATGTCTGTGGCGCAAAAAAATTTCAGTCCTGTATAAATATCTTTTTTTTTAATTTGGACTCACATTGTTTTGTTTCACATTGTTTTTTGCCTGTTGTTGTGAGAGCAGACCAAAAGCACTACAACTAACAGTTCCTTGATTCTGAGCAGTGTGTGTGTATGTGTAATCCATACGTGTCTGCAGTTGCCTTTGTGTTGACAGCATGCTCCCAGTGGTATGTCGAAATGCCCCACACACGCGCCTGCAGGAGCTTAGTGATTAAACACTTTCACATGGCTGAATACTTTCCATGAAAGTCTTGTTTGGGTGCGTATATAAACCTCTGAATGTGAGCTGTGATCCCAACACCCCACGCTACACCAGCACACATAAAAGCCTTTTTAGGTCTCTTCAGGAATGTTGTCTATCATCATCCCATTACCTATTATAGTAATAACAGTGAGGTCTGATGTTAATGTAGCCCAGCTAACGTCATTAATTAAACAAGCAGAAATTCAATGGCGGGGGAAGCCACCTGTTCCCGGTGGGACCCACGTTTCCCAGAGTTCCCGTGGTGCATTTCAATGAGCTTGTTAGTTAGACATTCAGTGGCCATGGCTGAAGGAAAAGAAAGGTCATTATTTAAACTCATTTTGCCTGGCAGCACCGTCTCGCCTCATCATTCCGTGCAAAGCGCAGCTGGCATCACGTCTCTGTGTCGTTTTTTTTTTTTTTTTAAGTGCACTTCAAGTGAATGGTCCAGTACCCAGGTAACTGGTGCTTAATGGATAAGCCAACTGGGAACCCTCAGCTGCGTTTACTGGTGCATGCGAGGATAGCGTGTCTCGCCACACCCTGTCAGTTTTTTCCTACATTAGACGCAAAAGGAGGTTTGGGCAATGAGATCGGAACAGCAGTCCCTGCAAGTACTGATGACAACAGGAGCAGGGACGATATGCAGCTTTCAAATGTGGTTCTTTGAGTAGATCGTAGAACAGGAAATAAAGCTTCAGGTGCACTGTTTGAACCACTCAGGTGAGGAAAAGATTAAAGGAACCTGCACATGATAAAGAAGAAGGAAGAATCTCAGGAAATCTGAAAAGAGGTCAACTCATAAAAAAGGATATTTTACTTACATCACAGAAGTGATGATGATCTTGTGTCCAAAATATTTCATGATTATGCTCTAATTCTTTTTGACATTTGATTTTCACGTTTACTGAGAAACATTTTTCAATTTGTTGTCCTCATCTTGGGTTTCATTCATTAAAATTATAGTGTGCAGATTATTTGATCTTTTTTCCCTTTCATCCATATTATCTATGCTGTAGCGATGTGCTTTTCAGCCTAATTGCCACTGACACATACACAGATGGTTGGGTCACGGTCTGCTGACCTGCTCATCTGACACTGCACTAGTGATTGACACCAGCTGAGTCATGGAGATAACCCCCTGACAAACAGTTAGTGGTGATAGTGCATTATTGTGTCGTCTTGATTCGTAAAAGCAGTTATTGGCTGCAAATGATTCCCAGCCCATTCTGCTGAACAGCACCCGGGCTGTGTGCTGAAGTAACGTCCAGAGCCTCAAAACATTTTCATTGAAAGATTTAATCAGAGCTCATATTTCCTTGCTCCTCTGTCTCTCCCCTGCTCATCTCTAAATAGATTTCCTTAATGAAAGGCACAGTTCCAGTTGGCGGAGTGCGAAAACAGTCTCTGCTTTTATGCAGAGGTAAAAATAGCTGCCGTGCCTGTCGATCTGTAAATGGGAGGGAAGGAGGATGTGCCAGTTTATCCGTAATTGGCTACAGTGTGCAAACTCATAGCAGTGGTGGCAGAAATCGAAGCATCTCTTTTGATCCTTAAATGATTCTGTGGCATACAGCATGCAACCTAAACAGGATTTGTGTATACATGGGTGTGAGCGTACAGTATTTTGTACCCCCTCAGGCCTTAAAATGTAAATCCATTAACGAGGTCAGCGGAGGGCAGCTGAAGTGACAGCATGCACCACCTGCTGAATAAGCATGTGTGGTGGAGGTAAGCGATGCGAGTCCCTCTTAGGGCCAGTGGCTTTTGATGGGGCTCCTGCACACATTAGTCAGGGATTTGTCTGCGCCCCATCTTCACTTTCATCTCCCTCTCACTTACTGCCTCAATCTCTCTTTCTCTCCGTCTCTCATCTTTTTGTTATGTAGCCTGATTCCCCATCAGAGTTAAAGTGGATGACACTGCAGAGATGATGAGGCTTCAGTTTCAGTCCGCTCGTCGATGCTTCATTTCATCTCTCTTCATTAAGCTCTGTTTACAGTTCACAGCCGTCCCCACCCGATAATTCACCAGCTTTATAATAACGCCCCCAAAACAGGAGGGCTCCAGTGGGAAAACATCAAATTAGCTTTTCATCAAGGAGCTTATGAGTTGTTGGGTTTTTTTCATTGCCATTACATGTCTGTGTCACAGCTGGCTGTAACCTGCCTTTATTCATGTTTCAGTCCTTGCAGTTTACCTAAGTGATTGATCACTTATTGTTTAGCGCCATGAGCAGTGATTTTTTTGTAAGCTATGTCCACACTAAACCGGTTCAGAGACCATTCATGCGAGAAAAATCTCTGAAATGCATACCAAAGGACAATGAGAACTTATTTTTTTATTCTAATCATTAATGCAGCAAGTAGCAAGTTGGTCAAACAGACTCAGGTGGTTACATTGCTGAGTCTCGGCAGGCTAAACACCCATCTTATCCTCGCCTGCACTCAATCTTGTTCATGTGTTCTTTCTGTTTTCTGTTCTTTTTTCCTGGCAGAGAGCTGAAAGAATATGTTAGTGATTTGATTGCTGTCTGTAAATGCTACCTGTTAACCAGGTGAACAGTAATTCCTGCACTGCCACAGTCAGTGGATAAGATTCTTACAGCTTAATAACAACAACTGAAATGGGAAATTGACAAGTTTTCATTGAGGTTTAGAGGTGGCAGAAAAGTGTCTTTTCTGCCACACATCCACATGAGACACTGCTTTAATGGACAATAATGATTCAAATAAGATATGTCAGCGTACGCTTCACTTTCGCACAAACCCAGCTCACTCGGTGGCCTCCACACGCCTGGATCATTACTGCATGAAGTGTGCAGGTACAGGGTTTAGGGGGAACAGGTTTCAGATGCTGTTTAACCACTTGACAAGCACTCGTGCTGAAGCATACTGACAGGTTTAGTGTGGATGTAGTCTGAAGTTACGTGCCATAAAGTAACATATGGGTCCACACATGGCAACAAGACAACTTTCGTTCAAAATAAGTTGAGGAACATCTTCCTTTCCTTTGAGTTACCCATCAAGCAATGCTCTTACACATCTTCCAGCTTCCTATTTCAGTCTATCCCTCTGATCCTCCAGGGATCAAAGACGCGTTGCGGGTCTATTCATTCCTCGTGGCTGAAACTGTAATACCTTCCCACCGGTTATGGTTACAGAGTTGTTGACAGAGTGTCGCATCACACCAACACCAGGGGGATGTGTGTGTGTGTGTGTGTGTGTGTGTGTGTGTGTGTGTGTGTGCGCGTGTGTGTGTGTGCATGTATATGCATGAGTGTGTGACAGACTTGTAAGCCTGTTGTTTCTCTGTTGTCTAGTGATGGCTTAGAGGTTATTTTTGGGGACCTCTGGAACAGGAAATGGAAAATGTCTGTGTATTATCACAGAGATTATAGACACCTTGATAAGAGTAAGATTCTTGGAAAAAATATGCATGCACACACACACACACACACACACACACACACACACATAGACAATATAGGCCCTACAGGTCAACAGTGAAGCCCGGCAGGTGCACTGTTGACCCAGCGACAATAACCCTGTGTTTGTTGTGTCACCTGTTTGTGTGTGTGTGAGTGCTCATGTTAACTGATTTCTGCCTCATCAGTCAAGCGCTGCCCATTAGGGAATGTTCCACACCGAGCGAACAACTCAGACAACTCTTTCATTCCCCTTCGTTCTCCCTGTTAAGGAACAGTTTAGTCTGTATTGAGACAGATGGCGCGTGGCCGACCACCACCAAACGAAAGCGGACAACTACCAGTGCAGGTGTTTATGCCTGTGTGTGCCAGATTTATAAAACTCTGAAGTGTTTGCTGGCTTTTAGATCACTTTGTCTTACTGTGTGCTCAGCTGACCGTAAAGCGCTATTCTAACTGAACACTTCAGCAGCTCTTCGTTTATTTCCCCTCCTCCTTTTCTCCCCTGGTGAATTTGTGCCAGAGTCGTGGCAGACTGTGGTGTTGAGGAGATAATGCAAAACGTGCATAATTCAAAGGTAATGGCATTCTTTTTTTGCTCTTCTATATACGCCCACGCTCAACCTGTAGGTAGAACATTGGCAGAAGATTGCAGTCTCTGCTTTCTCTAGATTCACTTTCTTTGTTTAGATGTGTATTTGTCAGATACAGAAATCTGTACATTATTATCAGGTACAACCATGTGCTACCTTTCACAGAGATAAAAACAATTGACCACTTTAACACAAAGCTATCTACTGGTGAGCCAGACGATTTTGGGCCTGCGATAGACTGCGATAAACACAGTTACCTCTCCCATAGCAGTCATTCTCTCTGTGCAGCTCTATACCCTATTCATCTGTCTGACAAACACTGCAAGGTTGCTCAGATAAATGAAGTACACAAGTGACTTCCCTCAGACTCCCTGGTTGTCCCAGTTTCAAGATCAGAGTGACTAATGAAAGGCAGTGAGAACAATGCAGTTTAATTTCACAGACCAGGCAAATGAAGTCAAGTGAATAATAAGTGGAGATTGATGCCTTATTTACAGCTTGAAGGAACATGAATTTTTTCTGGTAATGTAGGTTGTAGACATGCATTTATGTTGGCTCATTTACAATGAAAAGTACATGCTGCAGTGATACACAAAGTAATACTTATGGTGTATATGTTCTAAGTTATTCCCGCTACATTAAAACATCAAATTACATTCATTGCTGTTGAAATTTTCATGTCATTTTTTGAATTTTGATGAAGTTTGGCCTGTTAAATGAAGGTATTCACTTGTTTCTGGGATGCCGTTGTTGTTCTGCTGTTGTCATGGCAAGTTGGCCTGGCCCAGCCCAGCGAGCTCAGCGGATGCCCAAGGTGAGCGACAGTGCTTAGCTTTCACCCAGACCTCCGTTCCCGTCCTGTCCCCTCAGTGTCGTCTTACAGGGCATCGATGCCAAAAGGCTGCCAGCAGGGCCTCAAGTGCTGAAGTGGCTAACGGTGACAAGGAGAAACCACCTCTCACACACAAAAAACAGATATATGGCCATTTTCGAAGCTTCACGACTCGTGGTGTTTACTGAATTCTAACATCTCCTGTCTTTGCAGCAGTGTTGTTGCTACATTTTCGCAAAGAGTTTGGTTACGCTGCAGTGCACATACTCCTCATTTACAACATGCAGATATTCAGTGTATCAAAACTTGGCCAGATGTCTTGTATATGATTCATTGATGAAGGCTCATGCAGAAATAGGGAGATAAAATTAGGTCACAGATGGAGTTGGTCCCACTGATAATTAAATTTAGTCATGTTTACTGTGAAGTGTGAGGCTCTAAAAAGATTTTTGTAGTCTCCTCTATAGTATCGTCATATTCATTTCAACAAGACAAGTTTTCTTTTGTTTTGATCATCAGAAGAAATGATCCTCTGTTGGCCTGCAGTGGGGACTGTAATATCAAAATACAGTTGTCTGTAAATAAGATTGAAAACTACTGTCATAGTTTCACAATGCACATATCTTTTATATAGGAATTAGCCTGGTGGAGAGGTAATATATTAGTGTACAGTATATTGTCATAGGCCTTGGGGCTTTATCCCAAATATCTTGTGACACTTGCTTATTTCGTGGTTGAGCTGATTGGAATCCATGTAAGCGACATGGTTGGATCCAGAAAGCTAATACTGAGAAACAGAGATCTCACCTTTAAGAGATGCACTGATCCAACCTTTTCTCCCATGACTGATTCCAATAACTCAATTCACAGTTTGTGCAAATACAGAGTAGTCTGTTCAGCTCACTGTGGGAAGCTCATTTTATATCCTGTGACCAGGGATTGTGACTGTTGGTGAAAACTTAAAACACCTAAAATTCACAAAGACACAATATTCATTGTGGATCTGTGCCATCATCATCATCTTGGACAGTACCCAGTCAGCTTAAAGGTGCCTTGTGGAGTTGTCTTGTAAACAAAAACAAAGTTTTCATTCAGTGTACTGTAACTCATTAAAATACATCTGTATCAGTGAGGGCTAACAAATGCATTTCCCTTTTTTTGGAGGGCGTGTTTTTTGTTTTTGTGTTTTTTGACAGTTACAGTGTAGAGAGAGACAGGATGCATTGGGAGAGAGAAACGTGACATGCAACACAGATCCCTGGAAATGCAATGCAATAATGTATATAAATATAAAAATCTTTCTGTTCTACTTTTTTGAAAATTGCACAGAATCAAACAGAGATGTTCTTGCCAGTGTTAATGTCACCGCACTTCAAGCACATAACTCTCCCCAGCCCCTTGGAGATCTTCTATTATCATTTTGTGCTGTGGGGCAGTAAAAGCTTTATTTATTGCACCAATTTGAAGGTTTCTCATGAACAATAGCTGTTGAATTCCCACTTGCTGTACTTTTGTTGTTGCTGAGCAGCCACCATTACGATGGCATGTAAGATGGGGCAAGTGTTACAGATGACAAGAAAATTAAGGTGGCTGCACTTTTTTTAGTGTGTAATTCTATTCCAAATGCTTTGTTAACCCAAAAGAAGAATTTCTATTTTTTATGTTGTCACTTATAACTATAGCTGTCGTTATTTAATCCTACTGTTCACAGCTGTCCACTTGGAATTGCCCAGAAAAAGCATGTTGGTGCTAACTGTAGAAACAGGGCCAAGGAGAGAACTTCAGGCTTACACTCATCATCCTGACAGTGTCACTGCATCTAATAGAAATCTTCTCTTCTCAGTTTCGGGGTGGGGGTTCTTATCATTGTTGCTGGGGTTACTGCAGCCACAGTGGCAGATGCAGCAGCTCATCAGGGTGCTTGTCAGGGTCTGGTACTGAGGGTGTCATAGTGATAAGAGTTGTCTCCTTCAGGGGTGAAGCTGCCAAGGGTGCGATAACTTAAAGTTCTGTTACAGCCGGAACAACGATCCCTTTTTATTCATCACTTTTCCAGAAGAGCCTATTCAAGCCGAACTTTTAATGGGATATTAGTAACAGTATCTTAGTGGGTACAATTAAATGTGCACCTACATTTTGGCAGTGAAATGCTGATCTTTAAGGTCAGTAGCATTAGTTAGTGTGTGTGTGCATGTGCTGTTGTTGTCATTGTCTATCTAAAAAATGAAACCAAGGTCCACAGTTCATTTCATTATCTCGACTGTCACTACAGATCTCATTATTTTCAGTGTTTCTCTAAAGCTTCTGCAAGAAGTGCAAGTTGCAAAGATATCGGCTAAGAGACTGTTTGGCGTAATCTCATAGAGAGGGAAGGAAGAAATGGCAGCCTCACTTCCTCTGTCTCAAGAGCCGATTGTACTTTCCGGGGCCACAAGTCCACTTTCCACTTTTGTACCTGAACACTTTTTCCTTTGATTTGCAGGAATAGTTTGACATTTTGGGAATTTCCCTGATTTGCTTGGTTAAGATGAGAGGTAGATGAAAACACCTTTGCCATTCACATATCAGTTTGTTAAATAGGGAAATAGGAAACGGAATATTAAAACAGGAATACAGCTAGCTCGCATCTTCACTAATAACTCATTATATGTTGTTTAATCCCTACAAGAAGTGACATTAAGTTATGGTTTTAAAAAGGGTTTTGTGCTGGTGGATACTAATCTTGTCACTGTGAGGTAACCAGGCAGGTTTTCTTTCCCTCCCTTCTTCTCTCGCCTTATAAGGAAAGCGAAGTTGTTCGCAGAGGGAACGAGGTCTGTTTCTTGCTTGCTGAGCTGTGGGGATTATGGGAATAGGATTTAAGTAGAGGGTGCCCTAGTGGGGCTTTCCACCACAACGAAGGCTCAGGAGACAGCAGACTGGCTGACCTCCTGATCGTAGCTGATTCATAAAAGATCCTGCCTGCAAAGTTCCATTAAAACAGCCCAGGCAGTGTAATGTCATCAGTGATTTGTCCCTTGTACTGTTATATGTCCTCTTCTCTACAACAGCCTGATTGTTTTGGTAGGAGAGGGTTTTTTTTGAAGACTGACAGACAGTTTGAAGGGTCCCACCGACACAGATAGCAACCTTGAAAATTTTCCCGACAACCCCACCAGCTCCCCCATCCTTACCCCTATGCCTTTTCTCAGCTCCCGCTTTTTTCTTTTTCTTTTCTTCTTGAGATTTGAAGAAAATCAGTCTGGGGCCTCCCCTTGGGGCAGCCCCAGCCTCGGGTCCATTTGCCAGCTATTAGAGATCATAAATCTCTATGTTGAATGGAAGCTTTGCCATCACTGCTGCAGGGTTTTGATGGTTGTTGTTGGGGGAGCTGACCTCGGAGCAGGCCTGCAGCAGAGGAAGGGACTGAATGGGGGAGAAAGACAGCCCGGGCACGGCTCGTTGAACAAATGTTTCTCCCTCTTTTTGTTCCCCGTCTTATTCTGTGAGGAGCTACTGAATGTGTGCAGCAGTGAAGGGGTGTTTGATAGAGGGTCTAGCCTGGCGGTAATGAGGGGGTTCTCACCTCGTTGTAAATGGGAGGTTTGGGGGGGAAAAGGTCATCGATCTTTGTCTTTGTCCTTGTCTGACCTGCCTGTGCCCTATGCATGAGTGACACAGATACTCCATCACATCTTTTGTGGATATGTGTACATATGTTCAGGATTTTGACTTTTGTATGTCTCTCAGTGAATGGGCTCACATTTGTGTCTCATTGAGAAAGACATTTATTGCTGGAGAGGTCTAAGCCTTTCCTTGCTGGTTAGTGTTTGCCCGTCTTGGATTTGAATCTGGTTTTGTGTCGTGTTGTGTGTGTTTGTTTGTTTTGCGTGTTTCATTGTGTCTTCATACATGCACCTCTCCAGTGTGAATTCTTTCATAAGCAGCGACAGGGGGTAAAGTGTTTATTTGAACACATTGTGGAGAGCCTGCTGAGGGCTGTTCGGCTGTCTGCTGCAATCCCCTCTGTTTCTGGAGACACCCTGGGGGCAGCACAGCTCTCCTTCTCATTTAGTTTGTTTCTCCCCCCTCATTTAAAGTATCAACCAGACTGTCTTGCTCCATCTTGCCTTCTGTCATACGACATGAAACCATATCCCCACTAATGCAGATTATTTTGAAAAAACATTTTGCCCTTCTATTCACTTTTAGATGTCCCACTCTAAAAGCAAACTTTTTCAAAATTCTTTCCTAAAGAATCCAGTTGTACTGTCTTTGGAGAGAACTGCATTTATACTTGCACAACAACAAAACAAAGTAGCAGATATAAAGGATTTCTTAAAAAAAAAAACAACAACCAAAAAACAGCTGTTAAATTTAAAATTATTAAAATTAAATGATGACAGAGAGTCAGAGGTGACAGAACATGGCACTACCTCACCAAGTTTATGGATGTAATAAAAAAAAGCATCTAAATATGGAATAAAATGCATAATTTAATGTGTGAAAAGGACTTTACTGCCAAACCCGCTCCATAAGACAGCCACTGATCTCATTCAGGCAGTCAGTCAGAGTCTGCTGCCTCAATCAAGGTCCAATTACATTAGAAAACACTCGGACATATGCATGCAGTACTGTTTGAATTACGCTGGGTGTTTGCATCACCGATCCTTGCAGAAATGCAGATGATGAAATTTGCATCATGTGGATCCTTGTGCTCACACAGATGGAAACATTATCTGTGCCTCACATTTCATACTCTTCTCACTGCAACATCAAAACTAAACAACCATTTAATCTTGGCAGTGCTCACTTTTTGCTGCCATACCTCTTACCACATTGCTCACCTGAGTTTTATGCTGCTGTTCGTGCAGCATTTTATTAACTCTACCTCCACCCCAGCATCCACCTGCAGACTCTGACTCTGCATTCTAGTGGGGAAGTTAGTTCCCCATTGATGTTACATAAATATCATGTCTAACATTCGCAACGTTTCGCTCGAGCGTCTATGGAGCAGGGTTCAGCCGACAACACTGCAGGACTTAAAAATAAAAAGTCCCTCAAGGGCACAATGATGACAAACAGGCTTCCAATGCTTGATATTGTAATGTCTATTGAAGAAAACCCATGTTGATGTAATGAGTGTGTGTTATCTCCCACAGACCTAAGTGCCTCTCTGTCTTGCATCCTATTTAATCTGCAGGGGAATATGGCTTTAAACTTTAGGGACCATGTTTGTAGCGAAACAGGCTTAGCGCAACAAAGTGTGTGTGTGTTAATGAATGCTCATGGATGAGGTAGACAGAGAAAAGGGACAGTGAGTGGGTGTGCAGTCCTCTCGTGTGGTGCTGGGTAATAGATCTGTTGTAATAGATCTGAGATGTCAATGGGACAGAGACAAAACATGCTACTTTTTGTTTAAGCCTATTGATACTGTGTTGCCTAGAAACTTAATTTTGATTAAACTGCTTGAAGGTGCTGTCAATCCAGAGTGCACATAAATTGTTGTTTTTTTTAATCCAACCTATATTCATTTTCATACGTTCACAGTAAAACACCTTCAACTAATGTTGCATCAAGTTTGCAAAGATCCACTGAAGACAGGTTACACAGCATACCAGCTCTATACACAAATCAAACCTCAAGTTTCCATGACAAAGGCAAAAGAGGAGTGCACTTAAAATAAAGTAGAGCTTACATAGTCAAACAGCTTCTTTAATGTCACTGAAACCTAATGAGAGAATCAGGCACTAATCATTATCTCAGATTGCCTGCTCTGCATGGACGAACTAAAATGATGACTCTGAGATCTACTTTTCTGATATCTTGCTGATCCAAGGTCTCCTTTATATAATCTAAAGTGGATTTTTGTACAAATTCCATTGTATGTTGAGGGATTAGCCTTGCTGAAAAAGCTCCCAGTGCATTTAGGGACTTCCTCCTTGTGTCAAAATCAGTCTTATTGTATAGAGTGTATGCGCCATTGTGTGTCTATATAAAAATGGGCAGTTTCTATGTGTTTCAGTCCGACACAGCGATGGGATCAGATGTCTAGGGATTCAAAGTAATACCTTAGTGTGTATCCACAAATCCAGGCCCATCTGTGTTTGTGTGTGTGTGTATGTGTTTGTGCACACATACGCATGTATTTCCAGTGAAGACATCTTCACACCGACCAACGTTGCCTGGTTACAGGCCAGTTGGCAAGGAAACGGTGACGGCCTGTGCTAATTTGTGATGGCCTCAGTCAACTATGTGTGCGAGGGGCTGTGTGTATTTGTGCACATGGGTGTGTGCGTGAGATGAATGTGGGCTTCTAATCTATCAAGCAAGACAGGTGACCCAGCGTTCTGTTGATTAGCCCAGACAGACACAACATCAGTCATCCCTGCAGCCGCCATGAAACACAATTCTGTGTGATAGAAAACCAATTCAGACCTGTTTGAAATCCACATCAGTTATATTGATTAAATGAGCAATGTAGTTGACATTCCTAGAAAATTTCATCTGTAAACCAAAGTGGTCCAAAATCTAACTACTATTCAAATCTGAGAATGAGATGATATCAGTCAGCACTGCCATAGTGATGGGACCTGCATTGCTGTCTTAAACCATTGCATTACTGAAGTTAAAAAGAAAACTCAAAGAAAGGCATATCAGTGCAGCAGGTGCACAATGTCAAGATTCATTTTTGTCCCTGAATAAGTGCTGCGTGTGGTCAGTCATCGGTTTCATGTTGAGGAAGACAGAAAGAATGAGAGAGGGAAGGAAGAGAGAGCACATTAGACTGTCTGCGAGAGAAAGCAATTACCTGTGACACACTACATGCATTTCCCATCAAATAAGGCAGGAGCAAACAGGAGAGCCAGTGCAGAGAGGAGAGAACGGGAGATGAAAGAAGACAGAAGAGGAGAGGAGAGAAAGGGAAGTCGAGCAAAATAAAGCAGAGAGGAAGAAGAAGGAGAGGAAATACTGTGCCCAGTCATTTCTGTCTGTGTCCGCTGATAAGAATAATCTGAGTGAATATAGTTCCACAACTAATGCTATGTGCTTGAAATTAAAATTTCTGTTAGCCTGATAGTGGGACTTTGACCTGGTATCACTTGCAGGAGGAAGTGATGTGTCCAAGTATGACCAGCTGATCTGAAGAGAGAACTTTAGCCTCACTTGCAGAAAAAGAGGTGGATTTGTTTCTTCTTCATTCTTAGTTAATTTTCATGTCTTCATGTGGTTTCCCTCTCACCTTTCAAAAACATGAAAGTCAGGTGAATTACCTGCCTACCTATCAAATTTTACCAGCCACCTGCCAGCGATACACACCAACTCTGAGCACACTGCATCACTCTGAGGTCTAGCTATGTATCACCTCATCTATTTATAACTCATCTTCCTTTACTAACGATTTTCAGTCTTCTAACACATGTTTTTCTGTCGTGCTATTCACACCTTGTTTTCATGCCAACTTCATTACTTCTCTTCCTGTGTCCTCTGTTCAGTCCCTCCTCTCAGAACTTAGCCTCTGACACAAGGTGTTGTTTATTTCTGTATTAACAGGCATGACTTTGGCATGTTGGGAGCTATCAGAAGTCTTGTTAAGGCATTAGTCATGGCTCTGAAGTTTGATGTGGACAGTGCACTGGCCGTGGGCCGTGACATGCATGGCGAGCTGGTCTTTATGCGAGCCAGACGGTTGACCTTTTCCTGCAGAATCCCCCGTGACGGGAGAGGTGATGTCTGGGTAATTAATGGTGTGAAACTGCCGTGGTTTGTCACAGCCCTCCCTCCTGCATCCCACCCCACTATGCTGTGACCATGTCACTCAGCTGTCAAGTGACACCATCGGGGGATCTGACTGGGAGGAGAAGGGAGTTATTGGACCTGCCAGTCTGTGTTCATCCCAGATGGAAACTCGCTCCCAGCTGAATGCAGACAAAGTTCAGTTTTAATGCTTAGATGGTAATGAAATTCAAAAGAGGAATGAGAATCTGAGAGACAGCCAGACTGAAGCGGGTCATCTACTTTCAGTTTGACATGAGTCAACTTCTATTTTTTAATGGGTGCACAGAAAAGATGCTGTCTCTCAGGTGCTCTGAAATTTAAAAGATGACAAACGCACATGAACACGTGGTATAATTAAAATTAGCGTTTAAATGCTCCAACATTCCTGCATCTTCTCTCTCTCCTCTCTGAACAGTGCTGCTTTTGTCTGGGCAACTCTGAATTCCCTCTCTGTCAGAGACTAATGAAACAACACACTGGCTACTGACTGGAACCCTGTCAGCATCAGTGCCTGGCAGAGCCGGGAGCTGTCAGCTCAGACACAGACCGTAGTCGAGATTAGACCTGCTCACATTGGATTGACCGCCGCAAGCATGGCACTTTATTCTTACCAACTGCACTGGCCACTGTGTCGGTTTGTGCTCGTATACAGCTTCACATCTCTTTCAGCTGAGTTGCTATTAAAAAAAAGAAAACGAGAAAGCACTCCGAGACTGCAGACACCTTCTGGTAAAAACTTGGTGAAAATCCCTGCATAACTTTTTGTGTAATTCTGCTGTCAAACAAACCAAACAAACACACAACAAACAATGAAAATGGTGCTCACATTTGAAAACAACTGGCATCCACTCCATCAATTCTATTTTGTTTTTCTTCTCCCATATGGAAATGCCAAAACAATATAAAAGGTACTCAGTTTTGTTTGAATATAGCTGAATACACAGTGAAATTGTTTTCAGTGACATTTTTTCATTTTCTGTTTCCATCTGAAGTATAAAATTGTTTGATTGTATACTAAAAATGACAGCAAACAATACTTCCACACTAAAGCAGATGTCAGATTTATACATTGGAGAGCATTTGGATGAACTAGTTAGGGAATAGACATGACATAAGCATCTACAGCCATTGTAGTGACTTTGTGATGCCCAATGTGCACTGTGAATAGTTGCACCAAATTTTCTAGTAATCCATGTAATAAAGAGATTGTTCAAATTTTTCAGTCTGGACCAAAAGTAGTGGACTAACTAAAATAAAATAAACAATTTGGTATGATCACCAGGCTAAAAGCACAGGAAATTTTGCACTTTCAAAAATCTCTCCACTGCCCCTCTCTCACAGACACACACCACAATATACCCTAATCAACATCAGGATTTCAGTTCATGTCTGTGATGTCTGATTTGCCACACACTTTCAATTGTGTTCCTCTGGCTGATGTCCGCTGTCAGTCTGAGTGCTTGACTTTTCACCTCTCCATCACCGCCCTGCCCCTCCCGCAGCCCACTGACAAGCTGTCAGCTCCACTCAACCTGAACTAGTCTGCTAAATGAGACCAAGTCTGGGCCAGTGATAAGCCCCAAAACCACAGAGCGTCTTTCCAGCTTACGGCGGGGCCAATGGCACCGATAATGTACTCGTTCAGCTGTGTCAGATAATGTGACAAAAAGAGCATGTTCTGTGTGGTGGGAGACAGAGAGAGAGAGAGAGAGAGAGAGAGAGAGACAGAAGAAAGATGTCACACAGGGAAAAATCCCTTGGTGTCAAGGGCACGGTCTGAAAGCCTGAATAATGTGAGACGTGAGTGTGTTTCTGTACCGTATGTACGATTATTAGTGTTTGTGTGTGTGTGTGAGAGAGAGAGAGAGAGAGAGAGAGAGTGATGGCCAGTGAATGAGTTGCCCCTGGTCTCATGTTTCCTCCCTGGTACTTCAGTGTAATTAGCAGAGAGACTAATGAGCTTCTCCCACTCCTAACGTGGCTGGCTTTTTATTAGAACTGCTAATTGTGCCATATGAAGGGAACTCTCAGGCTTTTTACTCAAGAAGCACTGAGCAAGCGTGTATGGGTTCTTTTGTGTGTGTGTATACAAATGTCTGCAGTCAATGTGGCTTCTCTGTTCTCTTCTCAAAACCGTGATGACAGGAAACTTGGAGAAGTCATCACTTTTAAAGAATATTCCACAATTTATATGGGAATATGCAAGTATAATTGTGCACTTGTGAATCTTTTTTTTTGCCATTTTACAGGTTTGTTGTTGTCTCCTATGAGCAAATCTCTTGTCCTCTATGATGAAATATTGTGTGCTTATAATCTTGTTTTATAACTGCAGGATGAAATAATACAACCAGAACAGAAGGAGGGATACTGCTTAGCTGCAGTTAAAGCAAGGACAGTGACAGAGATTAATGACAGTGCGGCCGCACACTGGCTCATAAGTAGCTCATAAGAAGACTTGGTTTTAAAACTGCTGTGCTGTATAATGTACAGTGTACATTTTTATGGTGTGATGTAATCATATAAAAGTCTAATTTGCTACAGTCAAGAGTAGATGAGATGTGAACATGTTTGCGAGTGTACGACTCCTCACATCCTCCGAAAGAGAGAGGCCCTCATAACTCCTCAATAATCACTGTTGATTGATTAATTGGTTGAACAACATGCTCATAATTACCTGCCAGCGTTTTACCTCCTTGCCCTAATCAAGGCACTAAAGCCCCATTTAGATAGATTCTGTTTTTCCAGGGCAGTTTGGGTGCTGATCAGAGATTTTAACTCCTTCGCGAGCACATGCAAAATTTTCATTAGTCACAGTATTAATTACTGTCACAAATACCTATTGTTATTTTTCCCACTGGTTCAGTCCTGTTAATACTGTTAAGACACACCTTGCAAACTGGCTTATTTGAGTTGTGAACATCAACAACTTGCAGGCTAGTGTGTGTGGGAAAAAGGGAAACCATTAGGAGTAAGAGAAAACCAGCTCATTAAATGGGCTGTTACAATGTCAGCTACAGGTAATTCGCCTGTCATGGCTAGTCCATCTATATACAGATTTTATGTGTAGTGGAATAGACTGTCACATAGAGTAGTAACACTGTAAATTAGATGCTTGCAATTCTACAGGAGAAAAAAGTAAAAGGAATTGTTCTTTATTTATAGAAGGCTTTCGTGGAACATTGTTGCACAGTGTAGCCATATTTTCAAAAGTTTTAATAAGATGTTTGATGTGTTGCAGAATGCGTACCCATGTTTAATAGCTTGTTTTGTCGGTGGGTCAGCAGATTGAGCAGGTAGAGGCAGTTTTTTTTTACTACACTGTCCTTATAATAACAAACTACTGGGTGATGCACAATGTCTCACTCTGTGCGTGAATGTGTGTGTGTGTGTGTGTGTGTGTGTGTGTGTGGGGGGGGGGGGCAGGGTTGTAAGTAATTATAATGCAGGACATGCTGTATGCTGACTGGATTTTACCATACCAGTTATTTAACTAGAAGAGAGCAGTAATAAACAATATTATAGTCATATATTTTTTTGTCCTTAATACCAAAAATAACAGTGTATAGCATGAATTAATGTTGGAGATAAGCACAGCTTTGCAGAAAAATATTGACTGTGTTTTGTGCAGATGTGCAATTAGGTAACAATAACATTATAGTTACACATACAGCATATTATGAATGTGTACAGTAGTGCAGAAAATAATAAGCATTTTTGGTTTGTGTGGTTAGAAGAGAATGAGTTTGCATTCTACTTTCATCCTGGTTAATATCATAACAGTGCCGAATGTAATGTCCTGCATCGCAAAACAGTGTTTACACACACACACTACTATCCCCACTCCTTTGTCCTCTGTCCCACCATCGTTGCATCCACATCCACATCCATGTCCTGTTGCTCAGGTTACACATGCTATTGCATCCTCTGTCAGTCCATCACACGTGTTGCTGTGTTGATTAACCATGGTCACGCCTGCTGTGCCGGCTCAGTTCAAAAGGAGGGTGTTACCAACATAGCTTTGCTGTCATTTCAGGTAACCTGTAGTATTTGACAACTTTAGCGGTTCTTTTCACAGTATTTGTATCGGATTAAGTAGCATAACAGATGGCAGAGAGCGACGCTAACCACTCATCCCCATGAGACAGGTCACACATATCACGGTGCTGAACGGCTGCTTCATGCCTGTTACTATGCAAACCTGTATTATTTTCAGGTGTGAAATTAGATGACTTCATAGGTGATGAGACTCTATTCTCTAAGACTCAATTTCCCGCCCTGTCAGTTTACATCGCAGCATTTCTGCTTTATTGCATGGAAGACAGCAGAAAGTGGAAGAATGACAGGGGAGTGACTTACAGGATGACTTTCAGAAAAGATCTTCATGCCACTTCAAAGCGAACATTTTATGACATGTTTTGAGCTGTTTCCTGCAGTGTGCTTCTTGTCTGAAATGTTGACGCTGTTGTTATCAAAGGTTTCGCGCTCCAGTTTCTGCTGATGTAATATAAATTAGACAAAAATGAATACCCTGATGTTAATGATGATCCAGAGGATGAGAGTCACTAGTGAGGTTGATCAAATAAGCTACTGTCAGGCTTTTCTCTCTCTTTTCTTTTGAGGGCACTGACGGGCAGGTGTAACTCAGGAATATGTGCAAAATATCTTGTCATTAACCCCTGAAGTAAAGCAGACGACGTCTCTGTTTTTGTGTCTTTATATAATGGGGCCTGGTGAGAGCACTGAAAGGTACAGCAGTAGTAAGAGTAGCTGAGAACCTTTCCCCGATTTTCTTTCCCACAATACATGGAACACTGACAAACCATTTTAATTTAGAAAATATTAAATCTGTCTACTTTTTTTAAAAGGTGATAAGGTCAGTCCGTCAACCTGATGATGTATTTAATTTAATTTTTTTTTTTAAAATATATTTTATGTTTGCCCAGGCTACACCTTTTGTTCAGGCACTTATTCAAACTCAACTCCCTTACCCTTACAAACTGCCTACCGTATGCGTAATATTAATATTCAGCTATATGAAAATGAGGCTGAGGACAAAAAGCCTTGCATTGTGTCCAATATGCAGCCCCCCCATGCCCCAACCCACCCTACTCCCAAACCCTCTCCCTCCCTCTGCAGTTTTTTTTCTTCCACATTGACACCAGGGTGCTCAGTTGCCCTCAATATGAGAGCTGTTGGTTGTGAATGTTTTGTGGTATTATGTCTGTCAGCAGGATTTGTGTGTGTGTGTGTGTGTGTGTGTGAGTGGGCTCATTTTAATCTGAGGGATTTGCATCACACTCCCTCTGCTGTTTGCAAAACAAGCCTAATGGAGCACGGACCATAATGTAGTAATGAAAATGGTGCTGGGATAAAAGTTCAGTCAAATCTGGTGAATATTCTTACATGTGCAAGCTCATTTTTACTAATATGTAAGTACTTCATTACCCCAAACCCTCTCCTCATTAATATGTATGTGTTATATTAATGACGTTAAACCACTACAAAATACATAAATGTAAGCTACATAAATTAAGGTAACACAATAATGACAACTGAGTAGAGCTGCATCATAAATTTTAATTTCAATCAGTTGTGAGGGTAAATTGAACATATTTTCTGAATACCTCAATTTATTCTGTTGGGTTAAAGATTGGTCGAGAAAATATTATTTTAGCTTTTATTTCGTAGCGAAGCAGGAGGAGTCTTGGATGGAGAGATGTCCTTGCATCATATAATATCCTCCTCTGTACAGACATTGGGCTGCATCAAAAGGAAATGACCACTAATTGGAGAGAGGGGACCGGGTAAACCTTGCATGAAATTGCCATCAGAGGGCCATTGTTGAGTGCGTGTCCCCCTCTGCAGCTCCAATCCAGCAGCCAGCCTGTTGACTTCAGAGAGTGCTCACTCAACTATGAAGCCTGTGGTGTGGCAAATAGTGCAGCAAGGGAGTGTTTGTGTGTGTTTGTGAGAAAAATAATCTATGGCTGCCAGCGTCTGGGAGTGACAGCAGAAGAGATAACGGGCAAATTTATTGAAGTATTTATTTTTTCTTCCGAGGGAGCTTGCATGTTTGCTTTAGAGAGAGAAAGTGAAGGAGAGGTGGATGAAAGTAGGGTAAAAGGGGGTGTTCTGTGTGGGGCAGAGAGAGGAGGGTGAGAGGAGGCCGGCTGGGGTTTTAGGGGTGTGTGTGTGTGTGTGGTGGAGAGAGAAAGATGGGGGAGGTGTGTATTGAGGGTCTTGGGCTGGATTGTAATCCTTTAGTCCTGGTTGGAAATAACACTGCACAGTTTGGGACAAACAATATGACAGATACAGACAGACACACCACATACTCTTTTGCCTACACACTGTGGAAGTCGAGACCGGCTTTGGTTGATGTTACTTCATCATGACAAAATGTCCTCGGCACAAACTGGCTGATTTACTGCAGGAGAAGGTTGGTTCTTTCTGTAATGCAGAGTTTATAGTTCATGCATCGAATGTGTTTGTGTGTGTGAGTGTGAGTGTATGTGTTGGAGAGACAGATGTTTTATTATGTGCATATGATGGGGAAGGAAGGGGACTGTGTGTGTTTGTTGGACTCAACTGTGAAAGTTTAATCATGTTGAGGTGTTAGCTCCTAAAATACAAATAATATTGTTATAAAATTGTAAAATTGTAAGTTCTAATTATATTTTCTAGTTAAACAGGAAATACACAAATGATTTCTCCAACTCCTTCTTCTTCTTCTTCTTCTTCTGTTGGATGCCATGTTTTCTGGTTTATGCCTATGATCCCAATCTTCCTTTTACTTATCTGAACAAAACAGAGTACATAAAATTCTGGATCTTTTTTTTTTCAAAAACAGGATGTCACTCATATTGCTGTCACACCTCCTACAGCAGATACATACTAAGCCACAACATACTTTACATTCACACATAAGTAAATTATCCAACGTCATTTAGCTTTCATGGTAATATGTAGGTATGTAGTGGGAAGTGGAAAAACTGCAGAGTAAGATTTATAGTTTTAATTACATGAAATCCTCCTGTCGTCCAACATACTGTCTATACATAATGATCAATGACAATATTTCACGTCTTGGTATAGTTCTACTACAATCTTATGATGGTCACTTACTGGCTGAATGTTGTGTGTGGTTTACTAAACCTGAACTAGTCACAGATTTCACACCAGTTCTCTACTCTGTTTGTTCTCTGCTAGTTTCCACCCCTGAGATGTCACACACTGTATTGTGGGATTGTTAGCAGAAAGTAGTAGAGGTGTCCATCGTGTGCAAATATTTCTTCTCTCTTTCTTCCTCTTGCACTCTTGCTGACTGCTTGCTCCTGTGACAGGAGTGATGAAAACTTTGGTTAAGCCGGCTGTCTAACAAACACCTCCTGTGCATAACTCTGCATGTGCTGTAATCTTATCTGCACCACATCTGAGCAGCCCCTCTCTGTCATATCTCTTTGTGATGCTTAATAAACCGAATATAGTATTTTCAGTGGTAATATTAGCAGGCCTACCAGACAGCATGATCTACCAAGACAAATGATTTTCGAGATAATCTTCTCATCACATAGTGGAAAAGATGTGATTATTACAGCCATAGTTGAAAGCCGGCACTGAGTGGAACGCTTCCTGACAATTGTAGCCTAAATCGAAAAGTGCCTTATCACTGTTAGTTAACATGGAGGAAAAACAACATGAGGCAGAGCCAAAAACTCTTCTCTCTGTTGTCATTTGGTGGAGCACAGAGCACCTGCTGCCAGCCTGGCTTTACTCAGCGCCTGCCAACACTGGCATATGGCAAACGCACACTCACACAGACACACATGCACACATGCACATGCATGGGCCCTATTTTTGGTTCAGGGGTGTCTGAATCTGGCAGGCGGCTCACATTGTCTGAGTGTCACATCTTTATGCTTGAACGAGCTATATTATACACACACACACACACACACGACCATGGTTACGCTGGCACACATACATTTGCAAATGTACAAAGGCACACATACATTTGCAAATGTACAAAGACACACAATTACACATGCATACGCTCTCACACATAGGCACACAGAGACAAGCAGCTGTCTTCTGCACATCCACAAGGGACCTGACATTCAAATCCAACATTAACGTGATTGATTTTGACATATATTCCAGGTCATTTTGTCCTCAGTTGAACAGTTTCTGCTCAAGTGGATTTTCAGACAGAATCCAGGCAGCATTACCAGGAGTCTCTGCCATTAGAAACGAGAGAGAAAGAGACGGCTATAATAATTTTCTTCATTCACCCACTCTCAGCAGTCAGCACACCTCTTTTATGGCCTCTGACTGTCAGCTGTCTTGAATGTAGTTCATAACATCAAACACACATATATATAAATATATAATATGTACAGTAATTTCAGGGGTAACAAAGCTGGAGAAAAGTGCTGAGCTCTTTTCACATTCAAGTGCTTTAGTAATCACTGCTTTGAAGGCTTTTTTGAATTTCCATCTTTTTAAAAATATCTTTGGCTTTGTCAGAATATATGTTGTTTTTCAGATGCATTCAAATGCCTCCTCGGTTCTGCCTATTAATAAGCCAAGAAAAAGCCTGCGGTTAAACGTGGCACTCGGTGTCATTTCAAACTGAAACCCAGTGCTCGTTAAAGCTGCTACTGTGTCTCAACAGTTGGGCACTTTTTGGAACAATTATTTCTTTTTTACAAGATGCTCGAACTATGACTAAACTACTCCACTGCTGATGTTTTTTTGTTTCCTGAGCTTTGATGTTTGGCTGCAGAGAAGATTATGTGCTGGGGCATACTGACTCTTCATGAACTTCTAACTTCTTCTAACCTTACAACAGTATCTGGTGCTCATTTGGATATGGCACGTGTCATGCCTGTAAAATGCAATGTACCATTTTATTTAGCCTTAAGTTATTTTTGCTTTTTTTGGATTTCAATATTCTTTCAATAGGACAGATTACAAAATAATCAAGATTTTAACATCTTGCTTTGTCTGTGTGTGCATTTGCAGTATGACCCAGAGAATTCTGGCTTCATCAGTACAGAGCGGTTCAGGGACCTGCTGGCGACACACGGCTCTGAGCTTGACCCCCACAAACTTGAAGTCCTATTGGCCCTCGCCGATGGCAACGCTGATGGAAAAATCTGCTACCAGGACTTTGTGAACCTGGTGAGATGTTTTAACTTTTCATAGGTTCACTGACATCAGTATTAAGTGGGTGTTGGGACTTCAGTATGTCAGTATTGTATATGCAATATGTTCTTGCATGCTATATCGAAATTTATGTTGGAAGCCTAGACAAGTGAATAGATGAGTCTTGAGTCATGGATCTGATTATTTTAGACTCAACTTGCTGGAATCCAAAAACTGGCAACCCAACTATGCCAACCCAACTTGTCTTATATGTGGACTTTATGATTTTGACCATTTTACTTGTAAACATTAAACATTATGATATAAAATAGTGTACATCAAAACAAATTCTTGTTTTCTTGATCTCCTGATGTTTATAATGATACCTCAAGTTATCCCATTTGACTCAGACTTTGGTGTGGTCAACCATAAAATAATGCAAAAAAATTACAAATGATAGTAACCATGACAAAAAACACAAGCATTTTGCCTTTTAATTTAATAAGGTTTATTTAAAAGTAATAAATACAAATTTTAAAGAACCCAGTCATTATTTCTCTGAATTCACTCATGTTACTTGGCATAAAAATGAAATTAAATGACATTAACTTTGGTAAAGGGTGCTTCATGACTTGTTTCGGACTTGACAACTCAGAGCTTGGGTTTTTCTCTTAATCCATCCCCAAAAGCTGTATTCCACCAGCATGTCCTGATAGGAAATGAATTTCAGTCTGGTGATAAATTCCCCTCTTCACACTCACCTTGCCCCACTTTCAGTTTCACCTTCAAAACGCCCCTGCTGCTGACCGTCCAAGGTCTCAGTCGAGCATCTCCCGCTGTGCTTGCTGTCTCATAACCTTCTCCCTTTCTGTTTTCTTCTGTCTTGCTGCTGTTCCTCATGGGAGGATGAACTGCTGACCTGGGACTGTATGGAGTGGTCTTGGAGTGGGAGTAGATGTGTGGTAACAATAACTATTGGGTGGCTGTTGGGGTTGGGTGGGGTGGGCTGGGGTGCATCTGTAGAAACAGTAGGGAATTCATTGTTGTCTGTGAGTGTGAGTGTGTCCATCTCCCCCTTTCTCTCTTGTTTTACAGAGCTGTTTATTGTCTGATACAGTGGGAGAGGAATGAGCCATGTAGGAGGCTTGGAAAAAATGTCAGAGCTGTCACTGTTTGGTTTTCTGTTTCTGCATTCATGTCATGTGACAGGCTGAGGGTCATGGTGCGCTATACTGGAAGTGGGACAGAGAGGAATGGAGTGCGTGCATGCGTTTGTACACATTCACATTTTTTTTTCTTTAGTTGCTATTGTGTCCATCCCCTCAATGGTTTTTACAGCCACAGAGGCAGCCACAACAGAAGCTAAACACAGAGTGAAATGCAGGGAGAGTGGGAGGGAATAAATAGAGAGACAAGTGGCATGTATTCATGATTACGGTAATAGGCTGTGTGCTGTGAATGAATAAGTGCTGCAACAATTAGTTTAGATTAGATTAGTTTTTAATTAGACATCACCTTAGACCACCTAACATGTTGACTAAAGTAATAATCTGTTAAGACAGAATTTAAGTGACATGTACTGTACAGTGGCTATAAAAAGCCCATGCAACCTAATGAAATGGCAGGCTTTTGAAATGCAAAGACAGAATTAAAAACAGCATTAATGTCAGACTTTTTCCATTTTCAGTGTGACCTTCCAACAAATACAATCCAGAAATAAAATTTTAATTATTATTATGTTAACTTATTAGTAAAACTCTGATTGCAGAAATCTGTAAACTTGTTATTAATGGAGTTTATAGCCATGATCAAAATTAACCAGCCACGTCAAATAATCACACCTATAATTAAAGTGATTCCGATCAAACCCAGATTAAAGTCAGCTGTTGTTGTGGGATTTGTTTGAATGTTTAGGGTTGCATCCTGTCAGGAGAGCCATGGTCTGCAAAATATTGCATAGCAATTGAAGCTAAAAGTAAATGTGAGATGTAATTGTTGAAAAGTACCAATCAAGAGAGGGATATAAAAGAATATGGAAGGCTTTGAATGTACCATGGAGCCCTGTCAAAACAGTTACATGACTTTCTGGCAGGTACTGGTCACTCCTCACATATGATCACCATCTCCTGTGTTCTGTACATGTCGGGCTATTGGGTTTAAGGTTAAATGACCAGCAAACAAACACTAATAATTCAAATTCAGGCCCTGAAAGTAGGAGTGTGCACAGATAACAGTTAATCAAAGCTAAATGTTCTGTGTTATCTGTAAGGATTTCTGCAAGTATAGCAACGCTTCTGTGGAGAAGCTTGTAAATATGATGCGAATACCTGAAGAAATGTGAGACACGTTAACACAACATGATAGACTTTGTAAGGGCAGGCATTAGTGGCTGTGAGATGTGATCAAAGGGTCGAAGCCAATATGGGAACTAGAGAGAGCGTTAGAATTCTTCTGCCAGGTTAAATGGCAGGGTTTCTGTTGGTATGGTATTTTTTGAATCTCTAGTCTTTCTGCTTCCAGAGACAGAAAGAAGGAAGGAGGAAAGGAGAATGAGCGGAGGAGGAGGAGGAAGGCCAGGGCAGACAGAAACAAACTGTGAGGGATTTATTTGTCGCACCATCTCTCCTTTGCGCCACAGCTCTTCCATCAATGTGATTGTCAGTAATTGCTGCCTCACTGCTCCGTCACAGTCAGCATCCAAATCACTGCTCACTCTTTATCTCTTTTTCCCTCCATCCTCTCTCACTCTTTACCTTTACCTAAGTCTCTCTTCTTTTGCATAAGCCTTTTCTCCCCTTTCTCACCCGCAGTATCACTGTCTTCTTTCTGTCAGTCCGTGTCCTTCTGTGTAACTCTCTTTCATACTTCACACTGTGACTGTTCTGGGCAGAAACTCACCCAGTAACAGGTTTATACACAAAATATCATAGTTTCAGCTGGTCTGTTTTCTTACCTTGGTGGGATGAAATTGTGGAACGATAGTGATAGATTTGCACCTGTGCTTATGACTGCACTCATATTGTCTATATCCTGGTTGTGTATGTTTGATACAGTTTGTTGATTATTTACGGTTTTGGCAAGGCTCTGTAATTCCAGTTAGGGGAAATCTTAATACTAAAACACACAATGGCATGATAAAGACTGTGTGGCAATGATTTGTGGCAGGCCCATTCCTGTTTCCACATGACAATTTCCCAAGTGCGCGAAACCAAGTCCTTAAAAATGTATTCCTGAGTTTTTGTGTTGAAGAACTTGACTGTACTGAGCACTTTCTAGATGGTACTCCACAGTCTCAACTTACCTGAGAAAAAACTTCCACCTAACAAGGAATCTTTGGAATTTTTTTTTCCTTTTTTTTGTTAAACATGGTTGTTTTGAATCCAAACACTAAATGGGAACAAATCCCCACTGCCAGGTACTAAAATGGCGCAGAAAGCCTGAAACCAGAGAAGTGGAAGTTGTTGAAGCAGCATATTAATTCCACTCATCCCATTGTTTCCCAACAATGACATAGCGGGGTGCTCAGTTTTCCACATATTTTGGCCAGGTAATGCATTTCTGTGATAAAGACAATATGCTACTTTTTCTCTGTATTTAGACTCACCCTTGTTCATCTTCCTCTACTTCCTTCTCCCGTTTGTCTCCTTCTCTTTCTATCTATTTCCTTCTTAGTCTTTCCCTTTTTGTATCATTTATGTCCCTCTCCCCTGTATTTTCCATCGATCAAACAGTGCAATCGTCTCTCCATGGCCGAACGGCCATTTGTCCCCTTCACCTCTTCTCCTCTCCCTTTCTCCTCTTGCCAGTGGGTAAACAGACAGAACGTCATTCTTTCTTTTGTGTTGTGCAAAGAGGAGAGGAACTGCAGTCTCTTCACACGAAGAATTGACTGTCTTTATGGAGCATGGCTGCCAGGGGGGGTCGTGTGTGTGTGTGTGTTTGCTTTAGTATGGAAGTGCCATGGTAACCCGTAATCATTTTCCCACAGTTCTCTGTGCCTGACATAAAGGCTGAAATAATTGGCTTTTTCTGAAGTTTATCTCTGAACAGTGATCCCTGCAGAGACACTAAAAGTCTTATTAAACAGTGACAGCAGACCCATCAGTCAGCTGTTCATGCAGCGATTATTCTGATGATGTGATTTTGTATCTCTTTTGTATTTTCTTGATTATGTTTTTTTCTCTTCTTGCATATAACTTTTAGAAGTTGCAAAAGTGCTATCCACCCATCTTTTTATTATGCTTTTATTGCCCATAGCTCTCTTTACCTATTTTGCCAATCTATGCCCTTGCTCAAAAAACGCTCAAAAGTCACTTACCCTCCTTTCTTTAGAATACCATTGACTCAGTGACACATCTGGACTTCCCATACAAATACAAAAACAGTAGCTGAACCAAGTTATGGAGTTTGATATGAACACAGCAGAGTGAACAAAGAGACTGGAGAGGGAGAAAGACAGAAAGAGGGAAGAAGACTGTGGGAGCAAAGTGGGACAGGAGTCATTGCTTCATCATGGAGAGTCTTATAAAAGACACAAAGCTCTAAACAGCAGTGTCTTTTCCAGAAGGCTGAGACTGCCACAGCAGCTATAAAACGGATTGTGTTTCCTACCTATACAAAAAAATCGCAATAGTTTTCTGGTTGTCTCAGATGCGTCATTGTAAAAAAATTTCGCACATCATTTTAATTTTTCTAATCATCCCTTATATCCATAGGATATACATTCTGGAGTATAAGTTTTGGCATTTATTTACACAGTCTGTAAAGAAAAATGTAAAGATTGATTTAATATGCAAATCTGGTAATGCTCAGTCAGCTGTTAAGATTCGAGTCATAAAAAGGAAGCTGCTCCCCTAAGCCAGCAGGTGAAAGCCTATTTATTGTTCTCGCTTTTCTCGCCTGCTTTTTTCACTGTTAACGAATTACTTCAAAAGTTTTAAAATCACTGTATGTATAAAGCATTTGATCCTCCTGCGGTTGTAGATTTTCTGCTGTTATCTTGACGGTGCACTCAGAAGAGGTGTAATTTCACTGTATCATGAGAAAATTCTCAATTCTGGTCTAAGGGTGAGGAGTTCCTGTAAGTTTTTGGACTTCAGTCACAGATTCTCTATCTGAACTATATTTGACCTCATATTCTGAGTCTGTAGGAGCTCCATGAAAAATTTCAAAATGAGACTTAGCAAGGGTAAGCCTTTCTCCAGTCCTGTCTTTGGATGTATCCAGTTTTGTGTGAGAGGGTTTTTGTGTGGGCTCTGTACGTTCAACAAAAAATACCCAAATGTTTCTATTAAACATAAGAAAACAATGAGAAAATCAGGTGACTGCTGTTGAATTTTTTGGAGGACATTGGAACATTATTAAATCGCTTGTTTTGTCTAAGCAACTGTCAAGAGATTTAAATTAATTTACATTGATGAAAGTAGCTAAATATTCAGGTTACTATAATGTAAGCCAACATCCATTTCTCCATTTGTGAGGCTGGAACCATCAAATCTGTGGCATTTTTGCTTGAAAATGACTTTAACAATTAATTGAAATAGTCCAAAATCATTCGGATATTAATCAAAACAGTTACCAGGTACAGAATTTTCTGTTGATCGACTAATCGATCACTCAACTAATCACTGCAGCTCTATTGCAGTGTATGAATGTGTGAAGCATTTGAAAATGCAATGCCCGTCATTTTGAAAAATGTGACACCTATGCCAGGAAAATGATTGCAATAAATCAGATAGATGACAGCCCCTCTGAGCAGGAAAAGTCATTTCATCAGGTTTAAAAAGAAAAGATCTTTTCTGACGGAAAGAGTCTGACTGATGAACTTCTTGTGAACTCCCCGCACATCAGAAAAGAATAAATACATGTTTGGAAACTAACTCTTCACTGACAGAAAGGGATGAGGGTTTGGTGGTTGCTCGGTGACGATACAGGCATTCTGTTGCCACAGGGAGCTGGGAGGAGCCTGTCTGCTTTCTGGACTGAGGGGGATTGGTGTGCGTGTGTGAGTGTGTATGTGGCTTGTGTTAACGCTCCAGTTGTACATTGAGTATCTCATGAATATACATTACGATGTAAAGTACGTGTAAGTGTTCATGTGTTGATAAAACCATAGACTTGTGGTTTAACAGCAGGATTCATGTAAAAATCTGCTAAACTAGTGATGATAAAATGATAAAATAGATAATAAATATCTCAGAATCTCTGACCTGTCTCTCATCCCACATCGCCTCTGTCTTTACTCTCTGCCTCCCTCTTTCTCCCCTTCCCTCCCCTCCCCATACCTCCCTTTCATCCCCTTCATCCCTTTCCCTCTCTTCCCTCCTCCTTTCTCCAGATGAGTAACAAGCGTTCCAACAGTTTCCGGAGGGCCATTCTGCAGGGGAGCAGGCAGCTGAAAGGCTGCAGCCTCAGAGACGAGGTCGGCCTGGGGCTCTCTCAGAGGCTGGTCCGACACGTTGCCTATGAGACGCTGCCCCGTGAGGTCGACCGCAAGTGGTACTTCGACAGCTACACCTACTGTCCCCCACCCTTGCTCATCCTGGCTATCACCATTGCTGAGGTGAATTGTATATATGAGCAGTATGAGCATGCCTGAGAGTCATTAAACATTCTTACCAATGGCAGGAATGGGCAATAATAGGGCAATAATGCAAATGTCTTGTGCATGCAAGCTGTACAACACCGTCTAGTGGGATGGTGAATTAAACATTGGCATTTACCTCTAAGATTGACCTTCATTATGATATTATATCCCTCTGTTTCTTTGATTCTATTAAAAGTTTAGTGCAATCAAGCAGCAAGAAACATTGCAATGTCCCAGCAAAAGCAGCGACTAGCTAATATAAATATGGATGTAAATGATGCAGGTTTCAAAAGGACAGAAAGGTTTTCAGTGCTTTTTCTCTGCCTCGAGAATGTGCATATTATGCTTTGGTGAGAGCATTCAGTGTAAACATAAAGAGTTTGTCACAAGAAAACCTTTAAAGTAGTAGTAATCACTTAATGTTCATCCCTCTGTGTTCCCCAGATAGCCGTGTTCATGTACTATGGGTTCCAACTGGATCGCTTGGTCCTGCAAGTGTCCAGTCCATCTTTCCTGAAGAGCCCGTTACCTTACCACCCCCAGCTACGAGCCCAGGCCTGGAGGTACCTCAGCTACAGTTTCATGCACACTGGGTGAGTTCACATCTCGCTTTTGGATTGCTTCTGTAATCCTTTCAGCATCCAAAATTTGGAAATTAGAAGTGCCTCATTATACATGACAGGAACTGATCCACTAAAATGTGTTCACACAAGTCTTTCGATCAGGGGAGAGAGAGTGTGTTGCACCACTGAGATGAAATTGATACATACTGATAAACAGGAATGAGAGGTACTGCATATCTGCGATGCCTTGCATGATTTGGGTTTATGGCATTTCAAAGACTGAAGTGAGCCAGAGCTTGTTATATAATAATTTTATCAACAGAAATACCCTGTGCATGTACAAAGTGCAATTATTTTCTCAGTGAAACACACTGAGCAAATGAAAGTAGTGAAAGGAGAATGGAGATAAATAGGAGACGGGAATGTGACATGCATTCTGCAAAGGAGTTCCTAATGAGTCATTGTGTTTTAGGATGCATCATAATATTTAGTAAATTCAGCGTATCTTAAGTCGCAAAACAAACAAGTAACAAATAATCTAATGGTTACCTCAAATATTTCATTTTTCAAACAAGCTGTTATGATCAGATTGTTGGTGTGATGTGTGTAAACGGCAATGCTGCTGTCATATCTGAGTGTTAGCTTCATAATCACTCGTTGGCTAAAAGAAACCATTGACCACGACTGAATAATGATAATTTAATAAAACTCCTGCAGCTTAGATCGCCTCTCCTCTCCTCTCCTCTCTGACTAAGTCATTATCAATTCAGGCCAGGTCATCCAGGTTTAACTAGCCTTCTGGGTAAATGTAGTCTCAGGCATTAGTGAGCACTAATAAAATGGTAATTTAATTAGGAGGTTCTGGGGAGAGACAGGAGCAGGGATGACAGCGTGTTTTGGAAAGATAAACTAGAAATGACGAATGGAGGCACGTTCAAAACATGAAATGACAATGAGGATAAAAAAAGACACTATGAACTCAAACACCTCTTCAAACAAATAGATTCACGTCATTTATGAGTCCTGAATACTGAATACTGTAAAGGTGACGAGCACAGGTGCTTCACAAGTGCCATCGAACGTGGCACGTCTACTCATGTCCATTGTACAAAAGGCATGATTAAGGTGCCCTTTTTCAATAATGACCTTGGATGTCACAGTGGACTGGAGTCTGAATGCTATGATTCATGTTGGCATCACAAATATTATAAGGTATTTTTTCTTTTTCTTAATTTAGCTGTAATTCAGTGACAGTGACAGAAAACATTGGTGTCACAATAAAAAAATGACCTTTCATTAAAGTCAAGCAAAAGATCAAAAACCACAACACTGTTTGCTCCCTGATCCACCAGCACATGGATCTACTGCTCACATCATTAACGGTGACTTTTGACTGTTACAACTCTTTCCATATTTCACTTTTGCCTACACACACTGTTATTCTCTCTCTGTCTCTCTCCCCACTCTCTCTTGCACACACATACAAACACGCACATGCATGCACGCACACACACACACACACACATCTACAAACCATGTAATCCTGTCAGCAGCTCAGCAGCACTGATCCCTCCCAATTCTCAACACTAAAACAGAGTGTAAATATTGGCCCCAAAACATCCCTCAGCATTATGCATGTGGAATGTTTCCCTCTCTCTGTTTCCCCACTCTGACTCTCTGTCACAAACACACACATGCACACACACAAGAGTGTCTGCAGCAGCAGTAAAAAAACCTCAGCAAGATTAACTTTGTGCAAGGTTAAATTGTGATGGTAAACAGCAAAAGGCAGCAGCAAGAGCTTTTCTTTCTTTCAGTAGTAAACAATATTGTTGCCGTACAAGCTGTGCTGATTGAATGTCGACACTGTTCACTAACTGCAGGTGTTACAATCATGTAATACTTAGTATGTTTCTTTCATTATGTTTCATTTGTGAAGGGTGGACTGAAGCTGTTGCATGGAGTTTAGTGCTTGAGTTGTGCAGTAAACTGAACCAGTGGTAAAAGATCAGCTGTAGTCTGGTTTGCCACTGATAAAAAAAAGGAGAAGATTAAATAATGCTTTTGTAGAGCACCCTGGAAGACCTTGGTCATCTAGAAACAATAGGCCCTCTCATGGGTATCCACAGATGACCTGACAGTAGCGACCATCCCTTGCAGCCTCATTAGCAGTATAGAAATAGATAGCCACTGTTATCTCAAGTGGAGTTGTCCTTGTGCATTTGGACAGGCCTCTCCCAGCTAATCAATACGCCCCATTGTCTGTCTGATCACTGGAACGATCTTCTGTATCGGCATTGTAGTTGTGGTGGCTGAGTTGCTTCAAACTAAACAGATTACTGGCCTTGTCTTGTTTTTTCTTGTTCATGTTGGGGGATTTGTGTGTGCATGTCTATGTGTGTGTGTGTGTGTGTGTGTATGGTGGTTCTTGGAATGTTTGTATTTATTTCTAAAAGTGTGCAGAAGCCATTTATTCCAATTGTTTTAGATTGCACCATCAGGACAGACCGATTCAGTCCATCAAGCTGTCAAATGGGAGAAAAGGGAGACTCCAGAAAGAGTCATCCTTCTCTCTCCCTCTGTTGTCTCTCTTTTGGCAAAGCAGAGATAGCCATATAATTCAGACAGAGACAGAAAACAAAGGAAAGTGATTGAAGGCAACTGAAAGACAATGATCTAGACTGAGAGAGAAAGTGATGAAGAAACAGAGATGGAGAGGCTGGATTATGCTAGCTGCTGTAGTTTTGGATTCTGCTGTGACGCTGAATGTGTCTGAGCTGCTGACTGAGGTCCGGCTGGAAGGATTTTCTAACCATGAAGGGCACATGCAGCTTGTGTTTGTGTGTGTGTGAACAAGCTATTCCTTCCTCACAGTCATCACACTGAAACACAAGCCATGAGCAGATTTGGGTAAATTTGCAGCCGTCATGCATGGCTTTTTATCTTTATACTGTGCTGCGCTGTCTCTGTCTCTGTCTCTGTGGCTGCACATGGTGTGAGTTTGTGTGTACATTGCATGTCTCCGTCTGTGTTCACATGTAATGTTTGAATACAAGGGATTTGTTGATTATCTGTTGATGGCCACAACAGTGTGGTTTGATTAAGGAGCAAATGTTTTCGCCCTCTCTTTTTCTCTGTGTTTCTGTGTACTGAAGTTATTTGGGTGCGGAAAAAGCCACAGACTATATCTGAGGCAAAATTCCAGCTTGCTTAAGAAATTCTCTGTAACTGCTTTTATAATTTGTCAAAGAATTATAGTGGGGGGGTGTTCTGTTTTCCTTGCAACAATCATCAAGGTTGCCCTTTTCCTTTCTTCTCCCTTATTTCTGGTAATGTGTGTGCACAGTCTAAATCATTTGAGATATCTTGTTTTCCTTCCGTGAGAAGAAGCCATTCACTGCTTCACACATGCACAGTGTGGAAAACAACTCTAGTAAACATAATCCCAGGGTTTTTCATTTTGATGTGTATTGTTTTGCCATTGTGTGGTGCCAGAGCTGTGTGTGTTTCCTGTCAATCATCTAACAGCCACAGGAAGCATGACACTCTCACAAAGTGTGATCACATTACCCCATACTTTTCACATTTGGAGCATTGTATCCAGAGGACAATTTGTTATTCTCAAGCTGCTTTTGATTGCAAATATGCACAAAAATCTTAATAAATGATACATGTTTTGGTAAATGATTTTGGATGTAAATTATTTGTAGACAGATGTAAAATGTGAATACTGTTATGTTTAGTTGGTTTTGCAGTGTTTTGATGCCACATTGAAAAAAGGCTAAGAAAGTGTATCTGTATTAATTGTTTGTTAATATTTATTATTATACAGGCATTATTTTTCATTGTTAACAGTTGAACATGACAGCATACTGTATTTTTCAGGGCTCTAATTATACAAAACTTGTAATCCTGACAACATCTGAGCAACACATGATCACTTGCCAATCTCCAAAACAAAAACAGAGCACAAATATTGGCCAAGAAATCAGGACTCTGGTCCATTTTACAGCATGCTCTCTCTCTCTCTCTCTCTCTCTCTCTCTCTCTATCTTTCAGTCAGCTTTCAAAATGTATTTTCTGACTTCTAAATGTGCCTTTCCTTGCAGGTAGTTTTGGTTTTACTTGCCCAGGTCTCCAGATGCGTATCTCCCTCTGACTTTTGTGCCACCACCCCAATATATTGTGAATGGAATTGCTTTGGTGGTGCTCTCAGCCTTAAGAAATACCAAACAAATTTAACAGCAGTCTGCCCCTCCACTTGGACATTTTTCTTGAATGAAAAAAGTTGTGTCTCTGCAAAGACACATGGTTGATTAATTTTTCAATAATATTAACAATAATAATAATAATAATTATTATTATTATTATTGTTATTTTTACAGCATTGAACACCTAAGCCTGAACATGGCGATGCAGCTGCTGGTGGGAGTCCCTCTAGAAATGGTCCACGGAGCGCTGCGAATCGGACTGGTCTATGTGTGTGGTGTGCTGGCAGGTGAGCATGTGGTCACACAAACACACACACACACACACACACACACACACACAAACACACGTAAAGGACAGATGGCCTTGTGTTTCTGTCTTCCTACCAGACATGGTAGGATGTAGGGAGTTGTCAGTGCTCCACCACAGCACCACCCATATCCTCCCACAGTCATGTAAAATAGCATAGGGCACAGAGAGTAATCTCAAATGGAACTCAATCAGAGAAACAAAAATCGTGGAATAATAAGGGGAATGTTTTGAGTCAGGCATGAAAGGAAAAAATAGATGGAGAATGTTGAGATGAATTCGTAAGTGTTAATAAGAGGAGAGCCAGGTTATGAGAAACTTGAGTGAGGAGAGGAGAGGAGGTGGGTGAGCTTTAGAAAATACAGAGTAAGCGACCGCAGATGAGAAAGAGAAAGCAGACACACAGCTTGTATGTCAATGCTTTTTTTCTGACAACCCTGTCCACTCATGTGCTGGTACAAATTCAGCCCTGTTCATCTGAGACAGACAGCCTGCTTTTCTGTGTGTGTGTGTGTGTGTGTGTGTGTGTGTGTGTGTGAGAGAGAGAGAGAGAGCGAGAGAGAGAGAGAGACAAAGAGAGTGAGAGGGAGAGCAAGAGCGCTGTTTTTCACTATACATTAACAAAGTCAATCACCACAGTGTTGGTTTCCATCCTGAAACCAAACTTTTTTTTCCTTACTTGTGCCCACTGGTGACACTTCTAGCTCCAGGATAACTGAAGAGGAAATATTGGGCTACTTTTTGAAATGAGAGTTATCAATTTTATTTTATTTTTATGGGAACAATTCCTTGTGGCAGAAAAATTGTTGCAAGTATGTGGTTTTAATAAAATTAAAAGGCAAAGAGGATTGTGGGACATCAGTGGCAGATTTAATTGATATTCATGAAATTCTCTCTCTTGATTTGTGTGTGTGTGTGTGTGTGTGTGTGTGTGTGTGTGTGTGTGTGTGTGTATGTGTTTGTGAGCAGTTGGGGACAATGATAAAGACCCTGGGGATACCAGATGTGGTGGCCTGTAGCCTTAACTTCAGTTAAATGAGGAAGAACCATACCATAAATCACCACTCACACACACGCACACACACAGCTCTTGTTTTAATTAGATATCGACCACCAGTGAAAGAGAGGAAGTATGCCCTAGTTGTTCTGGCTATGATGTTTTGGTTTGATGTGGCTGACTGGTATAATTTACAAATATATATTTATATTTTATTTTTATATATAAATAATACCATGGCTAAAAAATACACTAATCTGCCACAAGAGTTACAGGTTACACCTTGATCTGTGGAAAATAATTCTTTCAGTATAGAGATAACATTAAATTGAGAAAATACCAAATTGATAAAAATGCCGTATTTGGTTTATCCATTCATAATTTCTTACATGTTCATTTTCATTGGATAAGACCTCACCAGTTTAGCATTGAGCATTATCGACATGTGGTAAGCAACACAAACAGCTGATTACAACACAAACAACTTAACCTTTGCTACATAATGACACCGCCACATTGAGTGAAAACATACAGCAAGCTAAAGCTAACAGAGTGGGGCTCAGCTGGCACATACAGGGTCAAGACAGAGTTGGGGGTCAAGAAAGGACTGAGAGAGAGGTTGATGGCCCTCGAGGGCCAACACACACACTCTGTCACTTTAATGGAAACACAATGTAGTTGCATGTAAACACACTCCCTCCTCGACAGCAGACAAGCATGTAGACACAACAGAAGAGAGAGCATAAGACAGATGCTGCAGTAAACAAGAACAAATGCACAACAGCACAGGCACAGGCAGGAAAGCAGTCATAGACATTAAAATACACAACAGAGTGAGAGAAACTCACATTCTGAGTAAAAGACTCAACTGTTGGCACATAGGGTCTTTGAGGTTGGGAGGGGATAACAGTGTGTCCTCACACATGTTTTATGTGTGACTTTTACTTTAATCACCTCATAGATTCAGCCAACTCAACATGCAAGGAAACTGTTGATTTTTTTCAATGATGAGCATTGAAGTGCATTTTAATTTCCCCTCATATACCCGGTTCTTTCTCCACAGCTTGGAAGAGCAGCATAGATAAATGTGATGCCAATGTTTGACTCTAAAAACTATAGGCCTCCTGGGGCCGGCTGAGGGACTTTGAGAGACTGTGTCCTTGTCTGTGTGTGTCTATGTGCGCACACAGTAGCAGTGGTAAAATAATGTTATTAAACAAAGTTAATTACAGAGATGGAGGTCACCCTGCCAAGACACACTTGCCAAAGATAGGAACTATGGAGGTGGAGGTGCCTTAAATCAGGTGTTTCTCTGTGTGTGTGTGTGTGTGTGTGTGTGTGTGTGTGTGTGTGTGTGTGCGCGCACGTGTGTATGTGTGCATGTGTTTGAAGAGGAAGGAAGTAACGTACTGTCCTTTAAAAGGGTGTAACCTAGGTGGGGGAAATCTGTGTGCATGGGTCACAATTACATTCAAAATAGATGGTTCATTTAAAATGTATTCCATGAATTTAATCTTCTTTCATAATTATCATTGTTAAAGTGCAAAGTGTTTCCTTTGTAATTGACAGTTGATTCAGAAACTAAAAGAAAAGAACCATGATCCTTGCTTTAATCAGTTTTTTCTCCTGCTGCTTGTGTGTTAGAGAGAGAAGAAAACAGTGTATATGCCTTTGTGAGCGTGGGTGGGTGTGTGTGTAATCACCTAGCTGCTTAGATGACTCTACAGTGTTTAATGACCCGGTGAGTCAGACGCTGTTATTACACCACCTTGCTGTGCTGTCATTATGGTTCATACACCTGGGAAGGCCACACATTAGGAAAAAGAAAAAACTCCTTTTTGGTGCTAAATGTCAGTTCCAGCTTTTAAAATGTCCTTTCATTTTCACTTTCAATCACACACTCCTTTGAAAATGCACTCATCTGAAACAGTTGGGGTTATCCATGAGATTTTTGAATAATTTTAATGGCTGCCTGAAGGCTTATCAAACACACATAGCAAAGATTCGAAGGACTTTAAAAATCTGTAAATGAACCACCGAAACATTTTCTCTCTTGTCTCGATGATGGTGCCCCTGTTGTGGACGATGGAGCGTATAGTGTTCACATACTGTAGCCCATACCTTAACTTTATTTTGAACCTCATATCTGATTTTGTTACTTTATTTCTTCTTCTTCAAAGAGAGAGAGAGTCTGAAGGTAGCTGGGTAGAACAATACAACTGCATTAACGTGCAACATTATGAGGTTGAATGTGGCTTGGCTGAGCTTAGCAAGATGCAATTATACCAGAAATCACAAAGCCTTACTGTTCATTGGGCCCATTTTTGTGAATTCAAATAAAGCATATAAAAAGAGAGGGGAGAAAGCAACAGATGAACATAGAGGGACAGTAGAAGGCCATTCATCAGCAGCTACATGTGTTCTCCTCAGTTCAGTCTCATATACTTAGCATTATTGTACCCAGGTTGGTGCAGTTGAGTGAAGGGAAGGAAAGAATCTACTGTGAAAAGATTTACGGAAGAGTGGATGGAGTGTATGCGGGGGATGGGGTCGGGGGTTGGGGGTTTTGAAAGGAAAAGAAAGAAAATGAGTAATAAAAAAGAGAGAGCAGGACAGAGTTTGTGTTTGGGTAATTTAATGGTCCAATAGGATTTCTCTATCTATTTTTTCTGTCTCTTGTACAAAAGCAGCAGTGAGAAGAAATGTCTTCTAGTTACGCTGTCTCTGAATGTCCCTTAATTTAAACTTTTCAATGCTTGATTGAATCTTTTGTGCACGCGATGAAATGAAATCAAGGTATTAAAGACAGCAATTCCTTGTTTTGTGGCAGCCAGCGAATGCATTTGTTTCACATAAAATCACAGTGTGCATTGGTACAGTACGTGCAAACTATTCACAAATCTATGCTCTATTCACAAAGACCTATTTATAATACACTCACATTAAATAGCAAGTAGCAAAGCAGCCTTTATGCCATACAAAGTGAATGTTTTCAGCGAACAAATGGTCACAGTTTGTACAAAAACTGTTTAAAATGGTCTTTTAGTCACAGTGTCTGCCAGTATGACCCTCTGAGGGACAAAACATATTCAAATTTCACCCTGAATGGTAAAAGCACAGAAAGCTGTGACACATTTTCAAGCAAATAAATAAATTACTGTATCATTTAGTATTTTAGAAAATTTGCACTGATCATATCTATCCATTTATCCCATAAATGGTCTCCCGCCAGACTGGACAAATCTCATAGCTGAAAGAAACATTCTCGTGTGAAGTAGTTGTTCTGGAGCTTTGCATCATATCACATATTTGTCAGCAGATGGAGTTTGCTCAGTTACCATGGATGATAGATGCCTAAATTTTAATTGTCTTCTGAGTGCTTTGAATCTAATATTGTGGATCACAGAATTTGGATCTTGTACAGTGAAAGAAAAAAAGTTAATGATTAACAGAGACTATAATTCTACTCCTGTTTTGATCTTTACAACTTTATTGTTCACCATCACCACTCTCAATGTGTTATTTAAACAATCTGCTGGACATGCATAAAAGCAACTGTTTGCTAACAGGACGGCCATATATCCCAAAAAGGGATATTTCAGTATTTGAATCAGTTGCCTACAAGTAGACCAAAAAAATCCCAAATTTAAATTTTATATTACTGATCTATACGCAACAGTAAATTTTAAATGTACACATATTGAATGTTTCTTTAAATTGCCCGTACAATATGACCCTTATTGTTGCTGCTGATAATTTATAGTTTGGCTTTTCTTTTTAATAGCATTAAAAATGGTGGTTGTATTATTGAAGAGTGGGTGATCGCTACTGTATATTTCTAATTGAGGGGATGTGTTAGTTTTTTAGACGTTGTACATGAATCATACATGAATGCCCCAATCGGTTTAAAAATAAAAACACCTGTGACCTTTCTAATCACTTACAGGCTCCCTGGCGGTATCTGTCACTGATATGACGGCTCCAGTGGTTGGATCATCCGGGGGAGTCTACGCTCTGGTCTCAGCACACTTGGCTAATGTTGTAATGGTAGGTTTTTGTGTGTGCGAATGTTGTGTGTGTATGATTATCACATCACTCAGTTGTCCTGTCACTACTGAGCATTGCTGCATCATCAGAGCAGTCTGTTTTGGGGCCCAGCAGGTGCTTCCCTATCTACAGATGCCATACATTCCTCAGTTTTTTTAAACCCCTTTGCCCCCAAAGATCAGAAAATGTGTGAGCATGTGCACATGTTTATGTGACAGCATGGGAGGATATCCCATCCCTGTGCTCTCTGCTGTCCTTTGACATCTGTGCCTGCTCTGTTTGGTCTACTCTTCCTCTGTGGGTCAACACACACACACACACACACACACACAAATTTGGCAAGCAGCAGCCAAGGTGAACCTCTATTATGTGTCACAAGGTGCTCATTGTGTACTCAGCCAGGTCCTCCATAATATTCTTGGGGTCAGAATGGAGAAGTTTGTCTTCGTCCTTTCAAATGAAATCTTGTTATCTAACACAGACAGAGGTTCAGAGTGTCTCTGGGGCTTTCAAAATTGATTTAAATTGTGACAGAGGGTGAGATCTTGTGTCATGTCAGCATGCGTGGGTCTAAGGAGGACTTGACCTTCCAGCACAGTTTGTTCTATCTTTATCATTAGAAGTTCAAAATATCCTTATTAATTCTCCATCCTCTCTTTCTCTCTGTTTTTGTAGAACTGGTCGGGAATGAAATGTCAGTTTAAATTATTCCGGATGGCCATGGCTCTGGTGTGCAGTAAGTCTGGATAAATATCATCAAGTGATTGTCATCATTAACAAATTGCATGAGAAGACCAAAGCAACAATGTGTTTGTAGATTTCTCAAAAGTTTCAGATTGCCCTTCTTTGTGGCTTTCAGCCCGAGCCAATTTGCTACTGCTGAAGATGTACATTTTAAAATCTCTCATCTTATTCTTTTTAAAAATTGCATTAATTTATTATTTCTTTTATTAAGGGCTCAGTCATTTTTTGAGGCAGCTAGTACTTTTGTTTTTAGCAAATGTCATTTGTCCCAAGTCATGTTTGCTCTTAGCCCTTGGCTTGTTGAGAGTAGATGGGGAAGTGACCTAGGCATTCCAAATCTTCATAATAATAAAAAATTGAAAAATATAAATATATGTGTTTTTTTTATTGGCACAAATGTACCACCTGTGGTAATTATTGTAAACTTTGTCCAAGAGTAGTTGCATGGATTTAAAGTTAATTCAGGTCAAGAAGTAAGATACATATACATATAATGCATAAATGCATACATACATATAATGTGTGCTAAAGGTTTGTCAATACGTTTTCTCTATTCTCTCTGCTCACAGTGAGTGTGGAGTTTGGCCGGGCAGTGTGGTTGCGGTTCTACCCTCCGGCTTTTCCTCCATGCCCCAACCCCAGCTTTGTAGCTCACCTGGGAGGGGTGATGGTCGGTCTGACACTGGGTGTGGTGGTCCTGCAGAACTATGAGCAGCGACTTCAGGAGCAGTCCCTGTTTTGGATCTTTTTCTGTGTCTATACCTTGTTTGTGCTTTGCGCTGTCTTCTGGAACATTTTCGCCTACAGCTTGCTTGATGTGCGACTGCCACCGCCACCGTGACTTGCTTATTAGAGGCAGACAAGACACTGTATCCCCTTTATCCCTCTATCAGTAGATGCCTGACCGCCTGGCTGGATGAGTCACCTCACCCATGATATAATGAGCTTCACCGTGGGGGGGATCAGAGTTGTCGAGCAGCCTCCTTCCTCCTAGATCCAAGGATACCAGAATTGCAGCAGCCCTCTTTCTCAGTCTCGCCATTCATTTTTCAACCCACATGCTCTCTTTTTGACGTCAAGCCTTACCATCATTCCCACTTATCATACAAGTTAAGTTCTACCTGCTCTTTGTCTTCATCTCTGCTTGACCGTTGTCTCAAGAGTATCAGCCATTGGGACTTTTGTTGACAACACTGTGTTGACAAATGAGAAGCCTTGGATCTAATGCAACAGGAACAAGCAGAAACAGTCCTGTCCAGATGGCTTAGCCTTCTCTGCCTACCCCTTCTCAATCCAATGGTGCCTACTCATGGAGACATCAGCCCGAAGAAAGTATTTCTGCACAGTTGCCTCTTGTGTAGGGTAACAGTGATAACAACCCTGCAGTATAAACCATTTTCTGACTAAATGAGTTCCTGGAAATCTGCTATCTACCTGTGATCTTTACATTTACATTAGTAAAGGAAGAATGAAGAAATATGAGAATTTACACTTAGTTGGTCTTTTGCATACATTGCAAGTAGTTCAATAGCAAAAACATGAAACATACATAAAACTGAGCATCCTCAAGTTTCACAGTAGAGTGGAATATACACCAATTAACCATAACATTAAAACTGATAACTGCTTTGAATGTTGTGGTAGATTGGTATATTTTTGACTTATCCAAACCATGAAGCCATGGAAAATAATTGAAACAAAAAAAAATTTAAAATCACATCACTGATGGTTCAAAATTAACTCTTTAACAACAGGCCATGGATATACAACGATCAGCCACAACAACAAACCAGTAATTGGCTAATCAGTGTGTAGGATACAGCAAATTTCAAAAGTTTTGAATTAACCTTTGAAGGAATATGTAGGTTGCTATTCTGTGTTGCCTTCAGCATTTGGCACTTCCCATGTGACGGATTAATTTGTGTCCAGTGCTATTTCAAAGTCAATATTTTGGCTTTGACATTTTTTGTATAAAGAGTGCCCCAATTGTACCATTGTGTGTACAGATAAAAAAAAAAGAAGCAGAAGTGCCATTCAGCTTTTAAGCTTTCAAAAATGATGCCAAAATACTGCTACAAGCACCAGTGGAAAAGCACATCCCCTGATGAATATTGCTTTTGTGAGCAAAAAATGATTTAATTTTAGTTTGTAGAGCATCAGTCGAATGTAAAAGAAGTTTTTCATGATCTCTACAGAATTTCTCACACCCTTCGAAATGCCCAGAGGTGCATCACTGTCTCGTCGTTTTGTTATCTGCAGTGATGGTTTTGCGAACGTTGCAAAGAAGTGACAGAAGTTTATTTATTTATTGGTGAAGTGGTGAATTTAGGAAAGTAGTATTAGGCTGATGAAAACATTCACCAAATGACCCGACAGCTGGGCCTTTCTGAATAACTCACATCTGACCTCAACTACATCCAGGCTGGGGTCATTTCACTCTCAGATCAGGAGGCAGTGGGGGAGAGGAGCAAATCAATGCTCTCTCATTAGTTCCTGTCACAACTTAAATTGTTAATTGATCGAACTGGGAGAGAAAGCGAGCCTAGCCCTCAGCTGTAATTCTGAAATTGTACTGTTACTGTACTTTAACCTCTTGTTACATCAGTAACTGCTTCGCACAAACATAATTATAATGTAATTAAATACAGATTAATATTTTAACATACATTTGCTGTTGATTTTACTTTTTACTTACGTGATAATAGTATGTTCTGTAAATTGTTTGGTGGGTCTGCATTGTGATATGTGAGCTATACCATGTATGTATCCTATTTAAAAAAAACTCATTATACAGATGGTCTGGGATTGTATATAATAAGGGCTATGACACAAAATGGTTGAGTGGTAAATCACTGACAACAACATTGTGCATATTTTTGTAGATTTGGAATGTACATACTGGAGTACATTAAACAGTTTTATACAGAAACAGCACATGTCTCCCACTTTTATCAGTGTCTCTGGTTCACAAGTGCTTTAATGAATCTTCCAGGTTTACAGACAATGCTATTTTTCCACATAATGCAATGGATAATTAGGGAGAGAGAAATACAGTGTGCCAAGTGTTTCTGCTGTATTTCTTGTGGCTGTGTGGACATACATGTGAATGAAGGATTCTGATCTTTTAAACCCAGTCTTCCTGACAAAAAACCTCAGTGTGTACTGAGGAATGGTCACAATGAGGTGTGTGCTCATAATCACCACACACACACACACACACACACACACACACACACATTATATATTACGTTTATTTAATATCCAGGGAACATATCCAAGACTGGTGGTAAATCCAACTTGTAGAAATTTCCATTTCCAATTGATTTGGGTTCAACACATTTTTGGATACTATGACCTGGATGAATGAGAATCTCCACAGATATCCAGGGAAAGGTGTTACAATCTGACTCCCAACCCCCCATTGTACAAAGAAACATGCTCAAAGTAAGCTGGTTTTCCACCTTGAAACTAGATTACTTCAAACTCGAAGGGCAGTGTTCAGAGAGAGCTCAGGGCCCCAGAGTTTAGAGCCTATGTGGAAAAATGCAAACATCAAAGTGATCAATGAAATGTGTGAGCATACAAAAAACAGCCATAAATCCTTTAAAGAAGGGACCCTTTAAGCTGCCACTGAATGTCTCCTCAGTCTTGCTGTTGAAACCTTATGGAGAGTAGTGGTTTTAAAGACATACAATGAAAAATTCATTAGGCAGCCATGGAAAGCAGCTTCAGTTGTGTTTCCCCATAAATCTGGCAGTATCAGAGATAATCATTCACCTGAATGTGAAAGAGAAGACATTAGGCACTTAAAGAAAGGAAGATCAGTCTGAATGTATTTGTAATGTCTGCATTTATGCTACCCACTGAGAGCCCACTGAGAGCTTACCCTTCAGTTCCTAACTGAAACTGAAGGGTAAGCTCAAACAATGAAAAGCAGCCCCAGTCCAAAAATAAAAAAAGACTGTAGACAGGGGTGTCTACCTGTTTCTTGCCATAATATTGAACAGAATACATAATCTTTCAAAAATCACAGATTGGATACCAATCCATGATGCCGCGGCAGGTAACACGGTTTTCTATTTCTGCAGCGTGGTCTCCATCAAGTGGACACTAACAGAATGACAGGGTGCAATGGCGTGCATGAGAAGCTCCTGTCCACTGCCACTGTGCGTATGCTCGAGATTTAAGTCTAAAATAGAAGGTTAACCTTTGGTGAAATTGTGTCCCACGTAACAATACCATTTCAAAGCCCGATGATAAATCATTTTAGATCATTCGATATAAATGCGCCAATTCAGTAAAAGAAAAGGAAAATAATTTAATACAGCTTATCGACAGGGCTAATAATCATAAAAAAGTTAAACTGACTGACTTTTGTGTCGTTAAGTAATCAGGGATGAAAAACAGAAAGCGTTTCAAAAGATATCGACATGACTTCTTTTGAACAATGGTAAACAATGATAATGTTCTGGTAATTGAGTCTTTCAGACCAGGGTCGTGTCTCTGACCTGGCGGCTGTTTCTGTCAACGCGAGACTTCAGCATCCGCTTCAAACTTCCTCCAGCCAAGCGCCATTTTCGGCGTTGTCACGGGACTACAGCATGCCGTTGTCAAACAGATAATAAGACTAGTGTGTAGCGTTGTAAGACCTCTTTCTCAGTATTCCTTGAACATGGGACGGAAAAAGAAGAAGCAGATGAAGCCATGGTGCTGGTATCCTTTTGGCTGGACGACGAAAAACCGACGTAGAAAATGCCACAAGCTACACGTTAGCTTGACAAAAGGAAGGCCTGAGCTAGCCGGCCCGTGGTTTAGCGGTTTGTAAGCCGACGTTGCCTGTTTGTCAGTTTGTCGGATAGAAAATAAGTTCATCATCATCAGTTTTTTTCCAGCTTCGGTATCTGTAAAACATTTCGGGGTCGGGTGCTTTCATAAGTAATGGATAACGTTAAATTAATGATAATATGGAGAAGAAACGAATGCTACCTCCGTTAATAGCTAATTTGTTAGCCGTGCAGAGACGATTCAGGGTAGCGTTTATGATTAAAGATTTAAACTGTATTTAAATTGTTCTGAAAACAAGTCTGTAACTCGTGGTTGTTTTCATTATCAATGAATATGTAGATTATATTAGATAATAGTCGTTCGTTCAGTAAACGACGGAAATTGCCGGAAGACATTCACAAGGCCTAAGCACGACAAACACAGCAAATCCCCACAGGTAATCAATTTATTTTTGAAATGAAACAGAAGAAGCTCAATTATGAGGACATTTCCAGAGTAAGTTTCTCTTGATTTACTAATTGATTCACTAATCTTGTCAAATCGGTCCAAAACCTTGTATGTCAAATTGTTGTGTGGCCTTGTGATTCGCAGCCACGCTCGTTTATCCGACACAAGGATTATGTCTCAGAGCATGGGGTTGTTTTAAAGCAACACCAACGTTGTTTTGGAGGCTTGTATATGATTTTTTTCCCTCGATGAAACTCGGTGTTGCATTGTTTGTTGGGATGATGTTTCCAGTTTTCAGGCACAATCCTTAACCCCGTTTTCAAGGTATTGTAATCGAGACTTTGACGATGAAAAGATCCTCATTCAGCATCAGAAGGCAAAGCATTTCAAATGCCATATCTGCCACAAGAAATTGTACACTGGCCCAGGTTTGGCCATTCACTGCATGCAGGTTGGTGTCTTTCCCTCATCATTTATCCTCGTTTAGTTTCTTTTGTTTGATATATCTTTAAAACACTTCAGTCAAAATAGGCTCTTAGCTGTTCAGATAAAGTAGGTAATAGATTTACTGTGTGCGTTGTTGTAAGGTGCCCTGCCTCACTTTGCATGTGTTTTAGGTACACAAAGAGACAATTGACAGTGTTCCAAATGCGATTCCTGGAAGAACAGACATCGAGCTGGAAATCTATGGCATGGAGGGGATTCCAGAGAAAGACATGCAGGAAAGAAGGCGAACATTGGAACAGAAATCACAAGGTTTGTGCACTTACGCAGAATTATTGTATGTTTTTTGGCCTAAAGCCCAGATAACTAAAGGACATGCCTGAGTTGGGATCATACTAAGTTAAGGAAATTTTCTGGTGTAATCACGCAGTAAGAGGAGAAGAAGGAGGAAATGACACATAGTGCTTTAAGTGCAGGTTTTATTTTTTGATTAATTAGATATGTTGTAGCAACATTATTACTGAAGGTAATGTGTTTCCCTTGAAACCCTTAAAAACTTACAGTTTTTGTAGAAGCTTGAATTAACAGACATCAGTGAAAGCATGTATGAGCATTACCGTTCTGTTTTCAGAGAGTCAAAAGAAGAAGTCAAACAATCAGGATGATTCAGATGAGGACGACGATGATGATGAAGCAGGACCATCAGCTCAGCAGGTTGCTGCTGTCCAGCCCCAGGCGGGCTACGCTGCTCCAATGGCCCAGCCTGGGATGCCTCCTGTGGGTGGTGCGCCTGGGATGCCTCCTGGAGGATATCAAGGCAAGGACTCCTTAAGTCAACAACTGAAGTCAGGAATGAACTCAGATGTAACTTGTCAAAATACTCAAAAAAAAAAAAAAAAAAAAGTTCATAACTTGACTTTGAGTTGCATTCCAATAACTCATCGCCTCACATGTATCTTGTGACCTTAAAATCTTGATGCTGTTTTCACATTCAAAGCTGAAGAATCTATGCTGGCTGTAATGTGCAATGCCAAAGAATGCTGAACTCTTGTGTAGGTTGTCAGTTTTTCTTTTTTTGGAGTCCAAATTTTTATTTAGTCCTCATCATCCCTAGCAGGTTCAGACCTACAGTCAAGTAAAAAAGAAAACTAGCAAAATAGAGCAGGGCAGAATGGAAAGGGTTGAGCAACTGTTGCACGTCCTTTTTTTGTGAGTGTGTGTGCGCGTTCAGTTGCCTCGGCGTGCAGCTCTCCTCGTGGATTGCTGCAGTGTCGAGTTGTGAGTAAACAAAGTGTCCTCTGATTCACGTCTACAGGAATGCCTCCTATGATGCCAGGCGTTCCTCCCATGATGCACGGCATGCCTCCTGCGATGCATGGAATGCCTCCGGGGTAAGAACTCACTCGGTGACTCCAGCAGTGACGACAGTTTTTCAGATCCAGTGCCATTAATTTTCAGTTTGATTCTTTATTAATCCATTGTTTTTATTGATCATGCCCAAACGACAGATTCACGGTTTTTGGATATTAAGGAGATTTTATCGTAGTTCTCAATAAAATCAGTCATTTTTCTTTTGGTTTTGTTGGCTTTTATAGGATGATGCCAATGGGAGGGATGATGCCTCCCATGATGCCAGGGATGCCTGGTATTCCTCCAGGTGAGTTTCGCCTACACATAAGAATGTCGATGCCCAAGGTTCTGAATATTACTCAAGTATAACTCAAATTCCATACATTTATACGCTGTTTGGCACAGCAGATGTAGCTCAACAGGGTAATGTTCAATGTGTGCAAAGTATTTTAAAGCATGGCAGTCACTGTAGTCCAGAAATACAATAGTTAAGAGGAAGGCTTATTGTTTAGAAATGAGAGCCAGTCTTATCACTCTGGGCTCTTTCTTTGGCTCTTTCTCTAGATGTTGTAAATGTAAAGATGGAAGAATGTTAATTGTAAAGGCCTGCTTAATTCCACAGGGATGCCGCCCCACATGGCTCCGAGGCCAGGGATGCCCCACATGGCCCCGGCCCCCGCAGCAGGGGCGATAGCCAGTCGGCCAGCAGCACCTGCAGCCCAACCCGCGGTTACCAAACCTCTCTTTCCCAGTGCAGCACAGGTGGGCAACGCACACACACACACACACACACACTCACAGACACAGACACACGCACACACATACACTTAAGGCACACACTTATTCAAAGACAGTTGAACAGTTGAAATCTTTTTAAAGCTTTTCTTTTCTATCCCTGGTAGAAATTTGTCTACTTTTTAGTTAGATATTTTATTTTCCATCTTTTCTAATTACCAATGTCTTGTTTCCTCTCTCTCTCAAGTTTTCATTCTTCTTTTTGACTTTCTCATTCACACTTTTTTTTTGTTTTTAAATCAGTGTCCCTATTATGTGGTACATTGTTCTCATACTTGAGCTTCAGCAGATTCTTTGGACATTTTACATGCCAATGCTGTGGTCTCCTTTCCACCATGCTGCAGATGGGCTCTGGTGTTCACAGCAGCACAGCAGCTGTTTCTTCTGCACCTGCAGAACTTCAGTCTGCCTCCTCCCAGCCTCTCTTTCCTAACACGCCACAAGTACGCTCACAGGCAGGATTTTGTCTTGGACTGTGGCAGCTGCATGTTGCTTATTCATAAACTCTGCCTGTAAAATTTAAAGTTGTGAACTAGGCTGATTACTAACAGTATTTGCCTCGCAAGCCCGCTTGTCAATCCCAACAAGCACATTTGCCGTTATGCTGCTGTTGGAGGATAATTATCCCGGACAAGAATGGGCATACTTTTATTTATCTGGGAGCTTTATTACTGTGCATGTCCTTTATTTGATTAACACTGAATGAGGCACAGCGACAGATTTACTTGGATTTCAGTTTGCATCATCCACCCCTCCTAATCTCTTGAGCATGGATACTGCAAAATTACTCCTCGTGCTTTAAAATTATGTACAATGCAGATTGGTCATGTGTCCATCTGAACATGGGACACATGGGGATTCAAGGGATTTAGCTGAAATTTGCATCTCAGTTAAAAGGAAATGGTTTACATGTAACATGCAATAATATTCTTCCGCAATTTAATGTGACACAATATTGAAATTAGGTGAATGGGTACATCATTTCCACATTTAAAGTGTAATCCAAATACTGTTAAGATAAGTGACCATAATATAATAAAATTGTAACTTTGAGTGTTTAGTTTTTTCAAGTACATGTTAGGATTATATTTCTTTATTTTCTTTTTATATAGGTACTTTACTTCCCTAATGATCGCCACAAAGGTATAAGCCGCTTTATGTCTTTTATGGTTTTTTCCACCAGCCAGTTTACCTGTATTGTGTCTTTGCACAGGCCCAGCAGAACGTGTCAGGAGCCGCAGCCTCAAACTCCCACAGTACAGCCGCCTCCTCTGACCCTCCCAAAGCAACATTCCCTGCCTACACCCAGCCCTCTGTCTCCTCTTCCTCTTCTTCTACTTCTTCTTCTAACCCCTCTAGCAGCACTGTGGCCAAACCCCCAGCCACAGTGACCAGTAAGCCTGCCACCCTCACCACCACGAGTGCAACTAGTAAGTTGATCCACCCTGATGAGGATATCTCACTGGTAAGTTGCTTGAGCTTTCTGTTTTGCCCTTTTCACAGTAAGTAATGGCTGATATATATAATAGTATATGTCGCGATGGAAGATAATGGGTTGTTGCAATATTTTTTTTTATCAGCAAATTAGGTATTTATGGCATATTTGCCAAATATCAAATAGAGCATTTAGGTTGTATATCTTTACTCTTACTTAGTAGTTTCTGTTTTTTGGTTATATTGAAGGATGAGTCTGAACTTGAATATCCTCAGTCTGAAATCAGGGCACGCCAGCATTGGTACCCAATTCCTCATCATTTTCTGTGAGCATTTATCTTTGTACTGTAAGGGGCATACAAGTGTTTCTTAAGTCTGAATGTCTGCTTTGTGTGTTGTCCCTGTCAACAGGAGGAGATGAAGGCCCAGTTGCCCCGCTACCAGCGTCTTATACCCAGGCCGGGTCAGGCCCATGCTGCTGCTCCCCCAGTGGCAGCTGTGGGCAGCATAATGCCCCCACAGCAAGGCATGCCACCGCAGCAGCCGGGCATGAGGCATCCCATGCATGGTAAGAGGATGCCATGGCAAAAGGAAATAAGTCTGTGGAAAACACCCATTAGATGTTCTTTGACATTTTGAGAAAATGCGTTGTCCATTGAGTACTAGGTTGCAGCTAGAGACCTTAGCTCAGCATAGACTGTAAAAAGCTAGCCTGGCACTGTCCAAGTCTGGCATCAGCAGCTTGAGTTTCTCTGGTTTCTCCTTTTTATGCTAAGCCAAGCCAACCGTACACACGAGATTGGTGTTGATCATCTTAACGAAATCTGTGCCAGAACCCTGAAAATGTATTCCTTTTAAAAGCTAAATGATTTTTTTTTTTTTTTTTAAACAGTGCTGGTCCACTGACATCCCCCTGTAAGAACTGTTACATATTTTGCTCTCCCTGTGTTCCCTCTGCAGGTCAGTATGGTGCTCCTCCTCAGGGCATGCCAAGCTACATGCCAGGAGGGATGCCTCCATATGGGCAGGGTCCTCCTATGGTACCCCCTTACCAGGGAGCCCCTCCCATGGGCATGAGGCCACCCGTCATGTCTCCGGCTGGACGCTACTGAAGTGGCAAAGCACCCACCACATTAGGTTTGAGGTTAACACCTTTCTCTCATCCTTCTGCTTTTTCAAACCTAGCTGCAAGCAAAGAGCAGTAAGACCAGTGGTGGTGAAGACAAACATTGTTTGTTAGAAAACATGGACATTTAATGTATCTATAACGCCACATAAGTTCCTGACAGTTATTTTGTGGATATTTGATTACATGTGAGGATATATATTTTTTCCCTTAGGTTTCACTCAGGTTTATAGAAGTGAAGTGTGGTAAAATGATTCATATTTCTTTTGAAGCTGCTGGAGTTTCATGAACGTACCAACCCCTTAAAAAGGCAAGTTTCTCTTGTAAACATTTGATTCATTTTGTTGTGTTTATTTCTTTGGTAGAGTGATTGAGGCCCTCACAGCATGCTAGGTGCTGTTGGACTTGCGTCCCCAACCTTGGTTGGTGAGGGTCTCAGTAATGAAGATGATTCCAACTGAGTAGGGTTACAAATCCATGACTCATCAGTCTCTAGCTTTATTCTTATTTCAGGTTTGTTTTTAATATTTCCTGGTTAAAAGGGTACCTGTATGCATCCTTTGTAATGTTTTATGAATCTGTTGTAATAAAACCCATCTTGAAATCCAATGCTGGTTTGTCCTGACGTACGTGGAGGTGAGTCATGAAGGTTTGTTCTGGTGTTGTATTATATATGTATTTCTAGACTTCCTAGGATGCTGTTATTTTAGGGGATTTCTTCAGGAATCTTATAAAAAATTGAAAATTAAGCACCAAGTTTGCCATCATCATTTTTTTTTGTGGAGGTCACCTTTACATTGTTTTAATAAAATACTGGATATTAAAGTAGATTTTTTTTTCTTCTTCTTCTTACACTATGTCAAAGGGAATTAAATAAATGTGGCACCAGCTGAAAACTAAGATGTTGGCCAACTTCTGGTTCCAAATACTGCATGTTACCTGTGATATGATGGAAACAGCTGCAGATGAAATTGTAATAGTCATAGATGAAATACACTTGTCAATCAGTAAACAGAAAGTAAATTTCATTCTTTTCTTTTTTTTTTGATTGTTTGTACATGCATACCAGTACAATTGCATGAATGCTTTAATGTTAGCGTTTGCCATGCCTGTCATGATCACATCCTCGTGTGCCACTGGGGGGCAGGCGAAAATCCGGAACCCAACAATACAGTAGCTTTGCTTTAAATTTTGTGAAACTGTGATTGTTTAGGTTGTGGAGCTGTTTAAGGCTTCGCTCTTAATTATTATAATTGATTAGCAATTCACCAGCTGTCAACTTACTCATTTGGTGTATTACTTAGTGTGTTGACAACTGTAATGGTGGTTGTTGGATGCTGACAGAAGTGGTAAAAGATTCAGTTACGGTAGCGGTTTCAATTGCTGCTTCTTTCCCTGTAAAATATGTCATAGAGAGCAGATAACTAAGAATGCGAAGAACGCACAACAAAATGCTGCTTTAACAGGAAGGAACAGTAGCCACAAAAAGACCCAGCCCCCGCCCAGTTAATACAGACAGATACCCAACAATACGCTGCTACACAGTACTTCAGGTGGTTACATAAGAATGAGACAAAGTCAGCAACTGGCGGTTCGGGAATTTACAGCAGTGCTAGTTTGTATTGCTGGTTGGTTTTCTAGTTCTGTTGTTCTCCTTCCCCTTTTTTCTGCTTTCTTTCACCTCATTATCAGTCAGTGACATCTTCACTGATCCTGTGCTTGAGAATGCTATATAGAAAGCAATCTCAGATAATAACTGTGGCTGTTTGTGCAAAGATGTGAGATGGCAAGTGCACAAATTTGATTTTTTTTTTTTAAGATGGTTTCCCAAGAATTACATAGGAATTGCACAAATTTTTCCCCCCTCTGTCCGTATCACTTACTTCTCTGTATTTGTTTTTGTTGTCTGTAGCACATCCATGTCAGAGTTTTCAGCCTTAAAACCCACTCAGCTGGCATGACAGGTCAGTTAAATCCAGTAAGTACCTGATGTTTATTACGGTGTGGCTCTGTCCTGTGGGTCTGTCCCATGCATTTTACAATGTGCTCTAGTGTGTTTTTAACATGGTAAGCATTCAAGCTTACAGTTGTGTTTAAGACCTCCCTCATGTTACAGGGTCAGCTAATGAATTTCACCCCACGGAGAGAAAATCAGCACTTTTCTCAAGTGGTATCTTGCACTGCTGTTCCTAACCTTTTTGGCTTGTGACTTCTAAGTGGGGTGTTCCGCTGCTGAGTAACGCACCTTGTGATGAGCGGCTGATTTTAATGTGATGTGAGAGGAAATGTGGGTGTGTTAGAGCTCCCATACTTAAAATAAAAACAGAAGCTACGTTAAAGAGGTTCATCAGCCAAATTACTTTTCAGAAAGTGTGTTGCCCTTACTCTGAATAATGAGACACAGTCACAGTGGGTGGAAATAACAATTGAACACATCAACATTTTTTTTTTTTCGGTAAAAATATTTAGTTTTGGTTCACTGTCCTGCTCGAAGGTCCACCCACGTCTCGTTCCCATCCTCCGAGTGGATGCCAGCAGGTTCATTTCAAGAATCTCCCGGTACATAGCACCATTCATTGTTTCTTTCAGTTATTTGAAGTCTGCCATGAGATGAGAAACAGCCCCATGCCATGATGCTTCACACTTCACTGTTGGGTATAGTGTTTTTTGTTTGATGTCCAATGCCATTTCTATCCCAGACATGGTGTGTAGTATGACAGCCAAAAAAAGTTCAACCTTTATCTCATCTCACCAGACAATATCCTCCCGCTGTTTCATAGGCTTGTCCTAATGTTCTGGAGCAAACTTTAAATGAGCCTCAACTTACCTTTTGGACTCTTGCAGGATCAGTGTGCATAGAGGCCATGGTGGTGGAGTGTATTGCCTAATGTTTTTCTCTGACAGTCGTACCTGCTGCCTCCAAGTCTCTGGAGCTTTTTCTGACTCCCCTGGTCAGAAATCTTACGAGGAGCTCCTGCGCACAGCCGGTTGTTGATGGAGTTGTTAGATTTTCCTTCCACTTCTGGATAATGGCCCCACTGGTGCTTACTGGAAGAGTCAGAAGTTTTGAAATATGCCTGGAACCATTTCCATTGCTATTTTTTGCAACAGTCAGGTGGTAGAAGTCTTGGGACAGCCATCGTGAGATCTATCTTGTTTGACACCCTAGTAAGAAAAAACCTTTTTATAGCCCAATAATGTCTACTAACCTGTCTGATATTAATTTGCACAGATAGGATCGAGAATGGCTTTCTGACTACTGATGGATTCCAGCTGGTTCCTTGCCATTCCTTGCCTTGGTGTAATGCTTTTATTTAATGTGTTCAATACTTATCCCCTGTTTCATTCCACTTTATTACGCAGAACTTAAATGTTTTGTTTTATTCATATGTGTGGATCTCTTGAATCCACACCAAACTGGTGAAAACTTCATCTGAATAGTCTCATAGGACATATATTTATTTAAAATAAATGTTGATGTATTCAATACTCATTTACCCCACTGTAAGTTCTCATAGGGACTGTTTCTTTAAGAACAAGTTTGCTCTATTGAAAAAGGAGATTTCTTTCTCTGTAAATTTATGCCGCAGTTGAATTTTTAAAATATAAATTCCATGAGCAGCACAGATAAACACAGAATAATATTTTTTGTATTTGGATATAGAGGAATAAACTGATATCAGAAGTTTACCACTTGAAAGTCAGATATCTTCTTTTGTCTTTGTAATTTTTTGGCATGACCCATTAAGGTTTTGACCAGGTACAAACTGGATAAATGAAGTCTTTGCAAATTTGTGACTAATGACTATGTCTGTAAGTATCTTAACATTTAAGTGAAAAATGTGTAAAATCATGGTGTCAGAGTTGTGTTAATTTGTTTCTGAATAAAATAGTTGCATTCTTTCTCTGCCTTTTTGATTATTTTTTGGGAGGGGTGTTCAAACTTTTTCAGATATTTTTTCAAGTCTATCTCAGAACTTTGCTCATAAGCAAACATACATTTAAAAAAGTTCTTAATTACACTTTTTTGAAAAGTTGAGTTGGATTTTCAAGGAACTACAGACACAAATTAGTTCTTGCTGATGCTCAACAGATAACTTTTAGTCTGGCTGTAACATTTCTATCTTAACTGTGCTTTAAGGGTCACTACAATGGAAGAAGCAGATCCCTCTAAAGTCGTATTGTGTGCTTCCTTCTGTGTGTGCCTCGAGGTTTGAAGGAGGGGCTTTATGGAGTTCCTCCTTTCATTTACAGTCAGTCAAACTTTTGATTTCCAGTTGATTACTTGCCTCTGTGCTGTCATGGTTTACATCACTTCTCTCAGGATCTGGATTAGTTTCTCCTAGCAGTGCTGAAAGATGACTGCGATCCAGAACCTGGCTTGTCTGTGGACTCTGTTCTTAACACAATCTGTGTTTGGTGAGTTCTGCTCTGTTCCTCTTGCTTGTTGGTAGTGTGATCATCTACGTCTCTACAGTCAGAGCAAATTTTACTTTGAGATGAAAGCGTATACCTGCGGGAAGACAATTTCTTGAACAGGTTGGACAAAATATCAGGAACACTACAGCATCAATATGTTATTGGGCTATCAGATCAAGGCCACAGTTTGTTGTGGTATCATAGTGGATAATGTTTCATATATTTTTTTTATCTACTTTAACCACAGTGTATTTGATATTTTGTCAAACTTGAATACTTCAAAACTTTACATACAGGATTTATAAATTTTATGTTTCCCTCTACCACAACAATGAGCAATTATTTTTTTCTTAAACAGCAACTTAAGTGCAGATTTTTCTTCGAAATTTGCGCACTTCCTCAAAATATATATGCAAACACGTTTTTTGTGCCTTAGATGAATTATCTGTATCCTAACGCCTAGCGATGCTGTATGCGTAACATTTCAGTTTTTTTTCTTTCTTTCTCTCAAGTATGCAGTGGCATTCAGTTCTTGGAGAGGCACGAGGGGGAGGCCGTGGTTCTGCCCTGCGTTATCCAGCAGAGGAACCCTTCGCCCTTCGGCGTCTACCTGAAGCGCAGCTGGCTGAAGCCGAGCAAGGTGCTGTTCATGCACGCTGAAAGCGACTTCAGCGTGGAGATCGACGATGACAAACAACGCATCAGTGTCAGCGGGAACCCGAGCAACCACTCTCTGAAAGTGACCATCTCTCAGCTGCGGGTCAGCGACACCGACCGCTACTACTGCGAGTTTGTCGTGAACAACCCTTTCTCTGAAGACGAACGCATACACGGAAGGACTGAATTCTTCCTCCTTATTACAGCTGGTGAGTGCCCCCCCACTCTTCTTGTTACGGCTGCACATTTATCCACAGTAGGCTGACATGGGGCTTGTTCACGCAGTTGGAAATGATAATAATTTGGTAATAAGCTCCACGAGTTTTGGTCTAGATGCATTGTAGCCATAAAGAAAGTAGTTGAATTGTCCATTGGAGGAGCTCTGAACCTGTCACCAGTCTAGGGAGACCAGTGTTTGTCTGAGACGGGTGTCTCGGGTGAGACAGGTTACTGTAACTACAACTTTTTTCAGCATTTTGATGATAATTTTTTGCCTAATACCTCTTGCACTCTTATTGCAACCCCAGTTTTTACCTTCTTCTAGTTTGTGATGCTATCGTTCCATCACTGATACTGCATGTCACTCACTACAGCCATGCTTACAGTACAACTGTGTCTCCAGGATGAAGCCAGATATCAACAGGATAGCATAACTATACTCATTTTTTTTATTTTAGCAGGTGACATCAGAAACTCTCCTGACAGACAATGATGTTTGCAATGAGTTATGTAAATATTCTTTAGATGTTTATATTTCCAGTATTCTCACAGTATTATTGTTGTGAGTAATTTCTTTTAAAATAGTAATTTGAAAAAGTTGATTTTGGTTTTGTGGAGCATTTACATATTCTTAAAAACATGGAAAATTGTTTCAAAATAGCAGTCAGTCAGTCAGTCGGTCTGGGGATATATATCTGATATATATTGTCCATAGCCTAGAAAATTATTACCAGTGGGTGGGGTTTGTTGAAGTTGTGTGATGTAGGCAGGTTGATGCTGAATCCTTATGAAAATATAATTATAGGCTTTAAAATACTGATTGAGACTAATAATAATGTTTTATTGAATAAGCAAAATGAAAAATTGAGACATGTTCTTCCATTATACCTGTTTTTGGTGCTCAGCTATCAATCAGCATTTAATACAGTGAAGCCTTAGCCATCCCACAGTGGACGATCTACCCTCAAATAGATTCAAACTGCAGTCAAGAACTAGGAAGGAAGTTTGGCTCTGTGGTTTTCGCTCAGTTGTGTCTGCAATTCTAGCATGTTTGTATTTCAACTGGTAACTTACTGCATTTTTTTAAACCAAGTGTTGTTTTCATCTTACAGGATTTAATGAGCATGTATTGACAGATGAAATGGGAAACTGGATGGTGTCTCTTTGGCCCCTCGGGGGACATTGTGGCCGTAAAAGAGTTTGTGTCACTGCTGCTGTAAGCAGCGAGGTCGACCCCCCTGTCTTCAAAAACTTCTCTCCTTTCTTGCTTCTCCACAGGTCACTGCAGCTGCTCCAGCTACTCCACCCTGCTGTATGCTCTGTCCTCAGCTGTAGGTGTCCTCTTCCTGCTTGTCCTCATTGGATTTGTGGTGATTTATCAAGTGAGTGGATTTGTGGCTTCTACTTTGCCTCTCTGACATTACGCAAAAATAAGGGAGGAAACTGAAGCTGATGTGTTAGCACCTGCTTGTTGAGAGTGTGCCTGAGAGTTCCTCTGCTGCTCACCACAAAACCACACTAGTTTCATAAGTCGTTGCTCAGTTGTCAGCACGTTTTTTAAAGTTCAATGATGAAGGTAGTGAGGCCCTTATTCTACTCCTTTACTTTGTTTTTAATAAGTTTATAGTAGTGCCGAACTATGGTGCATTCCATGTAACAGGCAAACATGTCTTAGTGAGAATTATACTTGGTAAGAGTCCCCAATTGAGGATGCTGCCTTGAGAGAAAATGAAAAACTCTGATTTTAACACAGGAAATTAGAGCATGCATACACTTTGTTACATTCACTGATTTCTTTTCCTCCTATCTCTAAACTGGAAAATGGCAAAAAAATCAAAAAATGGAAAAAATTAAAAATGTCTAAAACTGCAAAAAAATGCATCAGAACATCAAAGAACAGTGTTTTATGAACACTCCATAGCATAACAGCTGTTAGAAATGCCAAAAAGGTCATAGAATAGCATGTCATGAAAACTGGAAAAATCGTCAACCCGCGGTATGAAAAAAAAGTCCAAAAATGGAAAAAATTAAAAATGTCTAAAACTGCCAAAAAATGCATCAGAACATCAAAGAACAGTGTTTTATGAACACTCCATAGCATAACAGCTGTTAAAAATGCCAAAAAAGGTCATAGAATAGCATGTCATGAAAACTGGAAAATCGTCAACCCGCGGTATGGCGAAAAAGTCCAAAAATGGAAAAAATTAAAAATGTCTAAAACTGCCAAAAAATGCATCAGAACATCAAAGAACAGTGTTTTATGAACACTCCATAGCATAACAGGTGCTAAAATGCCAAAAAGGTCATAGAATAGCATGTCATGAAAACTGGAAAAATCGTCAACCTGCGGTATGGCGAAAAAGTCAAAAATGGAAAAAATTAAAAATGTCTAAAACTGCCAAAAAATGCATCAGAACATCAAAGAACAGTGTTTTATGAACACTCCATAGCATAACAGCTGTTAAAAATGCCAAAAAGGTCATAGAATAGCATGTCATGAAAACTGGAAAAATCGTCAACCCATGTATGTATGGCGAAAAAAGTCAAAAATGGAAAAAATTTAAAATGTCTAAAACTGCCAAAAAATGCATCAGAACATCAAAGAACAGTGTTTTATGAACACTCCATAGCATAACAGCTGTTAGAAATGCCAAAAAGGTCATAGAATAGCATGTCATGAAAACTGGAAAAATCGTCAACCGCGGTATGGCGAAAAAGTCCAAAAATGGAAAAAATTTAAAATGTCTAAAACTGCCAAAAAATGCATCAGAACATCAAAGAACAGTGTTTTATGAACACTCCATAGCATAACAGCTGTTAGAAATGCCAAAAGGTCATAGAATAGCATGTCATGAAAACTGGAAAAATCGTCAACCCGCATGTATGGCGAAAAAGTCCAAAAATGGAAAAAATTAAAAATGTCTAAAACTGCCAAAAAATGCATCAGAACATCAAAGAACAGTGTTTTATGAACACTCCATAGCATAACAGCTGTTAGAAATGCCAAAAGGTCATAGAATAGCATGTCATGAAAACTGGAAAAATCGTCAACCCGCGGTATGGCGAAAAAGTCCAAAAATGGAAAAATTAAAAATGTCTAAAACTGCCAAAAAATGCATCAGAACATCAAAGAACAGTGTTTTATGAACACTCCATAGCATAA